>QTSX02004353.1:0-18473 GCA_014839935.2 Entomophthora muscae
GCTGTTGTGAGAACCCAATATCATTTGATAAAGCTCAACCCCCTTTGAACCAAGGAGAGCCATCATTGAGTAGGCTGTGGCGCGGACTTCAGCACGCCAAGCCATCCTGTCATTGGAGCTTTTGAGGATATAGCCATACCCATTGTGCATTGACAAGGCAAATGCCAATTTGTCAATATAATAAAATTTGACCGTCCCCTTGGCTTTGAGGGCAGTGTACGCCTCTGCGTAGTTTTTCCGGACGTCAATATTGGCTGGGCTGTTTCTGTTGTAGGGGGATACCCTAAGCTTTTTCCAGGAAAAGTGCATTCCCTTGACCAAATGATAATAGAAGGAAATTGAGGCCTCAATCCCAAAAGTAGATTTAACCATGGCCTGTATATTTGCCAGTTCAAGATGGCAGTCTCAGGTGATCCACTGGTGGATTGCCCATTTTTGCTCCTTGGTGAACATGGTAGAAACACACAAGGATTTCTCTGTGGCAAGGACACAACCAGTATTGATGAATTTTGAAAGGTCTTGCTGGCGTACTTGGGATCCACTCCAACAAGGGCCGCGGCTACCTTGTAATCACCCAATTCCCACATTAGCTTACGCAGGATGATGCATTTGATGTCAGGGATGCGCTTCTGGGCGGGCTTTTTAGCGGTGGGGATTGAGTTGTTGGCATTGGGCACAACACAGAGCATAGGTACCTTGGTATAGAAGGCTGCAACCTTTTTTAACACCAGCTGTCCCTCATTGGTTTGATAGAATTGGGGCTCCTCGTCATTCTCCTGATTGCCATCACTGACGTAGGGCTTGTAGCTAGTATTGAGTACAGGCTTCATTTTCTCCAGCATGGCTGACGGGACCAACTCTTGCCGGTAAACAACATCAAACACATACAAAGTAAGTTCTACCTCCTTGTTTCTAACTTTCTTTGTAGTGGTGACCTTGGTTGGCTTCCGGGTCAGCTTTGGGACCTGAGGGTTTATGCTCTGCACCCTAGCAGCTTGTGCTCCTTGAACCGGCTGTGTCAGTGCAGCGTCACTATGGAACTCTCCTCTCCCGTCTCCTTGAGTAGGCACTTGGGTTGCACTAACTCTATTCTTTGACCCGCGGCGCACAACAGGTGTATTGGTACTCTGGTATTGTGTTCCTTCCATTTTAAAATTTAATAAAATATTAAATAAATTTCAATTAAGTTACTCCCTAATTTTAATTTTTGCTTTTATCTGAATATGGATATTTAATTAGAGTTTTTCCCACCCAATATCCCAATTATAGATTTTTTATTTCTTAATTAGTTGTTTTTGGTTTTAAAATGCCCATTTTAGAATACTCAAAAAAATCCACCCATTTTCCTAGATTTTACTACCAAATTCAAACACCCAACACAATTTTTTTAAATTTAGGTTTCAGAACTTGTGTCTTATTTTAGATACCTTGGTATCATTCATGATTACAATCCATTGCACACATTGCGTGAGTGATTTTGTTTACGTAGTGAGTTGCTATTGCGTTTTGTTTTTGGTTTGTGTTTTGACACACCTTGCTTGGGTGTATTTTGTCACCGATTCACATAGTAAACATATGTGCACTGAAAGTCAACTCACACCATTTTGTTTATGAATCAATGTATTTTGTATTGTATTTTGAATGGTTTTGTTTTGTGTGTGAACCCTTTGTTGCTGTGTTGACACATTTTGCCCATTAACGCCAATAAACCCTGTTAAGAGAGTGTATATTTTAACCTTAGAGATGGATTTTGTTTAAATCTGAAATTATTTTGTTTAAATCTGAGGTATTTTTGGTTGTCACCATAGCTTTTAAAACTACTGTATGACAACAAGCAAAAATACTTTGGATTTAAACAAAATAAATCAGACGTAAAAAAATCAAAAATAAACAATTTATATTAATTTACACCAGATTTATTTATTTTTAATTTTGTTTACATCTGATTTATTTTGTTTAAATCCAAAGTATTTTTGCTTGTCTCCATAGCTTTTAAAACTACTATAAAAATGTTGACTAGTTGACGGCAAAGCAAGAAAGAGGACCTGGGTTCAATTCCTGTAGTGGAATTCAAATAGATTTCCAGGTCTATCAAATGAATAACTTCAGATAAAGAGTTCATAGTATTAAACACTAATAAATCATTTCTAGGAAATAAAGAATAAACCAGTTTGGAAGGAGAAGTATCCAAACCTAGTGAGGATAATGACTCCTTGTTGTGGTTGTCAGGAATGAATGGAAAGGTGTTCCTGACAGCAACAACAAAGTACCAATAGCAGGGCCCCATCTTTTCATAATAATCTGGCTAAGAATTAAATTGTAGGGAATGTAGTGAAAGAGGCCAACTACAGGATTCATTTGAAATAAAAGTTAGACCAATGGATATTTGATTTTATTGAGTAAAAATTTTGGGAGGACTCAACTCTTAAGAGTTGAAACAGTGAAAATTATTCAATATATATCAAAATCAACTCAGAAATACTGCCTGGATCTTGAGCTCCTATTCCTTCCATATTGTCAAGTGAGTATCTAGTCCAGGCTGCAAAGAGCCCTTTAATGACCAATTTTTGATGACCATGCTGATAAATAAGATCATATTGAGTGACCCTCAAATTATGTCAATTTATCAACGTCAGTTTGCAAGGGGGAATTGGATCCAACCGGCAAACTGGAGCAGCTGTAACCCATTTTTGATCAACTGTTTGGTTCAATTCTGTTAAGTTGGTCAATTTTGTTAAAGGGTTTCTGGCTTTTTGAGCCTTCCTACTTGGCCAAATAATTCCTGGCATTATGGAATTTACCGTGACATTATCCTCTGCTTTGGCCTGAGGCACAATACCACTATCTGGGAGATGGGACAAGGAGAAGTTCTTATGGGAAGGAGAAAGTTTCATTGCTGCTAAGGTAAGCTCAGGGTGACCCATGGCAGTGGGATTGCGCTTATAGAACTCTTGGATAAGATCTGGGGAATTGAAACAATCATAATGAGGGACCCATGAATTTTGGGAATTGAGATAGTCTTTCAAAGACACCAAATATTACAGTTGATGTTTGTTCTTACAGGAAGCTAAAATACAATTCAACTCATACTCAAGTTCTCCTTCCACAAGAATGGGTTGGGAAGAAGAAGTCTCAGTATCCTTAAAGGGAGTTAGTAAGCATTCATGGAAGGTATGAAAAATCTTAAAGGATGGGGGTAAATCTAATCAATATGCAGAGGGGCTAATTTGATGTTCAAATTTGAAGGGACCAACTTGCTTAGGACCTAACTTGCAACAGGGAACCTTCAATTTCATATTGAAAGTATCCACCATTACTAGATCACCTGGCCTGTAGGCAGGATCTTCTTGGCGCTTGCAATCTGTGTATTCCTTGTAAGTTGTCACGGTGGCAGTGAGAGTAACCTGAAACTCCTGGTGAACCTGCTTTAACTCAGCAGCCTGATCAGTTGCAGCTTACACATTACTAACCAATTGAAGACCCATGTTAGACAAGGGATTGTAACCCATATTGGCATATAATGAAAAAACCTGAGTTGACGTGTGTGGGGCATTATTATATATGAACTCTGCCATGGGTAGGTTAGTACACCAGTCATCTTGCCGCACATTAGTGTAGCAACATAGGTAAACCTTCAAACTTTGGTTTACCTTCTCTGTTTGTCCATCAGATTGGGGGTGAAAAGCTGTAGAGCAGCACAATTTAATTCCAAGAATTCCAGTAAAAGCTTCCCAGAACTGAGCAATAAATTGGGGCCCGCAGTCACTCACAATCTCCATTGGAATGCCATGTAGGGAGAAGATCCTATTCACAAACAACCTAGCTGTTTCCACTGAAGTAATTGTAGTTAATCAAGGTACAAAGTTTGCCATTTTTTTGAAACAATCTGCCACCACCATGGTTGCATTAAGCCCATTAGAATCTGGAAGTTCACCAATGAAATCCACTGACACTGACGTCCAGGGGCCTGCAGCAGGCTGCAGTGGAACCAGCAATCCAGTAGTATTTTTCCGGATTGCCTTGGACCAAACACATACCAGGCAGTCTCAAACAAAAGCCGCCACATGCACCGTCAAACCTTTCCAAGAAAACTGTTGGCAAATTAACTCCACCCTTTTGTTCTTCCCTGGGTGTCCTGCTGTAGGACAGGTGTGATAGGCATCCATGGTTTTGTCCCAAATAGTTCCCTCTGGAACCCACAAACATCCTTAATGGTAAAGAATTGGTCCTATCTTGTGATAACCCTGTGGCTGGCCTACCATATTTGCACATGCTAGTTCCAGTAACCTATCATAACCCTTGGATAGAGGCTGTAAGAACTTAACTTTAGAATATAAGTCTAAGTCTGCGCCCTTGGTCAAAGACATGGTGGCAAGCATAGCGGGCAGAGTTAATACAAAGGGGACCACAGCCTCATCTGGAATCAAAGTATGTATGTTAAACTTGACATCTATACTAGCATCTGGGAGATGGGAAGGGTTTCTGCTCAACGCATCCACCAAGTGGTTATCAATTCCCTTAATGAACTCATAGTAGAACTTGTATCTTGTCAGATTCCTATACCATCTAAATTGGCAACCCAAAAAACCCTGGGTTGGCAATAGTACATGAGAGCTTTATGGTTGACTCTTGTCACAAAAGGATGACACACCAACATAAGGTGGTGATGCCAATGCTTCAACAATTTCATGACTGCCAACAATTTCTTGTTGTAAATCATGTAATTGTGTTCCCACACCTCCATCTTCTGGGAGAAATACCCCACCGGTCTTTCAACACCATTTTTGGCTGTTTGTAGCAATACACCAGCCACAGCATATTTGGAGGCATCTGTGAAGACCACAAAAGGAAGCTCTGGGTCCACATGTTGAAAAACTGGAGAAGACAACAAAATAGCCTTGACTGCTGCCAATGCTTCTACACACTCAGGCGTCCAGACTAAAGTTGTTTCCCTGCTAGCTGAATACAAGGGGGCCGCCACTTAAGAAAAATGAGGGGTAAAATTTTTCAAGAAGGTACAGGTACCCAGGAAACTTTGAAGTTGTGATACTGTCACAGGAGTAGCATACTTGCAAACTGCTGCCTCTTTGTCAGGGGCAATAGTGTGACCATCCTCAAAGATAATATTATCCAAAAAGGTAATCTTACATTTAAAGAATTCACACTTACTCTTTTTGATGATCATATTAGCCTGGAGGATACATTATACAACTGCTGACAGATGGGCCTTATGAGACTCCTCATTTAGAGAAAACACCAAGATGTTGTCCATGTACGCAATGGCACATACACCCAGGAGATCTCCCAAAACTGAGTCAATTAACCACTGAAAGCAAGCCAGAGCATTCTTCAATCCAAAAGGCATAACACAGAACTGAAAGATACCTTTTTTTATTCTGAATGCCATCAACCACTCCATTCCCTCTGCAATCCTAATCTGATTGAATGCATTCAAGAGATCAAATTTTGATAATACCTTTGCCTTCTCAACACCCCAAGAAATTTGTGCTTCAAGAGGAAAAGGGTAGGGGTCAGGGATTGTGATGTTGTTCAAATTTTCATAGTCAACACAAGGTCTTAGAGATCCATCAAATTTTTGGACAAACAACAACAGAGTGCAAATCAATCAAGCCTTCTTGAAGATGTATCCCTTTACCAACATGCCACAAGTCCACTCCTCCAAACATACATCATCCTTTAAAGTCAAAGGGTAAATAGGAGACACAATAAAAATCAGATTAACAGTTACTTTAAAGTCAAAATCAAACTGAGTATGCTTTGGGAGAACCTTGCCCCTAGTGGCATCAAATGCCGTAGACCAGGGTTGAAGGCATACTGGTAAATCCAAACTTACAGGTGTAGGAACAGGAACCAACTGGATTGTCTAAGAAGACTGCTCTAATTCTGAAATACCCAACAGCAGAATGTGAATAGATATGCCTGAAGAGTGGTCTACTTGTAGCTCATTTTCTTTTAGAAGAGTTGATACATTATGGTCCCGCCACCAGCCTACTTCTAAGATGATAGGGTACATAAGAGTAGAGCATATGGAGAACCTTGCAATAAAAGATTGACCCACAACTACAAATGTCACTGATTTCTTAAGTTGGAAAGAGGGAAATGTTTGAAAGTTTTCACCCCTAACCAGCATTCCAAGATGATACTTGAGTTGTAAAAAATTGGCAGTCTCAACACTCATGAAGTTCTCAGATGCACTGGTATCCAACAAAATGGCAGGCCAATAGATAGTTTGGCCGTTATTGATGCTACCATAAAACAAGAAGTAACCAGTAGAAGATTCATTTGCCACAAACATTGCAACCTCAGCAGGATCATGTTTTTCTTCAGTGATCAGACAGCGGCTAAGGAGGCAGGGTGCTCCTAAAATAATGCTCAATGATTTCTTGGACAGCTTCAAGGAGGACAGGACAATCACAATCAATGGGAACAAGAGTTAACTCCTTGGGGTTGACTACCAAAGACTTTGCAGGCACAACATGTTGGAGCATAGTCAATGAACTCTCAAGGACAGCCACTACTGGCACTTTGTCTACCTCAACAGGTTTGTTTAAGATAGCCAATTGCAACTGAGAAGAACCACGGGAAGAACAGTCCTAACTCTGGCTGGAGGACACCACCGCGGAACTAGCCCCAGAAAACCAGGAGCATGCAGCAGGTTTAGCTTCAACTTCCATCAAACCTTGTTTGGAAACCAACAGATTTGAGACCAGAAAAAGAATCTGGCTTACCAGGGCCTCAGTTATGGTTAACAGAGAAAACCAAACTGTCAGATCCTGGGCAGTCTGGTCAACTGCTAACCACAACACTGAGAGTTTATTCACCTTGGGAACATTGACCAAACAACAGTAGGCCAGAAACTGAGGAAGGAATACCTATAGCAGAGTAGTACCCTGTTGGAAGGTGTACAACTTACAATATACTTTGAGCTACTCAATAGAGACACACAAATTTTTTAACAAAGGGTACAGAGATGCACTTTCAGTTAAAAAAATGGATTGCGCTCCACCACAGACAACAACCATTCCCAAGCATCCTATGAAACCTTCATTATCACATGGTAAACTTGCAATTTGTGACTAAGGCTAGAGCCAGAATAGATTGATAAGGCTGACAAAATTTCACACAAAATTTCATCAGTAAGTGGAGCAGGAAAATAATCTGGACGCCAAAATGACATGATGTGACAGAAATAAGAAACAGATGATCCAGTCTCAACAACTGTTACCAGAGATGGGAACCACAAATTAAAGAAGAGTCTGAACTGAAAACTCAAAGGAGCTGATGCAAATAAACATGGGGAACACAGATATCTCAATGAAACAGGAGAAAAGAAGCACAAATTCATGACAAACTGCTTCTAAAAACTCAGATGTGGAAGGGTTGAGTAATATGGCATAAATCACAGGATAATAAGAAGCTTTCTCCATGTTATGGGGAATCACCCACCAAATCCACATAGAGTTAATTATTATTCACCAGCGCAGCTTAAGATACTGTTTTGTGAAATTTCCAAATGAGATACTAGGGTTAAGTAAAATAACTAACCCCAACCATAAAAGCCCTAGATAAATGGCCTGCAAGAGAATCAGAGTGTCTTCAGCCTAAAATTCAGGGCATCAAGATAGCACATGAGTTTCAGCTTCAACGGGAGTAGGAACAGCTCCAAGATTGACAGGCATTGAATTAACATTTAGCAGCAGCAACAATGAAGTACTGACGGCAGGCCCCCATCTTCCTGTAATAATCTGGCTTAGAATAAAATTGTAGGGGATGTAGCGTAACAACCCAGCTATAGGATGTATTTTTCAAAAGTAAAGTTAGACCAGGGAATATTTGATTTTTATTGAGTAAATTTTGGGAGGACTTAACTCTTAGAGTTGAAACAGTGAAAATTATTCAATATATATCAAAAATTGACTAAGCAATACTGCCTGGATCCTGGGCTCCTATTCCTTCCACATTTCCAAGTGAGTATCTGATCCAGGTTGCAAAGAACCCTTGGGTGAACAATTTCTGACAACCATGCTGATAAATAAGTTCATATCTGGTGACCCTTAAGTTATGTTGATTTATCAACTCCAACTTACAGGGGGGATCAGATTCAAGCGGCAAACTGGAGCAGCTGTAACCCATTTATGATCAACCTTTTGATTAAAGTCTGTTAAATCAGTCAGCTCTGTTAAAGGTTTTCTGGATTTTTTAGCTTTCCTACTTGGCTGAATAATCCCTGGCATTATGGAACTTACTTGACAGGTTTTGCTTCAATTTTCATAACACCTTGCTTGAAAGTCAACAGATTTGAGACCAGAGAAAGAATTCAGCTTACCAGGGCCTCAGTTGTGGTTAACAGGGAATCCCAACCTGCCAGATCCTGGGTAGTCTGGTCAACTGCTAACCACAATGTTGAGAGTTTATTCACCTTGGGAACATCAATAGCACAGCAGTATGAAAGAAACTGAGGAAGGAATATCAGGAGCATAGTAATACCCTGTCAGAAGGAGTACAATTTACAATAAACTTTGAGCTCCTCAATAGATACACACAAAAAATTTAACAAAGGGTACAGAGATGCACTTTCAGTTAAAACACATGGATTGTGCTCCACCACAGACAACAACCATTCCCAAGCATCCTCTGAAACCTTCATTATCACATGGTAAACTTGCAATTTGTGACTAAGGCTAGAGCCATAACATATTGATAAGGCTGATAAAACTTCACGCAAAATTTCATCAGTAAGTGGAGTAGGAAAATAATCTGGACGCCAAAATGTCATGATGTGACAGAAATAAGAAACATATGATCCAGTCTCAACAACTGTTACCAGAGATGGAAACCACAAATTAAAAAAGAGTCCAAACTGAAAAATCAGAAAGGAGCTGATGCAAATAAACATTATGAACACAGATATCTCAACAGAACAGGAGAAAAGAAACACAAATTCATGACAAACTGCTTCTAAAAACTCAGATGTGAAAGGGTTGAGTAATGTGGCAGAAATCACAGGATAATAAGAAGATGTCTCCATGTGATAGGGAATCACCCACCAAATCCACATAGAGTTAATGATTAGCCACCAACGCAGCTTCAGATACTGTTTTGTGAAATTTCCAAATGATATACCAGGGTTAAGTAAAATAACTAACCCCAACCATAAAAGCCCTAGATAAATGGCCTGCAAGAGAATCAGAGTATCTTCAGCATAAGATTTAGGGCATTGAGATAGCACATGAGTTTCAACTTCAACAGGATTAGTAACAGCTCTGAGATTGACAAACACTGAATTAACATTTGGAGGTGACAACAAAGTACCAATGGTAGGCCCCCATCTTCCCGTAATAATCTGACTTAGAATAAAATTGTAGGGGATGTAGTGTAACAACCCAGCTACAGGATGTATTTTTTAAAAGTAAAGTTAGACCAGGGAATATTTGATTTTTATTGAGTAAATTTTGGGAGGACTCAACTATTAGAGTTGAAACAGTGAAAATTATTCAATATATATCAAAAATTGTCTAACAATACCGCCTGGATCCTGGGCTCCTATTTCTTCCACATTGTCAAGTGATTATCTAGTTCATGTTGCAAAGAACCCTTGAATGATCAACTTCTGATGACCATGCTGATTAACAAGTTCATATCTGGTGACCCTTAAAATACGTCAATTTATCAACATCAACTTACAGGGGGAAATTGGATTTGACCGGTGAACTGGAGCAGCTGTAACCCATTTTTGATCAACTGTTTGATTCTAATCCGTTAAACCAGTCAGTTTTGTTAAAGGTTTTCTGGCTTTCTGAGCTTTTCTACTTGGCCAAATAATACTTGGTGTTGCGCTTTTTGCATTACAGCACTACAATCATTTGAAAATATAGGGCACAGGACCTTTGCTTGAATACAGTCATATATGAGGATATGAGTAGTATTGTATCAGAAGAGCCAGGATTGAGTGAAACCATGATTACTGTCTGGCAATGGCTTTTGATCGCGCAGAAGCACTTAAGGATTAGGATAAATGTTAGGAAGGACAATTTGGATGCTCCTAAATCTCAAAATACGGAACCAGAGTCAAACCCTGGACAAAACCCTTTGCGGACCGCCAGACCCATGGGCTGGGAACCCAATAACCCATTACTGATTGATAAAGTTGTTACCAGCCCGCCAGGACCCAAACCCTTAGCTGCCCCGCAGGATTCTGCAAGCAAACTGCCAGTGCAAGATGCTGAGAATTTCCCTGAGGTGCCAACGCCTGACACCAGTGGTTTACTCGGTAAAATGCACAATTTTCTCCATGAGAATTATTCTTAGCTCCCCCTAAGTCCCAGGAGAGGCACTGAATCTGAAGAGGCACCCAATACCCAAATCAACAAACAGAAGGATTTGAAGTCTTCTCATCCCAAAGCGGCCAGTGGCAAACTGCCAGTGCCAAGCGCCACACTGCCATCTGAGACCCCTGATGCCAACCCACCCAAGCCCAGAAAACCCAACCAGGAAGTGAAGCCTGGCAGTGTGGTATAAATATCTGCCAGGCCAAGATCAACCCCCATCATCATTTTTAAATAAAGGTTATGAGATATTGGTTTCCCCAATTATTGCCGTATTTTATTCTTGTCATCTGACAGTTAACTCAAAGATTATCTGGCCCCCCTGCCAGCCCGCCAGCTATGTACCGCCTGCCAGGTGCTCCCTTTGGTCCTGTTCATTTCATAGAGTACCCCTTAAAGCCTGAGTACAAGGACTACACCGCTGACAACATACTAGCCTGGGATCCCTTGGCCAGAACTACAGAGTTAACCAGATACAACCAAGAAGTCCCTTGGTACGTTATTAAACCCCGCCTGTTCAGAGATAAATACAACTTCCTTCCTGCCTACCAAATGGACATGAAGCCACCCGTCACCCCCAAACCAATGCCTGCCTCCGCTGCCAAGCTCCCACTGGACCATACCAACAAGTTTTTTGGAATTTTATATATTACTCTCACGGGAGTAATAGATAATATTGTCCCTGCTGTTGGTCCATGGTTGTGGGTGGGCAAGTCAATGTCCTACCTTGTTAAGTTAGCACCAATCCTTTGGTGGGCCCTGCCCACCCAGTCCGCAACCTGCCAGTTCCCAAACGCTAGCGAGCCGGCCAATCAGGGTTGGTTCCCTGACAATAAAGTCAACCAGATTAAAGATATATCTCAGACAAGTCAAGATAAAAAGCTTATTTTTATTGTGAGCAATTCATTCTTCTTATACCTTCTGCAAAGGTTCATCCCTGGGCGGCTAGCAATGTCTTCTAGGACATTCTAAAACGCCCCCTATTCAGGTAATTATCAATCTAGGTTTGGCGCTTATCGCACGTCAACCAATGGAATATCTTCATCTTCCCCCAGCACAGGTGATCCTTGCTGGCATGGAATAATTTAGTTACTTCAGGACCACTTCCTACTTTCCTGACATACTGCAAGCTTAATGCAATAAATATGGGAATTTGATATTATGGGGAATCAAACCTAGCACCTCGGTGCTCAATGTAAAAGTAAAGCAGCGCTTGCAATAATTTTTAGTTGGTGCGGCAGCGCTTGACGTGAAATTAGTTCAGCGCTTTGGCGCCTAATCCAGTCGCTAGACAGCGCCGCGGCAGCAAATCATGTATCACTTAAGTGCCGTGGCGGCACTTATCATTGGTTAATTTAAGGTTCAGGTCAGCAGGCTACTGCTGATCTAATATGCATATGATTTATACTACCAATTTATGTTATTTGGTAGCTGCAATTTCTATCCGCGAGCTCTGTCATAATTGGCATCACTGGATTTTATCCTACTAATTTATGGATTTGGTTGTAGCAATCCCAATCTGTAGGCTCTGTCATAATTGGCATCATTGCTTGGTTGAAATTCCCAACACCTGGCATTATGGAACTTACCGTGACAGTAGTCATGGGGCTTGTCCAGGTAATATTCCATTTAGGATTCAAAATGTTTGATCCCCATATAAGATGGGCGGCTGATAAGAGTGCCACCAACTTAATGATCACTCGGGGAATTACTTTCCCAAGAGGGTGTAATTGTAGATGTTGTGACATCATTATTAACAGCAGAGCTAAGGGATCCTGCATAGTGAGGATAAGATGCTATATTTTCTTGAGCATGCCTGAACATTGTAAATGCAGTATAGGGTACCTACCCTATATAACCTGACCCAGATTTAATATCGGGGACATTGGCATCTCTTTATGATATTCTGCATGGATAGTTCTAAGATTGGTTGAGGGGGCTGGATACCAGGTTGGCTGGTTTCCAAGCATCTATAAAAACTGCATCAGGTCCCTAACGGGGGTTTCATTGTTGCAAAATACATGACAAGGGTCTCGATCATATCTTGGTGGGGGTGATGTGATGCTTCTGGATGTATCGGTGGGGCTGTTAAAGCTTAAGGGATGGATCTAGATTTGAACTTAGCTCCCCGCTGAATATCCTGATGGTATGTTGGTAATACCTGGGGGTGGAGCAGATCTGATCAGCCTGACTTATGTAGTGTGTCTTGATCATTGCCCAAGGTTTATAATTTCTTTGCAGGTTGTTGAGATGTTTTTAAATGGATATTGATATGGAATCTTTTGATCGGCTGTATTGAATCCTTCTGGATGCGCTTAGGGTGCACTATTGATGCCCCTGCTATATTCCTAGCTTTCACCAAGGATGAACTCTGTTTTTGTTGGGTGACAGTTTCACACGCAATAAACATGCACTGAACCCTTGGCTTCAATGATGGAAATGCAATGCAAGACATCCAATAGTATATGTTAATTGAGCCAAGTTCTGGTACCAGAATGGGTCTGTCTTTAAAGATGAATTTTGAGCTAGGGAATCGATGAGAGGTTAGAATACATTATCTGTGAATCGGGTGCTGTTTATTTAAAGGCATATGTAATTCTTTAGGATGGCTTCTGAAAAGGCTTGGTGGGAACTTTCAGATCAAAATTGGTTGATGTTTGGAACTCAAGCTCTGATTGATCTCATTCAAAAAGGTGTTAGTAAAACCTTGATGTCTGAAGCAAGCTTTAAGTATATGATTGTTGAGAAAGAATTGCCAGCTTACTTAGCTTTCAATTTAGATCAAAGCTGACCTAGCCAAATACTCTGTTAACTAATCCATCGCTGTTAATAAAGCATGGGTTGTCAGGTATGGTTTAAAGCCAATTGATAAAGAATGAAAAAGGCAAATACATGTGTTAATGTAAATTCACATCATCAGTTTAGTAATCATTAAGGTTGTTCATGTCTAGATAGTTGGATATTAATCTTCGTCGCATAGTCTGGCTAGAGGGAATTTCTATGGATGGCGGGTGATTGCAGAAACCTGTCACAGATGCTGGCGGGAGCTTTCAAGCTCGGCAATGCAAATCTGAGAAATGAGTTAATTTTTAAATGGGGTTGGATTACCTTCAAATACGCCAAGCAGCCGTTGGAGATCGGCTTGAGAGAAAAGTTCTGCAGGGATGAGGATGCAACCTTTTCATCGTTTAGAAGGCGCAGTCTATTCAGAATGGACGGCAAGCATTTGGAATAGTAGTTCCTGAGTGGAGCTTCAAAAGGAAAGGGCGGGTTCTGGATGGAGAGGGGGATAGTCGTGAGGGAAAGTAAAAATGCATGTTCGTTGTAGGCATTCGAGTGGCGAATGCCCTCAGGAGTTCCAAGCATACGATCGTATCCTGCTTCGTTGAAGAATGGGTTGCTGACCAACACCAGGCTTTGGAGGGAAATTACTAGTTGTAGTATGGACGATGCAGAAGACCATTGTTCTTGTGGAGCTTGTCCCTCCCAAGTGCCCAAGAGCGATAAGCACACTCGGCCACTTGGGTAGAGATTGGGGTTTAGTGGACGTGTCTCGTCTGTGCGTGGCCCTACCCTTGCCCAGTAATGGCAATGCGGCGGTGATTCAGGGAAAGTGGAAGGGTCCATGTACAGATCAAAACAATAAGCACCCCCTGCGTACGGAGTCCCATGAGGACCAATCATCACTACGCGCAACAGATCCAAGCGTGGATCAAAGCCACGCACCCAAATCCCCTTGGGAAGGTTATCCCGAAGCACACTATGCTCCCAGTGCATGCGCTTGAGGAACCGATGGTTGGTTCCAGGCTTTGAGTTGAGGTAGCGATGGTCATCAGGCACCTCGTCCTCCATGGAAAAAATCTGGATAGAGATCATGGAACTCCTCTTCCTCTTCCATAGTAGCCGAGGTATGGCAATCTTCTGTAGCGGTAGAGGATTCGCTTAAATGGACCCATTCTACGGTTTAGTTTTTGATTTACAAGCACCCTACCTTCCAAATCAGAATCGCTTTCACCCTCATCTGCCGACTCACTGCTAGCACTTTCCCATGCTAAAACTGGGACCAACCAACCAGTAGCAGAGGTTGCTTCTGTCCCCACAGCAGGCTCAAGTCGGGTAAGGCTCCTGACGTCCACAAAGCTGCTCTTGGAGCCCAGCCAAAGGACCTCAGCTTTTCCACTCATGCATCGCCCAGTAAATCTTCCTACCCATACATCAGATTTATTCTCTGGAGACTGGAGGGAAACGATATCGCCTGCAAGTTAGTCAACGCACCAGGATTGATATACCTGGATGGAAGACAAAGTCTAGTTCAAGCTGAAGCTCATATATGCTGACGTTGGTTTCAAAGGTGGTCAAGCCTCCATCTTTTAATGTCCATTCGATATCGCATATCCGTTCTCGAGGATCAACCCTGAGAATCTGGCCTTGCCGGTCATCGTTGTGACGAGTGACGAGCTGACCAGGCCAAAGGTCATGATCCGACTGGTGAAAGTGGGGAGCTATCGTCGTAGCAGCCTGGGTGATAATACCAGTTTGCCAAAACACTTCCACCAAACTCCTTCTCTCCGTTACCACCCAAGGATATCTTTCCTCAGCCCTTTCCTCCCCCGAGTATAAAAAGCTCATGCCAGCCATATCTGCAATGTGAGGAATTGTCTTTTGCTTTCTTTACCGTCATCAAGATCATCTTCAAAGTGGGAGTCGCCCAAACGGACCTGGTCGCCGATCTGAAAGTCAGAATGGCGTAGCCCCGGGAGAACAATGGCCTTCTGAATATGTGGCCCAGTAAGCCTTGTGGGAGGCGGTATGATTTTTTGCATAATCTAATCGATGAACGAAAAATCCCCAATAAAAGTTACCCTTGAGATCTTTTTCTGCCCAGATAACATCGAGCGCGCGAGGAGTTTTTCGGATGACCCGGGCATTGATCTGCCCTTCTTTGCGGCTAGCCTTTTGAGAGATGCCTGCCAACCGATCAAAGTCGCAGGGTCGGCCGGAGAGGCGCTGGCCCACCTCGATGCCGGCCGCCATGAAGCGTTCGCCACGGAAAGGAGTGGGCTGACTTCGTAGCTTGGGTAAAAGGTGGGGGTTTGTCACGCAAACTATTGCATCGTCTTCGCTAGCTCCCTCCTTCTTTAAAACATATCGATATTCCACCTTGAATAAAATAGAGCCAAGCCTCGATATAATAAACTTACTTTCTCGATCCAACCCAACCACCCCTGATACAAAATACAAATAGAAGAATCTGACATAAATGAAAAGTGTAGGTTGAAAATTAGTTACCAAGATCAAACTGAGAATAGTGCCTCAAATCCTTTTGGGAAACGCCTTCCTTGATTCTTCCCGTGAGGGTATTAACGATTGTGACAGTTGAGTTAAAGTCAATCACCCGACCAGTTCCATAAAGGTCATGCTTGGGGGAAGAAACAAGCTCCCCCAAACGGAATACTCGATCAAGCACCTCCAACTTGGAAGCCAAAACCCAGGAGCGGGGAGTCAGTTCAGATGAACGAGAACTCAACCATCGAACTTTGATCAAACCTCTGACCCTCCGTTTCATATCCTTGCCCTCGGTGAATTCACCATCCGAGGTAATATCCTCATCTATGTTGTTGGAGTGGGTAACATAGCCTCGTATAACGGGATTGGCTTTCAAGCAGACGAGGTCGTTAAGGAAAAACTAGAAAGGCATTAAGCCTGGTTTCAAAGATACAATTAAGGGACCCGTCCGGCATACCTGATGATGGGAGTGGACCATTGGTAACCATGGTATGGTTAGTTTTCGTCATTTATATGTAAGCAAAGCCAACCACTGTTTGTTTAGCTTGACTTGAGCATCAGCCACATGTGATCCCCAATCCCTATTGATGGTGTGGAAGTGACTAGCTGATATCCAGCTAACTAAATTCCGCAACAATTAATTCCATGATCCCAATGGGTCGATTGGTAAGAAGGTATCATTTGCCAACCCTAGTTTACATCCAAGTTAGCCACATCCTATATATTTCTAGATGATTTATTAGTCCTGTTTTAATCCACAGCTTCACTATAATTACACAAGCTTATAAGTGAGAAAACACTATTTATGTTCCACTCAGTTGTCGATAGTGGAAATGCTAGCAGGCAATCTGCCATGGCTTCTTCCAATAGTAACTTGAGCACTCAAGGATTGAGGGGCCAGGTGGATGTCATAATTCCTAGCTTAGGTGTGAAAAAGAGATTCCATCGCGATGATTGGCTGGAGGATCCTACAACCAATCAAACTTGAATCTAGAACAGCTCAGCCCTTTTGGCCGAAATTAATTATAAAAGTTTTGGATTTAAACACACTACAGATGCTTTCATGCACGTGAATTCATCAACCTTTCAGCAATTCCATCAATGTGGACTGTAGCCATGGCGCCACTCACCTGCCATTCCCTAAGATCGCCTCTGATGATCACCCTAGCACCTAAACCCATCCATTCGCTATGCCTGACAGACACTTCCAAATATAGATTCACATTACAAGCAGCCACCATCTTCAACCTATAAAGCATCATCGTAACAGTCTCCAAGCTGGCACACATTGCCCTGCCTTCAACGATCATCCAATCTATCGGAATATCTGATCTTTGGTAACTCACCAGCAATTAAACCAAATGGAAGTTTCTGCATGCCAATTCCCAAATAAACCCTAAGCTAAATGGATCCCCTCTGAAATGTCTTGGGATCATATGCCTATCCGGCACCTGCTTAACTCCGCCCAACCCTTGGATCATGAATTTCGAATAACCAGCACCTTCCAAAGATATTTAATAGTTTCCAAAATAAACCGTTATGCATTATATCCTTGCCCCTGGGCCATAACGCTGGCTGTACAAGCTTAATCCTCCACATCCCATCATCGACCAGAGCAAACCAATGTCGAAGAGTTACTGAAAGAGTACCCACTTCCAACAAAACAACACCCTATTCTAAATTACAAGTCTGTATTTGATCTCAAACAAATTTAAACCGGTGTCTATCTTCTTAGATCCCCTGCCTTGAAAAACTGGTTGTTGGACTTGAGGTGGGTGCCGCTGAAAAACATAGTTTACTGTCGTAACTGTGCTGTTTTAGCAGAGTTACAAGGGGAAAATATTTGGAAACTAGATAATACTCTTTATTGGGTGATAAGTATTATATAGTTATTGTGAATCTTGGATAACAGGAACATGATTGTATAGATCACTCAGTGGGATGGTGCAGGGGGTAGCTTGATCCTGATAATGAGTCAAGCACCAAAACAAGGTATCCACCGTAAGAGATCATCATTTGTTCATGTTGTTGGATTTGGAAATTTGAGTTGACTTCCTAGTCTGGCTTTGAGTAACTGGATAATTGGATTGCAGGTCACAAACCCGCTTACTTGGAACCTTGCTGGTGGGTCGAGCCTGCTGTTTCAACACCCCCCCAACTGAAGGTCAGCCTCCCCTGGGGGAAGGTCGTTGGGGAGGTTGTCAGGAGGCCCGGGTACTGTATTAGACTAGCTGTTGTTTGGTGGCTGGTAGGACAGTTTCTTGTGTTTTTTGTCTTGCTTTACAGGGTCTTAATTGGTTGTGATGGAGAACTTTATCTTGCTTGTGTTTGCCGAGTCCTTGCATGGGGCAAGTGTTGTTTTGGTTTACCTTTAAGATGATAGCCAGGCCCACTTTTTGGGACTGTAACTTGCTCTTGTCTGTGTTCTTTACCCAGACCTTGTCACCAACCTCATGTCTGTTTTGGATGGTAACAACCATATTTCACAAACGTTTCTCATCCTTTTCTAACTGATCACTGTTGGCTCGCATGATCTGAGGTGCTGAACAAGAGGAACCTTGCTAGGCATTTCCAGTTTGGGTCCTGTGAGAGCTTGAATGATATTGGGCTGTATGCCATAAACCAGCTCAAAGGGGTTTTTCCTGGTGAATCTGTTCACACAAGTACGGCATATGAGAAGTGCAGTTGGTAGCTGCTTATGCCAGTCCTCAAGTCTCCTGGTGGTGAGCTTGGCAAGGGCCCACTCTAAGCTACTGTTTAGCCGCTCTACTTGTCCATTGGCCTGAGGATGATGAGATGTTATCACTGTGTGCTGGACCCCATTCTTGGTGAGGTATACCT
>QTSX02004353.1:18483-309861 GCA_014839935.2 Entomophthora muscae
TTGATGTTCCAGGTAGCAGCGCCACTTGACAAGACAGCGTAAAATTGCCAATAGTTCCTTATCATGGATGGGGTAGCAGCATTTGCCATCTGTCAGTTTGCGCCACTTGTAGGCTACAGGTAGGAAGTTGTTGTTGGTGTTCTTGATCTGTAGTACTCCCCCAATGGATGCATCATGTGTCTGTCTCCATTTGATACTCTCTGTCTTGCTTAGGGTATTATAGGATGAGAGCAGTTGTGAGCTTCTTCTTAAGATGTCTGAAGCAAAGGTTGTGTTGGGGGGTCCATAAAAACTTGGATTTGGCGCCAGTTATGGCAGACAGAGGTGCAGTCAGGACATCACAGTCATAGATAAATGGCCGTACATAGGCGACCATCCCCAGGAATTTACAAAGTTCAAACTTGTCCTTGGGTGATGGCATCTTGCAGATGTCCTGAATCTTCTGGTTGTCAGGCTTGATGATGTCCTTCAAAACCATGTGTCCCAGGAAGGGTAACTGTTTGCAGAAGAACTGGCACTTAGAGGATTTGGCCAGCAGTTTATGCTGCGCCAGGGTGGCAAAGACTGCCTCCAAGTCCTTATGGTGTTGTTTCACCAAGGAGCTGTAGATAATGATGTTGTCTAAGTACACTAGTGCATGCTTGCCAATGTGGGGGGCAAACATCTTGTTTATAAAGGTAACAAAGGTTGATGGTGTGTTTTTCATCCCAAAATGTTGAGTACCACACACTCGTATGACCCGTACTTGGTGCAAAAGGCTGTCTTGGGTATGTCTTCCTCCTTAATACAAATCTGGTTGTAGCCTGTGTTGTAACCAAGTTTCCAGACTTTTCTGCCAATGTATCTTATGATACACAGGGGGTGTTTGATGAGCCGCCCCTTGACGTATCTAACAACATGGACCAATCTGATGGCAATGTTGAACGGCAGGCACTTTCTCCTAATTAGGAGCGCTACCAATTTGACCTGCTGATCCCGCACAAGTTATTCCTTGGCTCCAATCCTTACATGGAACATGCCACCATGCCATCCCCTTGTGGCTGTGTGGCTTTCCCCATATAGTATATTAATTGCAGTATTCTATAATAAACAAGACCTTATTCTTATTATTCCTGTCCTTTCTATTGGGCTGTTGTCTTCCCCAATTCAAATACTGAATCCTCATTGGTTCAGTTGCAACAGTGGTAGCAGCGGTAGGTTCACAACCTACCTAAAGAGAAAATTCCCCCAGGAAAGGACGGAGTATGGGCTGTATGGCTACTCCCCATCAAGAAACCTTCCTGCCAATCCCCAAGGGGGAAATTCCTGACAGGTACGTCATCTATCAAGATCAACTGGTACTTACAAGTGTGTAGAACCAACTCCACCTTGGGCAGCGCAACACTAGTGTCACTCCACTCCAGTCAGATCTGTCACAATGTATGCTCAACCTTCAGTTGGAAACCTTTGTGGGTGGCGTGTAGGGGGCCAACATTGTCAGCTGGCTCCACTCCACTGATACCCGCCTCTGCATATGTCAGGTACCTGAGCCTATGTGGGTCACCACCGCTTCAGGCCGCCTTACTGAACCTGCTGCAGTTTGGTTCACCACCTGGGCCAGTCAAGAGATAGAAATCACCTGGGCGTCATTCAGGGATGCCGTGAAGTCCCGCTACAGTGAGACATTCTCGCCCATTGTGGTAGGGACTCCCTTCCTAGCTATCAAACAGACCAGGTCTGTCCCTGAATATCTTGCCGCTGCTCCAGAAGCTGTAGCCAACAGGAAACACCATGCTCCTTACTTTGATAGCCAATGGGCTAAAACCCCATATCTTCAAGTGGGTTCCTGTAGGCTGTTGCACCTCTATTAATGACTGTTACAAAGCCATTGTGGAGGCCAATTACCAGGCTTCAGTGGGCTTCTGAAGATCCAATGATGCTCCATCTCAACCCCGTCCCGTGTCTGGCAGCACTCATAATCAAGTAAGCCACCACCAGCCACACCAACATGAAAACAGGGTCAAATGTCCCTGCAAAGGAGAGCTTCAGTTAGCACAAATTGAGCACCTAGGAAAAGCCTGGGGGCTGTAGTTACAAGAGGTTCTACAACCCCACTTGATCCTCACTCTCAATCCCTCTTAGCAAAGAACCCATGCAACTACAACCTTCACAAAGTTGAAACCCTCAAAATCTTCCAAGTTCATAGCAACAACCCCATAATTCAAGCCAGTCACTCTCAAAATAAAGTAACTTGCTTGGCCTACCCCTTTTGTTTCTGTGGGAACACCCACAAACTACTGGTAGATACTGGGGCCAACCACATTATGGTGGACCAGACGTTTGCAGATACTCAACAGTTAGACCAAGTGCCAAGCAGATTCAAGGCAGTACAGGTGGCTGATTCCCAAAGAGTGGCAATTACCCATGAGATGGTAGCCTTCTCTGTGAGAATGGGGAACATCCAGGTTAAGCTCTCTGGACCAATCATGGCAGGGCTCAGCCACAATGTCATTGCTGGCCTTGACTGACTTTGTCACAACCGTCCCTACATTGACTGGGATACATTGGCTTTACTCTCAATAGGAATGGGGTTGGTTTTCAGATATATCCTGTCAAAATGAGCAAGCTACTTCATGATACCGTCTTTTTCAGATTAACAGAAACAGGCTCATACAATTTCAAGGGGGAAACTAGACTTTGCTCAATGCTCAGTCAAAGCTATCTGCGCAGAACCACCTGTGGTCCTCCCCTTGACCACGCCACCTCCACCAGCACTTGCCGCTCTCCTCAAGGAGTATAAAGACGTTTCCAGCAAAACACTAGAACAACTACCCCCTCCCTGGGAGATCCAGCATGCTGTACAGCTACAAGGGTTGCTTCCCAAGGCATATTCCCTCTATTTCTTGACATCAAAGGAAGATGAAACCCTCCGCCAGCACCTTGTAGAAACACTCAATAAGGGCTTCATACACCTCTTGCTTGGCCAGACAGGGCTGCTGTCTTCTTTGTAGCCAAGAAGGACAGGTCCCTTTGCTTAGTCACAGATTACCACACCCTAAATGAGGTGACCATTAAGAACAAGTACCCCCTGCCATTAATTGATGGCCTGTTTGAACACTTGCGGGCAAGAAGGTCTTTAGCAAGATTGGCAACTGTGGTAAGTTTGACTCCCTGGTGCTCGACACTATAGTAAAGTGAGAATTCAGCTTTTTCCCTGATTGACAACTGGAAATTGACACTTTTTTAATTAACAGATCTTGATGTACTAAAAACTTTTAATATGAAAAATTAAGCTATACATCTATGGTATACTAAAGTGACCCTTGAAAGCTCAAAAATGCAATAAAAAAGTGTACTTTAACTAATGAGAATAAGGAAAAATAAGCAACTATTTCTCATTTTACTATGTAATTTACACTCTTCATTATAAAAATATTTTTGATTACCATAAAAATTAAAATTCCAATGAGACAAAAAAACACAAAAACAACAATAGAAGTTATGCAAAATATGTTTAAATATTAATATTTATTTGATATAGTTCATATAAGTATAAATGTGAATATCTTTTGTTTTATTAGGGAATTAACAAAAATTAAGATATTTCATTCAATTTCAACTATAACTATTCATCTCAAACTTATCATGTATACATAAAATAATTATTGCTATCTAACTAAATCAAAAAATAGAAAAATTTAAACTAAAAACTAATTGATCAAAACTAAAAAGTAAAAATTAAAGCTAAAAAGTTAAAAGTTAAAAGTTGAAATCATATAAGCAAGCAAGTTTATTCTTCACCCTTCTTCATTTTAGCCCCTTCCAGAAGAGCAGTTGCAATGAGATCAAGCTGCTACTTGATCTCTGAGGCCTTGTATCTATGCTTGGCCACATTTTAAATGGCCTTGGTGAATAGGGTGGAGCAGGTTGTGGACTTGGTGGGGGGACGCAGTTTGCCAAGTCACACAACTTGGAGATGGTTTTCTCCTGCTCATGCTGCAGGAGGGAGAAAAACTTATTGAATTTTAGGTGGAGCCCAAAGTTGGCCTTGAGGTGTTTGTGATAAGCCTCTAGTGCCAAGGTAGTCTTGAGCTCACCATTCACTGCCGCCTGGTAAACATTCCAACTGGCCTTGGCGCAGGCCTTGCCTCTGTGTGACAACCTTCCCAATCCACTGGGGCTCAAAGTACTCAAGGAAAGGCTTGAACTCTGAGTGCTTTACTACATAAGGATCCTTTGAGAGAACCTCAAACCCCTGCGCAGTGTGCTCTGGCTTTAAAAAAGCCATGTCACCAAATTGTGCAAGCACAAATTTGCAGGTGTCTGAAGTGTCCCTCTGGCTCAACCTACTTAGCTTGGCATGGGCCTGCATATTCCAAGCAACTGCTTGGCGGTAGTGGAAGTGGCACCCCTGCACCTCCCTGCTGAACAGCTGCTTGAATGCATTAAACTAAGCAGGCTCAAAGTCCATAATTCAAATGTGAGGCCCCATAGCTCTCAGCCTTACCTTTTCCTCCAAGTCCAGGGTGGACTGGTCTTTGTCAGTGGCAGGAGGGTTGGCGCGGGTGTGGGGGGGGAGTCTTCTTGGATTTGTCATTATTGGCGGGAGGAAGGAGGGCAATTTCTTGGCAGAGGATGGAGAACATGCGGGTATAGATGGCCTCAGTGGCCCCAGGAAGAAGAAAGAACACAAGTGGAATCACCCAGATGTCAATCTGGTCATGGATCATCCAGAGCTGCTTGAACATCCGGGGGCAAGTGGCAAAGGTACCATCAACCAGCTAGGTTGAAGCCCTTTTTAACTCCAGCAGGTTCTTCTGGGTGGCATAGCAGATTATGTGGTCTTTGGTGGCGGGCCCATTGTCATGGAAGAGGAAGCGCTCCCCACTTGGAAGCTGCTTGAGCTTGTGGGTGAGCGTAAGCTCCAAGAGGACGTCTGAAGCCTTGGGGGGGATTGACGGCAATATGCTTATTGCTTATGAACTTAACCAACTGCTCTTGAGTTGGCATCAACTTGAGATTGTTGGGTTTTAAATGCTGCAGGGCCTTTATAGCCAGATAAGATGCCCAGAGGTGAGAGGATGTTGGGATCACCTGGACAAGGTACCATTTTAACATATGGGTTATAAGATGATTGGGGGCTCACAAGAGTGCTCCCCCTTCTTGTCAGTTACTACTCCCAGTCCTCGG
Organism: Entomophthora muscae; assembly: GCA_014839935.2. Taxonomy (NCBI): domain Eukaryota; kingdom Fungi; phylum Entomophthoromycota; class Entomophthoromycetes; order Entomophthorales; family Entomophthoraceae; genus Entomophthora; species Entomophthora muscae. Next base: position 23,653 of record QTSX02004353.1, read on the forward strand.
TGTTTAGCTGTGCCCCACAAGTCTTATCCTCATATATGAAGTGCTTGCTCTTGGTGGTGCGCTTTTTATTATTAAAGTTAAAAATGTAATTGTCAGCAACATAGCCAGGGCCACCCTTTACTGACATGATGGAGAAAAACAGGGGAAGCGCTTGGGGACTTTGAGCTCTCTGTCTGCATTTCAGATATTGTGGATGGTCAGTGGATCCCAAGCCACATGACCAAAAGCTTTGAACTTCTTGGAGTACTCCTTAGGCTCATCTTGAGAATCAGATGAGGAAGGGGGGAAGAGCCATCAGGAGGGGTAGGGGAAGGGTTCTTTGAGGCCTGCTTAGATGCCTCCTTTTTCTTACCAGAAGAAGAGGTGGGCTCCTTGGCAACCTTTGACTTCTTGGTATGGCGCTCCTTGATGAGTTTGGAGCCGGCCTCTGACTCGTAAAAAGAGTGGTCAGTGAGGGAGGTATCACTTTTATTTGAGGAATTGGGAGAAGAAGTTGAAGATGAGGGTGGAGGGGGAGGAGTAGGAGGCAATGGAGTGGGAGGAGATGGGGTAGAAGACTTTGCCTTTGCAGGCTTCTTGGCACGCTTGGGAGTGGAGGCAGTTTCTTTGGAGCCCTTGGAGGCTTGGCGCTTAGGCTGTTGGCTGTTCTTGTTTGATCTTGTCTAAAGAAAAGTTTAGTTTTGTAAATAAAACAGTGTGAAAGATACAAAACACAGAGGTAAAGCAAAGTAAAAGTTAAATGAAAATTATGCAAATAAAGTTTATTTATCAAGAAAAAACATAACAAAGTAAATAGAAGCAAAATAGAAACTCAAAGTATAGATATAAAGGTTAAAACATAGAAAATAAGTGAATTTATGATGAAGCATCAAAGATGTTAGGTTCAGCATAACATCTTAGTTCTAAATCAATGTAAAAGTACAATTAAAAATCAAAAAAAATATGAAAACTATATGGAGAGCAGCAGAAAAAGTAGTAGATTATAATTTCAAAAAAAATGAAAAATTATTATGTGGAATTTTTTTATTGGGAGTTGAAAAATCAAAACATAGTAAAGTGTTGAGTTTGGCACTGTCAATCAGCTGGGAAAAGCTGAATTCTCACTGTCGAGTATGCCAGAGTCAAGCAGAAACATCAAATTTACTGTTTTTTACATATAAAACTTGCTTAAATTTAAAACAGGTTCGAAAGTCAACCCAAAAGCAAGGCAGTTTCATATGATCAAAAATAAAAAACACAACATAAGTTAAAAAATCAAATGAGTAGGAAGGTGTTTATTAGTGTTTAACTTATGCTGTGAGGAGCTGGGAGTGACTTATTTATCATAGTGTTGATTAAAAAGTTAAGAAGCTCTCTGTACTAATCCTCAAGTTAAAGTGTTGAGTGGACAAGTGTTGAGTGGCGCTCATAGTGCGTCACATATTAATTTAGCCTTAATTCTGAGCCTTTGATTAGTTAAATCTAAAACTGATCAGGTGGCAAGTGGATAGAGTCAAACAAAGAAGATTTCAAGTTTCTGTTTTTTATAAATTACATATGAAATCTCAAAATAAATTGGGCTTAATTTATGTGGCACCACTTAATCCATAAACCCAGGAATGACATAATGTAAAACAAGTGGGGTATTTGATTAATGTCTATACCACTAAATCCAGTATAGTGGTGCTTGGGAGCCTAGTTGACAACTATGGACACTAATAATAAAAATATAATAGTAAATAACAAATTTTATATAAGCACATATGTATTTTATTAATAAAATTAAAATTTGGCTTAAAAAGTGTCAAACTGGTCACTTTTTGTTTTAGAGTGTCAAACACAGGTTTTTTCATTTCTATTAGTAAATTTACTTATAAATCACCCCTTAAATTGGTATTTCATCTAACCAAATTATTAAACAGAGTCAAGTTCAAGTAAATTTAACCTTGGTTTTTGGTTTCAAACCCCTAAATTACTAGTAAAAATTAGCTTAAAATCAGTTAAGCCAAAAATACTAATAAATTCACATATGCGGCACTCAACTCCCTGGTACTTGACACTTTGTCAAGTACCAGAAAGTTGATCACCAGGGAGTCAAACTTACCACAGTTGCTGCAAGATTGATCTTACCGCAGGGTACAACCAGGTCCGCATTGCACCAGGGGATGAGGCAAAAACTGCATTCCAAACACACTACAGGTTGTTTGAGTGCTGGGTCATGAATCTTGGAATGACCAATGCCCCTTCCACTTTTTCTATGTTAATGAACAAAGCATTTGAGGAATTGATTGGAAAATGTGTTGTTGTGTACCTTGACAACATCATTGTCTTCATTCAAGATCAAACCACATACCTTCAACACCTCTGTGCTGTCCTTGACACCCTTCGGAAAAACCAGTTGAAGGCTAAGCCCTCCAAATGTGAATTCCTCAAGTCAGAGCTCTTGTTCCTTGGGCACATCATCTCTGCCCAAGGGATAAGGCCTGACCCCTCAAAAAATCAAGGCAATCACTAATATGCCACCTCCCACCAATGTTGGCCAAGTGCGCACATTCTTGGGTATGGTTGCCTATGTACATAAATTTATCCCCAATTGCGGAGAAATTATTGCACCACTCACTGAGCTCCTGAACACTAAAAAGTGCTTCTATTGGACTCCTGTCAGAGATTAAGCCTTTGAGACACTAAAGCAGAGGCTTACTACTATGCCTGTATTACAGTTTCCCAATTGAAACTGCCAATACAAACTCAAGACTGATGCCTCTGACAGGGCCATAGGGGGTGTGTTACGGGTAGAAACAAACAAGGGCACCTTCCTCCCCGTAGCATAAAGTCCAGGAAGCTCACTGACTCAGAGCAATGTTATCCAATTCATGACAAAGAGTTGGCGTCAATTGTGCACTGCGTCAAGAAGTGGTGCTGTTACCTGGAAGGATCCACCTTTCCACCACGCGTCTTGACGGACCACAAGTTCCTCCAATACTTCAACACGCAGTCCCACTTAACATGCCACCAGGCAAGCTGGGTTGAGCGCCTATCCCCTTATCAGTTGCATATTGAATACAATCCTGGGAAGGAGCTTGTCACAGCAGAAGCCCTCTCAAGACTCTACGTGGTGTCCATCACCAAAGACAATGGCTTGGACCCAGATTGGCCAATGCTCTACCTCTGCCTTGAAGCAACCCGCTACAAAGGACTCAACTCAGTAACCATCTCCAAGTTGAAAGGCAACTAAAGTCAGCTCACCACCAATGCAGGCAATGTCTGCTGCCGTGCAGAGACAGGGGAGAAGACGCCTTATATCCTCACCACACAGCAAGGAGACACCATAATGCACTACCACCGCACCTTGGGCCATATCAGAGGATGCAATCTCTTTGAAATCATGAAGTGTAAGGTTTGGTGGCCGTGTATGCGCCAAGACATCTTGGATCTCCTCAAGACATGTGTGTTGTATGAAAAGAATACGTCAAAGCCTGCACCCCCAAGTCTGTCCTACCCATTAAGGCCATGGAACCCCTCAAACAATGGGCCCTTGACACTGTTGGACCCCTCCCCAAAGATAGACTTGGGAAGAAGTATATCATCACAGCCATCAACTACTTCACATGTTGGCCAGTAGCGTGAGCAACCACCAACCACGCCGCCGCCACCATCACTTGCTTCATTGGCAAGGAAATTGTGGCTTGCTTTGGGCAACCCAAACACCTCATTACAGATGGAGGACCTGAGCTTGTGAGATATGTCATGAAGGCATACTGCACCAAGAATGCCCTACAACAAATAGTCACAACTCCATACCATCTGCAAGCCAATGAGTGCTTAGAGCAATCAAATGGCTCCCTGGTTCAGTTGATTGCCAAACTCTTACAGGAACATCCTAATACTGCATGGACTGAACATCTTCCCACTTCATTACTCATCTTGCAAGCAAGGATCAATAGAGGCACTGGGTTCAGCCCCAGCACCTTGGCCTTTGGAATGTCTGATGGGTTGACAGGAGTGGAAAAAGGAGATTAAAATCCACAGTCCCTTCAAAACCCCCCTTATTACTGACTCCTTCCCTGAGCCAGTGGTGTGCTAAGGCCTGAGACATTGAAAACAAACAAATTAAGAGAGGGACAAGACATCTCAAGGCCAGATACACCGTAGAAGACCCTGTCTATACCCTCAATTCCAATTCAGCCAAATTAGAGCCCAACCACTTGGGACCCTTCAAGATAGCCGCAGTCTATGACAATCACACCTACCAACTTGAAGACGCCCAAGGGAACACTAAGAAGCTTCACCACAATTGCTTGTGCCCCTGCCGCGCCATCCTCACACAAAGGTTGTTTGTGTGGATCTTCCTGGATCTCCCGCAAACTCCAATCCTGGTGTCTTACAATGAGCAGGGGGCAAGGGGGGTGTTTCAACCAAGTTTCCAGACTTTTCTGCTAACTTATCTTACAATACACAGGGGGCGCTCAATGAGCCGCCCCTTGACGTATCTAACAACATGAATCAATCTGATGGCAATGTCAAACAATGGGCACTTTCTCCTAATTAGGAGTGCTATCAATTTGACCTGCTGATCCCACACAAGTTATTCCTTGGCTCTAATCCTTACATGGAACATGCCATCATGCCATCCCCTTGTGGTCTGATGGCTTTCCCCATATAGTATATTAGTCACAGTATTCTATAATAAACAATACCTTATTCTCATTATTCCTGTCCTTTCTAATGAACTGTTGTCTTCCCCAATTCAAATACTGAATCCTCGTTGGTTCAGTTGCAACACCTTCTGCCAGTTCAATCTTGGAAAAGACTGTTGCCCTGCCCAAGGTGTCAAAGAGATTGTCAATAAGTGGAAGTGGGTAACAATTCTTGATGGTAACTTTGTTTAGGGCTCAATAATCCATAACCAGTTTAAGAGTCCCATCTTTCTTTGCCACAAAAAATACAGCAGCATCAAAGGGGGACTGTGAGGGGCAGATAAGTCCCTTTTCCAACACCTCTTTGAGGTAAGCGTGTAGCGCATCATCCTCATTTGGGGTAAGACAGTAGATAAGTTGCACCTTGGGTATGGCTTCCTTAAGTTGGATGGAGTGCTTTATGTGCTTCTCTGGTGGTAAACCTGGTAGAGCCTCTTTGAAGATCTCTGGATGGTGAGCTACAATTTTGCAATCCTGAGGCATGATGGTATCTTGGTGGTCATTGAAGTGTATAATCTTGTACTGGCAGGAGTCCCAGTCAATTGCCTTGAGGTTCTCCTTTTCATTGAGGGTTTCTATAATGCGCATGAAGACGTGGCCACATAGGATTTGGTCCACTGAGTCATGGTAGATCTGGTGATTGAACCCTTCACGCTTGATGGTCAATACAGAGGTGACCCGGTCTACATGGGGGATTTTTTTGCAACCAGTCCAGTCCAAGCACAATGTCAAATTTGGGGAAGTCAATGACAGGTCCCTGAATGATGAAGTGCAGGTTCTCTAGCGTAATAGAGAAGGGGGAAGTCTCTTGTGTCACATCAATGTGATATTCATCAGCTAAAACCTCGTTCTTAATCTGCAAAGGATTAGTGGTTAATATGAACTTGTCCACAAAGTTGCTGTTGACAAGGGTTTGATCTTCACCCAAGTCCAGGAGCGCTGAGCCAGTGTAACTGTAAAAGCAGAAAGGATAAGACATCAGTTTATTGGGATGTCTGATGATGGTGTAAAGTACTGGGTTTTCTGAGGACACTTGGATCATTAGACACTGATCCACGTCCTTGGGTTGGTACTCATCATTAGGAAAGTCAGGAGTTGTGCGGGGAGAGTTTGGCTTTCTTAGTGCTCTCCCCAGGCTTTTCCCTTGTCCTGATTGTCTTGTGTGGTGGTGACGTGGAATTGGTTACAATTTGACTATCCATTGTTCCCATTGCCATGGCCATTTGAGCCAGAGGGTTTATGGTTTGATTTATTGTTGTTATTGTTATTCCCAGGTGGAGGGCGGTTAGAGTGTCCAGCTGGGTGAGAGTCCTTGGGTCATTCTCTCTTCCCAGTCTGTGCTTTATGGAGGGCATTGGACGTTTTTTCCGCTTTTTCTGCCTCATTTTAAAGGCTCTGCAAGTTGATCACCTGATCCAGGTTGATGTGTCTCATGATGTGCAACTTGAGTGTGTCATAGTACATGAGATGGGTAGCTGTGGTGTCAAAGGCCATGTCTGAGGGGGCACATAGGCGGAGTTCTTTGTATGCTTTAGTGAGCTCCTCTACCATGCCTGTTTAGGTGAGATTCTTTAATTGGTGTATTCTCATGAGTGTGGTGTCTTTCAGTACAAATCTTGCCAAGAAGCCCTACTTGAAGGTGTCCCAGTCCTTCTTGGTGTGATCCTTGTGCCACTTATTGCACCAGGTGCCAGTGTTGTGTGTAAGTCAGATGAAGATTTCTGCAATCCAGAAGTGTTGTGAGCATTCCATTTGTGCCTGTTAACTCTGGGGAGATTGAATCCATGCTGTGGTGTTGCTGTCATTGGCTCCAGTGAATTATTCCAAGGCAGTGCTTTGAATTCTGAGCTATGTAGGCTGGAATGGTGCCTTCATCTGTTGGTTGTGGAATGGCGGCAGCCATTTGGAAAAAACCTTGTGCTGACAAGGCATTGAATATGGGGAGTGGTATCACCATTTTCTGGTAGAGGAAAAGCCTGTCAGGTATCTTGTCACCAGGTGTGTACTTTGCCCAGTCTGCTGGGAGGCTGGACATGATTCCATTGAGGATTTGTTGGCTGCGGCATGTACGGGCAACCAGCAGAATTTTGGGGAATGAAGTAGGATGGAAAACCTACTTCTTCTACTAATGCCAGAACTGTGCTGTTTTAGCAGAGTTACAAGGGGAAAAATATTTGGAAACTAGATCATATTCTTTATTGGGTGATAAGTATTATATAGTTATTGTGAATCTTTAATAACAGGAACATGATTGTGTTGATCACTTGGTTAGATGATGAAGGGGATGGCTTGATCCTGATAATGAGTCAAGCGCCAAATTGAGGTATCCATTATAAGGGATCATCATTTGTTATGTTGTTGGATTTGGAAATTTGAGTTGACTTCCTAACCTGGCTTCAGGTGACTGGATAATTGGATTGTGAGTCACAAACCTGCTTACTTAGAACCTTGCTGATGGGTCAAGCCTGCTGTTTCAACGCCCCCCCCCCAACTGAAGCTTGGCCTCCTCTGGGGACAGGTTGTCAGGGAGGTTGTTGGGAGCCTGGGTGTCATACTGTATTAACTGTTGTTTGGTGGCAGGTAGGACAGTCTTGCATTGTTTCTGTCTTGCTTTTCAGGGTCTCAGGCAATCATGGTGGAGAACTTTGTCTTGTTTACATTTTCCAAGTCCTTGCACAAGTTAAGTGTTGTTTTTGTTTACCTTTAGGATGATGGCAGGGCCCACTTTTTCTGGCTGTAATTTATTTTGTTGGGTTTTCATAACCCAGAGTTTGTTGCCAACCTTATGTCTTTCTTGGATGGGGCAAAGGTCTTTTGTAGACGCTTTTCTTCTCTTTCTGATTGATTGCTATTGGCTTGTATGACCTGGGGATCTGAGTGGGGTGAAACTTTGCTTGGCATTTCCAGCTTAGGTCCTGATAGTGCTTGTACAATATTGGGTTGTGTGCCATAAACTAACTCAAAGGGACTTTTCCCGGTGAATCTATTCACACAGGTCTGGTATACAATCAATGCAGTCAGTAGTTGCTTGTACCAGTCCTCAGGTCTCCCAGTGGTGAGCTTTACCAAGGCTTGCACAAGGCTGCCATTCAGTTGCTCTATGTGTCCATTGGCCTGAGGATGGTAAGGTGTTGTCACCGTGTGCTGGACCCCATTATCAGCAAGGTATATACTGGTATCTTCATAGGTCAATTATTTTCCTCTGTTGGCTATCAGGAGTTCTGGCTTTCTGAACTTGCTGATGATTTCTTTCTTCATTAATTGCTGAACATCATTGCCTGTATGTGCCTTTACTTCTTGTGCCACTGTCCATTGTGTGGTAAAGTCTATTGCGGTAATGATGTACTTCTTTTTTTTATGTTTCCCTGGCATAGGGCCCACAATGTCTAGGTCCCATACCTTGAAGGGTAGTTGCATGCAAATAGGTAGTACTGATTTAGGTGGGGTATTGCTTTTTGCAAATTTCTCACATACTTTGCATTGGTCCAAGACTTCCTGGACGTCCCAGTACAGGGTTGATCACTATGCTTTATGTTTGAGGATTTCATAGAGGTTGCAACTTTTTGTGTGTGCTAGGTCTCTGTGGTAACGTAGGATTGTATCAACTTGCTGATGTGTGGGAACATAAGGGATGGTGGTTCTGTCAGACATTTTTTGATGTAACGTCCCATATATGTCTGTAAATAAGTGCTTGTTCTTAATGACTGTTTCTTTTGTTATGTCTGTGGTACCAGGGGGAAGCCTTTGTCCTTTTTCCAGAGCACCAGGAGAGGCCAGTCTGGGTCAAGCCCATTCTTGCCCCTTATGGCTTAGACGTACAGACGCAATAGTGTGTCTGCCATGGCAAGTTCTAGACCAGGCTTATATTATATGAGCATATTGAACCTCTCCAGGAGTTCCATCCAGCAGGCTTTACGGCAGGATAAGTTTGCTTGGGTTTTGAAGTATATAATTGAATTTTGATTGGTCAATGCTGTGAACTCCTCCTGTTGCTCTAGGTAGCAACGCCACTTGAAAAGGAAGTTCATAATGGCCAACAACTCTTTGTCATGTATGGGGTATTGGCACTTGCTGTCTGTCAGCTTGTGTGATTCATAGGATACAGGCAGGAAGTTGCCATCATTGTTTTTTATTTGTAGTACTCCCCTAATAGATGTGTCTGAGGTGTCTGTTTCCATTTGGTATTCCCCATCACGTTTGGGGTACTGTAAAATGGGTGCTGTTATGAGCTTCTCCTTAAGACGTCTGAAGTAAAGGTCACATTGGGGGGTCCATAAAAACTTAGATTTGGCACCATTTATGGCCAACAGGGGTGCAGTCAGGACGCCACAGTCAGGTATAAACCAATGTACATAGACAACCATCCCCAAGAATGTGTGGAGTTCAGACTTGTCCTTTGGCAGTGGCATTTTACAAATGCCTTATATTTTCTGGATGTCAAGTTTAATGCCATCTTTTGAAACTATTTGTCCCAAGAAGGGCAACTGCTTGCGGAAGAACTGGCATTTTGAGGGCTTAGCTAGCAGCTTATGTTGCGCCAGGGTAGCCAAGACTGCCTCCAAGTCCTTGCAGTGAGTTCTACTGGGAGGCTATAGACAATAATATTGTCCAGGTATACCAAGGCGTGCTTACCAATGTGGGGGCAAACACCTCGTTCATGAAGGTCACAAAAGTTGACGGGGTGTTTATCATTCTAAAGTTGAGTACCACACACTTTTATGAGCCGTATTTAGTGTGGAAGGCTGTTTTGGGGATATCTTCCTCCTTGATATGAGACTAGTTGTAGCCTGCAGTTAGGTCAATCTTGGAGAATACTGTGGCGCCACCCAAGGCATCAAAGAGGTTGACAATGAGTGGTAGTGAGTAACAATTCTTGATAGTAAATTTGTTTAGGGCTTGATAGTCTGTGACTAGGTGCAGGATACCATCTTTCTTTGCTACAAAGAATACGGCAGCACCAAAAGGAGACTGTGAGGGGCAGATAAGTCCTTTTTCTAACACCTCCTTGCGGTAAGCACATAGGGTGTCATCTTTGTTTGGAGTCAGGTGGTAGATGGGTTGCGCCTTAGGTACAGCTCCCTTGAGTTGGATGGAGTGTTGGATGTATTTCTCTGGTGGCAACCCAGGTAGAGCCTCTTTGAAGATCTCTAGATGGCAGGCTACAATTTTTCAATCCTGAGGCGTAGTGGTGTCTTGATGATCTTTGAAGTGTATGATCTTGTACTGGCAGGAGTTCCAGTCAATTGCCTTAAGGTTCTCATTTTTGTCCAGGGCCACTGTGATGCATACAAATACGTGGTTGCGTAGGATTTGGTCCACTGAGTTGGGTAGATCTGGTGATTGACGCCTTCACATTTGATGGTCAGTACCAAGGCCGCCCAGTCTACATGGGGATTGTTACTTCACAACCAGTCCAGTCTCAGCATGATATCAAACTTGGGAAACCCAATGACGGGACCATGGATAGTGGAATGCAGGTTCTCTAGCATGACAGAGAATGGGGCAGTTTCCCTTGTCACAGCAATGTGATTTTCATCAGCCAAAACCACATTTTTAATCTGCAAGGGATTAGTGATTAGCTTGAACTTATCTACAAAGCTTCTGTTGACTAGGGTTCAATCTGCGCCTGAGTCCAGGAGTGCTGAGCCTGTGTAGCTGCAAAAACAGAAAGAATAAGACATCAGTTTATTGGGATGTCTGGTGATGGTGTAAAGTACTGGGTTTTCTGAGGACACTTGGATCATTGGGCACTGGTCCACGTCCTTGGGTTGGTACTCATTGTTGGGCAAGTCAGGAGTTGTGCAGGAAGAGCTTGGCTTGCTTAGTGCTCTCCCTGGGCTTTTCCCTTGTCTTGATTATCTTGTGTGGCAGTGATACAGAAATGGGTACAGTTTGACTGGATGTTGTTCCCATTTCCATGTCTATTTAAGCCTGTGGGTTTGTGGTTTGCATTGTTGCTGTTGTTCCCAGGTGGTGGTCAATTGGAACGCCTGGCTGGGTGAGAATCCCTGAGTTGCTCTCTCTTTCCAGTTTGCGCATTGTGGAGAGTCTTGGACGTTTGTTCTGCTTTCTCTGCCTTGCAGTACAGACTTTGCAAGTTGGTCACTTGATCCAGGTTTATGTGTCTCATTACATGCAACTTGAGTGCGCCATAGTACATGAGGTTGGTAACTGGAGTGTCAAAAGCCATATCTGAGGAGGAACGTAGTCAGAGTTCCTTGTAGGCGCAGGAGATCCTTCACTGTGTCAGTTTGGGTTAGATTCTTCACTTGGTGTATGATCATAAGTGTGGTGTCCTTCAGCACAAATCTTGCCAATAAGTCTTGTTTGAAAGTGTCCCAATCTTTCTTGGTGTGTTCTTCATGCCACTTGTTGCACCAGGTACCATTGTCATGAGTCAGTTGGATGGAGATTTCTGCAATCCAAAAATTTTGCAGGCATTCCATTTGGGCCAGCTTTCTTTGGGCAGATTGGATCCATGTTGCAGTGTTATTGTAGTTGGCTCCAGCAAAAGGTTCCAAGGCAGTGCTTCAAAGTCTCTGAGCTACATAGGCTGGCATGGTAATTTTTTCTGTTGCTCAAGGAATGACAGTGGGTGCTCGAAAGAACCCTTGTGCAGACAGGGCGTTGAAGGCAGAGAGCAGGATCACTGTGTTTTGATACAGGACAAAGCCATCAGGTATCTTGGCACCAGGCGTGTACGGTGTCCAGTCTAGCGGGAGGCCAGACATGATTCTATCAAGGATTTGTTGGCCACAGCAAGTATGGGCAACAGGCGGAATTTTGCAAGATAAGGTAGGATGGAGAACCTACCTGTGCTATCAATGTCGTAACTGTTCTGTTTTAGCAAAGTTACAAGGGGAAAAATATTTAGAAACTAGATAATATTCTTTATTGAGAGATATGTATTATATAGTCAGTGTGAATTATGGATAGTAGGAACATGATAGTGTTGATCAAATGGTGGGATGGTGAAGGGGGTGGCTTGATCCTTGTAATGAATCAAGCTCCAAGACAAGTTATCCACAAGAGAGGATCAGCTTCTATTCATATTGTTGTATTTGGAAATTTGAGTTGATTTCCTAACCTGGCTTTGGGTAACTGAATAATTGGATTGTGGGTCATAAACCTGCTTACTCAGAACCTTACTGGCGGGTCAAGCCTGCTGTTTTGATACTTTTATGAGCATTGTTAACAGGATTTTGTCATTTGTGACACTCAGACTGTGTTTTTCTTGGTCTTTGGTTGCTTTCACTCTTAATTGAGTTAGTCTTTGAACTGCCGCTCCTCAGTCTTATCCTTTACCTTGTCTTAACTGTTAAAAGTTAAAATGCTTCCCCAAACAGGTGACACTTCCTATCACTTCATAATTCCTAAACTAACCAACCATGGTTAGGCTTTTTCCCCCTTTCAATTCACCTCAAATCAATCAAAGTTAATAAATAGCTTGAGTTTTTTCTGCAGTCTCAACAAGTTGAGATTGTTTGACTTGCACCCCAAAAAGGTACTTGTAGGGTTTGTGGCTTGTGTTTCTTTTCTTTTAAATCTTTTATCTTACATCTTATATTTTCTTTTGAAATCCTGGTTTATACATGATTCCTTTTGACTATATATGCTATCAGTTAGATAAATTTTATAGTGGAGCCCATACTTTAATTGTCAATAGTTTTAATCCACCAGCTAGTGGTGACCATTATCCTGACCTAGAAATCAACTTCTTAACCCAGTCTTCAGTCATTAAGACTGGTCTTTATTTCATTTCTCTAGGCTTGATTAACTTTCTTAGTCCCTACATTACATCCTATAAGCTTTTAGGAGCTAAAGTACAATTATTATTACAAAAATTACCCACCTTTTTATATTTGACCAACATTAATATTCTTGGGTTGAAGGCTTTAGTTTACAATAATTTTCCCCAAGCCCTTCAACCTTACATTCATCTGCAGGACTAACTTCTGTGTTTGTATATGTGTCCTTGTTTTTGATTGGCTAAGATCTTCATAGAGCTGCAAGAACCAGATGTGTCAGGCGGGCTTCTGTCCATTTTCTCAGTTAATTAAGTTGATTGGCTGAAGCCCCTTAGTTGATGTTCAATTATTATTTAGCAAAGGAACTCAAATAAACTTTGGGTGGTAGCGCGTCCACTTATTCATAAGTTGTGATCTGGAATGCTCAAGTGATTCCAATTAGGGTAATTTGGTTCTTAATCAACCTACTGTCAATTTATTGCTTGGCTTTGTTAATTCAATCAGTATTGTTCAATAATTGAATATTAAGAATAGAGTATTCTATTCTGGCTGCATCATGTCCCATTTTCTAATTAGCCAAGGTGGCAAGGAGATATATCAGTCAATCCTAATTCAATCAGGATTTCCTGACAGAAGGTTTCTTGGGATATCTTGAGATAACTTATCATTTGAAATCATGTGATGATACCAGAGAAACAAAAATATCAGAAGATAATAGTGGTGTATTAGGGCAAGCTCATGAAGCAGGGCAGCTTACTGAGGGTGTATTTCAAAAAGAGCTATCAGTCTTTCAAAAACAATCATCTTTTCTGAAACAAACTATTTTTTAAAAACCAAGAAATTTCTTTATTGGGGGAGTTGGGGGGTATCCTCATGGAGCGCCTGTTGAAAAAACAGCTCATCCTTGGTAAGGATTAAGAGCCAATGACCAGCAGAAAGCTAGTTGGCCTGTTGAGTAGTTGTGAAAAATACTGCTCTTAGTGATAGTAATATTTTCTACCTGTCTTTTCCCTCCTGGGATGATCTTGCCAAATTTGGAGATCCTCTCAAGAGTTCTGTTGACATCAGCTTTGAAGCCTAGGCAGGAGAGTTGGGTTGTTTCATTTTGGTTTTGGAATACTTTTTTTTTCCTTGTTATATGTATCTGACATATGGCAGATTGGAATAGGATTGCTTTGAGCTGGGGTGGGGCTTTGGGAAGCAATCTGGAGAAGAAAAGGTCTTGGCCAGGGTGATTCCATGTGTGGTCCATGATTTCCAGGCTAGTGTATATCTCTCTCCATATTTTGGTGGAGTGTGGGCATGTAAAGTATTGGTGTGAGACTCCTGCTGATGCAGCTCCACAGAGGGCACACCCTTTGTATGGGAATGCCAGCCTGTATGTTTTGTCTGTTCTGTATGCCTGTTTCATCACTTGCCAGGTTGTTGCTTGTTGCGTAGAGCTTATCAATTTTGAGTTCATAAGTTCAATAAGATCTCAGAGAGGTATAGGGATGTCCACTCCTGCTTTTGACCAATCTCTTATAATTTTGGGATGTTCTCTTTATGGACATTGCTTTCTAATTATGAAGTTGGCTGAAGATGTTTTGAAACCTTTCCAGTATGTGGGGTATGTGAGTTTCAGCATAGCTGCCATGATCTGCTTTTTGACAGTATCATTGGGTGCTGTATCTAAACAGGTCCGGAGCTGATTTAGTGCCACTTTGTTTTCTTTGTCCAGTTCTGCTGCTTTCACTTTCCATTGCAACATTTTTGCTGCTCTCCACAATTCACACCAGTAGGCTGCTGAATTCACATTTTCTCTAATGCCTGGGTGGGTTAACATCCAGAGTCTAAGGGAGCAGTTAATGACGGGAGAGGAAGAGTCCATGGATGCTATCCAATTGTTTGCTCTGCCCAGGGCAGTGGATTTTTCTGTCACTTCAATGGCTGCCAGAAAGCTCTTGGACCATATTTGTCTGGCCTTATCTGCTATTGGGAGGAGTCCTAGTCCCCATGCTTTCTTTAGGATGTGCAGATAGTCAAGCTTGATTGTGGCCGCTGAGGCTTTCCCCCATAAGAAATTTATGGTCAGTGAGTCCACCTTTTTCTCAAAAGATTTTGATAGAGGGACTAGATGAGCCAGATACCATATTTTTGAGTAAATAAAGATGTTCAGGGCTTGAATTTCTGTCTCCAGGTTGATAAGTCTATATTTCCATTTCTCCATTTGCGTCACAAGGTCTAAGATGATCTTTGTTTCAATCTCAGGCAAAGCTATACTGTCCTTTTTGAAAAGCACTCCAAGGTGTTGGAAGACTGAGTTGTCTGGATCAGGGGTATATCCTTCTGGTGTAGGTATATTGCCCACTCCAATCTTAATCACTATTGTTTTTTCTGTATTAACCTTGGCATTTGATGCCTGTTCATAGAGTTGTATGATAGTGTTGAAGAGGGAAGCATCACGTTCTGATGCTAAGCCAAATACTGTATTGTCTGCAAAGGCAAGAGATTTGAGAGGCCACTGGCCTGGGTGGCTTATTCCTTCTAGCGTATTATCTGCTGTCACTAGTATCACATTTGATGCAAAATTGAAGAGGATGGGGGACATTGGGTCTCCTTGGCATAGGCCTTGCTGAATCTCTATTGGGGTGGTTAGTTCCCCATTCAGGATGACTTGTGCCAATAAATCTTTGTACAATGTTGTGATCCATTATATAAATTATTCAGGGATTCCTACTAATCTAAGGGCAGCTTTAATAAAGTCCCAGTCTACTTGGTTATAGGCCTTTTCCATGTCAAGAAACATGAGAGTGCCTGCTTTCTGAGAAGTTGGCTGTTGGAGAATGTTATGAACCCTTTTTATGTTTTTCCATATGGATCTTTCTTTGATGAAGCCTTTCTGATCCTTATGGATGATCTTAGGGACAAGCTTCATGAGTCTGTCTGATAGAATCCTGGTGAGGAGTTTATAGTCTGTGTTTGAAAGACTAATTAGTCTCCAGTTCTTTAAACTTTTTGGATCACCTTTTTTAAATATGAGGCATATGTTCACAATGTTGCCTCCTGGGATCTGATCATCATTTTCTAGGCAATGATTAAATAATTCCACTAGTTTGTCACAGAACATCTGATAGATTCTTGTACACGTCTACTGGGATGGCATCTGGGCCCGGCAATTTACCCTTGGGGGCATCTTTCATTGCTCTTTTCACTTTCCCTTTAGATATAGGGCGGGTGAGAGATGATATGTCTTGGGCTGAGCAGGTAGATAGTCTCAGCTTGGCCATCTCAAATAAGGTACTTTGGGCAGTTGGGTCAGTAATGCTTCTTGAGAAGAGCTCCTTATAGAAGTCTGTAGTGATCTCTTCCATTTCTTCCCTTGATGAGCTGGTGGCCCCGTTGGTGGCCATGAGCTCTGTGATATTGGTACGCAATTTGGTGAATTGGAGGCTTGCCATTCCACCCTTGGCTGTTGAGCCTAAGAGGCATTGAAATTTTTAAGGTGACATTTACCCAGGTAATTGATTCCTCCTTCTGTTGGATACTTCTAAGTATTTTAGCGGCCTTTTGAAATTTTTTAAACCAATCTTTATCATCCATCCCCTTAGGGGGCTGGTTATTAGTTATTTTGTTTATTTCTTCTTCTGCTTGTTTTTTTATTGTTTTGGGAGGCTTTCCATTGTTTTTCAAATTCTGTTGTTTTCTTTTTTATTGCCTTTTTTATGAGTGCCCATATTTTTATTATATATTTTTCATCTTTTTTTAGTGGGTTAATTGTTTTAGGTAGATTTATCTCCATAAATCTTACCCATTCTATGTTTCTCATGGCCGCCAGCATGATAGACCATGATTTAATTTTTTTCTTTCTGGTTTGGCTATTTTCACTACTACTATCATGTACCACCAAACGTGAGGATATATGTACAAGTGCCCCCACTACCAAGATGTAGTCTAGTCTACTGCCCTTGATAGGAGTATTGTCAACGTCAAAGACCCATCTAGTGAGGCTTGCAGGTCCATCTTCCTTGTCATCAAGGGTGAAAATTAGTCCTTTCTGCGTCATGTAATGTAGCATGGTGGCCCCTTTGTGGTGGGGTTTACTTAGGGTTGGGTATGTGTTGTGGAGCTTATTGGTATATGCATTAAAATCACCTGCCACCACTGTGTTGTTGGTGATATTTATTTTTTTGAGTGCCTCCCATTGGGACTTACTCTCTTCAAACTGTGGTGAGATATATACACCTACAATTCTAATTGTTTCTTTGGTTATGGTATCAGTTGTGTTTGCTATTATAATTCTTTCCTCTTCAAGAGACTCTAAGAAAAGGAGGTCTATGTGGGGGCGGAGCGCAACTATAGCCATGTGCTTCCCCCAAAAGTATTGAAGGTTGAGTTGTCATGACCAGGGGTGGGATAAGGGGTCAGTGTGGAGGGGGTGTATTCTTTTGTGGATAATCCTTATATCTCAGAGATTACAAGGACATCTATATTTTTTGTTTTTATAATGGTGCATTTTTCTGGCACGTGTGGCCCAGTTGCCCATGCTACATGTGTTGTTTGTTACAATATACATTATAAACTGTGGCCCAACCCACAGGTATGAGGATGTTGTTGTTGTTTGTTTTGTGGGTTCCATAAGCTTTTATGTATAACTTGATTTGAGGATGGGGTTGGTTATGTGGGTGGGTTGACTTTATTATATGTTGGGAACTGGGAGGCAGGGAAGTCAGCCAACATGCCATAGTCTTTACCTGGAACTGGGATTGGGTTACCTTTTTTTGGTGTTTGGGGGCGGACTGGCTTGTTTATTTGAAGCCCTGTTCCATAGGCTTATGTGAAGTGTTAGTATCAAGTGGTGCCTGTGGTGATCCACATGTGTGCTGTTTTGCAGGCAAGGGTTGATTTGGCTTCAAATAAAGACGGTATGCTGAATAGTGACAATGTGTGGTTAGCTGGTGACGTTGTAAACTAGTAGGTAACCTAGGGCTACTAGGGGTAAGTAGGGTGAGCCTAGTAGGTAACATGGTCTACTAGGGTAAGTAAGGCCTTCCTGGTAGGTAACATAGGACTACCAGGGGCAGATGTTGCCTCCACCTAGCAGAGGAAATTGGCTGCTTTGGGCTATAGTGCTTCACCTTGCAGGAAACTGTGGCTGCAGAAGGGTGAAGGCTGAAATAGCAAGCAGGGAACCTTGTCTGTCTGGGGGGAGTAGGTTTTGGACCCCTGGCGGGTAACGCAGGCTGCCAGGGAGGGGAAGAGCTTTGAGAGCTCTATGTACCCTAATACGCTTACAGGAGGTCTGTGAGCAAGCACCCTACCTAACAGACTGGTAGGGTGTCCTTGTTTATACCCCTATGAGAGCTTTGGGGGAACCCAGAGTGAGCATTGGAGGGTATAGATTTGCTCAGAGGTGTCACCAAGGCGGCTTGCTTGGGGAAGCAAGCTGCAGAACTTGGTGTGATCAGGCCTCTGGGAAGTAGATCTGATTACTCTGCAACTGAAAGCCCAGACTTAATCACCTGGGTGAGTAAAGACAACACATAGACCTTGATCTATGGTTGAATGGCCTAAGTGGATTGCCACTTGCGAGGGCCCAGTCAAACACCAGTTCAATGTAGACTCATGCCTGGGTCTACAAGTTCTGGTAATGGGGACTGAGATAAAGAACCAAGGTGGTTCACAGAATTAACAGAGAAAACTAGAAGGAGGGACTATTTGATCACAGTGAAGGCTAGTTGATGGACTGTTAATTCATATTGAATTGTGGGAACCAATATGGTTCAGTGTGTAGAAGGAACAAAGGAGTTTCCTAGTGAGGATTTGTTGAGGAACTGGTTGATGAGAAGTTGAAGGACAGGAAGATTTTGGATGCAGGACTAGCTGATCAAAAAGCAGGATGGCCAAAGGACCAGAAATTGGTGTTGAAGAACTGAAGAGCTGAGAGGATGAACTAGCCAGACTGGATGCAGAGGCTGGAAGAGCTGATTTTAGTGACTTTTGAGAGAAAATATAGATAAAAAGAAGCAGTAAAAGTATAATTAAATACTGCCTGATTATGATTAAAAAGGATTAAAAATTGTATAACAAAAAAGAAATAGAAGGAAAAATAACATATAGTTTGTTAGAACTATAAATTTATTTTAAAAGAAGAACTAAAGAAGAAGGGAGCTGGAAAGAAGCTGGAAATGGAACGGAGAAACTATGAGGGCAAAAGAGCAAATTTTGCCAAGAACAACTAGGAGAGGCAAAAGGACAAGCAGCAAGCAGGTTCAAAGTTGCAAAAAATTGAGAGAAACATGGAGAAACGTTGAAAAATCAAAGGGTCAAAATTTGCCTAAGTAAAACATATGTGGAAGCGCTCGAGATTTGCCAGGGAAACAAGACGGGAATTATAGCAAAACCGTTCGAAACGCGGAGCAGTTGTTTACCTGGAGCAAGACAGCCTTGATTTTGAACCAGGGTCAAGGACAGGTCATCTGGGGAAACCTTTTTGGTGAAACCGTTGAATTGAGGCGTATGATTGGCTGTGAGCCAAAGTCTATTTGATCAGTGTTTTAAGAGCTTTAACTTAAGAGTTCGAGCCTAAAAAATGAGGAGCAGAAGCGGAAAATTTGAGGCTTTCATTAGCTGAAGTAAGTTTAAAGGTTTAATATATTATAGAAGGAGAAAAACAGGATAGTTTAAGCTTTGAAGAACCAGAGTTCTAAGAGAGGTTTTTGGTCTGAAACAAGGGGCTATAAAAGGGAGAGCTATCTGAGACTCTTCAGGGACTGGATCAAGTGGATTACAAAGGCCATAAAAGCTACAGAAGAAGCCAAAGACCCAGAATAGGAAGCCAGAGCTGTAACAGACCGCAGGAGCCCAAGATTAGAACACAGGAGCCCAAGACCAAGGAGCAGGAGCCAAAGACCAAGTACAAGGAGTCCAAGAGATTGATAAAGGACTCCAAGTATTGGCACCAACCCCTCATTATTTCCTATCACAAGGCCATATATCAGGAGTTTTCTAAGGGGATCTTCCTTCTGACTGTGAATAAAGCGCCTATTACAACCCCTATCTAAAAATTTTACATTAAGAAAGAATATAAGCCCCATGAGTCAATTACCTCACATTTTCTATCCTAGTCCAGGGGACAAGGAATCCTATCATCTAGGGTGCAGGAAGTTTGCCTCTAGTGAGTCTGCCCAGGAGGAGTGGGAGAAGGGGACAAGGCATTTGAAAATGACAAATAGAGGAAGAGAGTTCATTGGGGGAGAGTTTGTGAGACTATTACAGGATTGATATTGGCCTACAGAAGGGCTGGCGCCTGCTGAAGTACAAGTGTATGGTGGAGACGCTTGCCTAGTGATTGGGAAGGTACTGGAGGAGTTTGCTCTTATGCAGGCCAAGTATAAGCTCCTAACCAACTATTCACCACTGTTGGAGAATGACGACTCCTCCAAGTTGGTCCCTGGCTACAACCCAGGACACACTTTGGGGACTGGTGACCAGGAACCCCACAGTGCCTCACCTGGTTGTTTCTTTGGTTTTTCTTTTGTGAGGGTCAGTTTGGGCGTGTATTTGTCTTATGCCATTCCTGTGGGTCTGGGTGTATGGTCTGTGCTTCCACTGGGGGTTTCTCATCAATATGTACCAGGACTGGGGATGATGGGTCTTTGTGATCTGTAGTTTCTTCTTTGTTAGTTAGGCCATTGACTCTGGTGTGGTCCTCCTTGTGTATGATTGTCATTGCCTGTTGGATGGCTTCCATTGCTAGAAGGTCAGTCACATCTGGGGATAGCCACCAGGTTGGCTTTGGGCGTAGGAACACTTTATTGTTCACTCTTGTGATGTCGCTATCCTCATCCTGATCAATGTTGCTATGTTGGACCCCCTTTCTGTGGTTGCAGCTGTATGTTGTATGGCCCATCTGGAAATAGAATTGGCAGACTGGTCTTTCTGTTTCCGGTTCCACATATGGACTGTGTCATCACATCTGGGGAGGCAGATGAATCTGGGTAGATGTATGTGTCTGCTTTTTACTATAAGTGCCATATCTAGAAGGGCATGAATGGCTTTTGATCTCATGAATTTAGCTTTTTTTAAGCCTTCTATCATGACTTCTTTGATATCTCCATAGTACAAAAGGCCTGTGATAATGGCTTCCCGTGCCCAGTTACTATCTATGTTGGTGGAAAGGTTAGAGAATATAACCCACTTTGCTCTTTGTTTTGAGCTGTGGGTTGTCTCTATCTTGAGAGGGATGCCGCTGTGGCAGATCTCTAAGGTCAGCGCCTCCTCTCGCATTTCTTCATTCTCAAAGCCAATATCCAGGTATCCTTTGGTAGCTGACCAATTACTGTCTACTTATTGGTCTGGGAAGTGGCAGTCAAGCGCCTTGTAGATGGCGTCTTTGCATTGTGTAAAAGACCCTTTGGAGATGTTATTGACATAGATGCAAATAGCTAGTTGATTGATGATCTGGGGGCTGTCTTGTACGGGTTCCCTTGGGCTATGTGTTCTCTGATAGCCTCTTCAAAGGGGATAAAGCCCTCCTTGTTGAGTTCAGTTTCCAGTCCTTTTTAACTCTGTTGCTGTAGGAAAGGTTGTTTAGGTTATTAGGGGGTGGGGCCAACTTAAGAGGGGTTTTCTTTATTGCAAATTCAATTGATTCATCTAGTGTGTATCCACTGTTTAATAAATCACTTACCTTAGTCAGATGGACTTTCATTTCCCTGAGTTTGCGTGTGAGGTCTACCTGGATTTCTATGGCTGCCCATTGTAAGGCTTCTGTTGCTGAGAAGCCTAGCTTTTTCCATTCCACAGTCAAAGCTGGGCTTATGGTAGTGTGGATGAACTTGTTGATATCACTGTACTTCAGATTATTAGTCTGAAGCCAGTTTGTCACAGTGGCTGGATTCCACCCACCTTGTTTAAAGATGGTTGCCTCAGCTGCTGTAGCACCTGTGTCATACCATTCTGCGGCTTCTTCTGGGAAAAACTTGGCTTGCAAGAAGTCTTCCGCTGATCTTGTGTCTGGGTGCATATTTCTTTATTTGAGAATGGTGTTCGCTGTAATACCTTCACTAAGCCATTCTGAGGCGTCTTCCGGTCTGAGTTTACCCTTTAGGTATGCTGAGTCTTTTGGGGGGTTTTCTTATCCATCCATATTGCTGCAAATGATGGGTCAAGCCCCTGCACTATCCACATAGCTGCTTCTGCAAGAGATGTGGTATGTTGCCACACCTCCCATTCTTCAAACTTAATTTGAAGGTTGTTGAGAGTCTTGTATAGCTGGGTAGTAACACCTGCCATTTGTCACACTTTGGCATCTGACATTGACAGCTTCTTACCTAGCCAATATTTCATCTCTACGTGTGTGTATCCATTTGCTTTCCATTCCGTGGCAATTTTGGGTGTCCAATCTTTAAAGGGTCCCCATAGATGGATGTTGTCTGGTTTACATCAGGCTTCCTTGAAGACTCTACCGTCTGCTGGGTTTATGCCAATGAAAGCCCATATTTGGGTGTCCTTTGGGTTGAAGCCCTAGTTGTCTCATTTGATAGTGTCATCTGGGTGAAAAACCATGGCTCTCCATGCTTTTGCTTTGTCAATAGTCATCCCACTTGCAGCCCAGTTCATTGCTGTGTCTTTGCGCAAGAAGAGGTCAAAGAAGGTGGTTAGTTTATCTGCTGTAACATTTAGTCCTTTAAGGTCTTTGGAAAATTTCACTGGGACAAAAGCTAGAAAATATTTGGTGGCTTCATATAGGTTGAAGCCGCTTGCCTTCCATTCCTTAGCGGCTGCTAGGGGGAGTTTTGCTTTGACTGCCTGAATGATTTCAGCCTGGTGACTGGCTAGGGTCATCCATTCTGTTGTCTCGTTGCTGCAAATACCCATGTTTCTCATTGATGTTGCCCATTTGAGTGAAAATTTTGCTTCTTTCCAGTAGACTGCGGACATGAGTGGGATTTTTCTTTTGTCCAAGAGTGCGCTTCTAGGGGTTTGTAACCTGCTTTATGTCACCTGATGATGTCTGAGGCTGAGAAAGAGAAATTACACCATTATGTAATTTCCTGTTTGCTAATGCCCATGCCTTATAGTATTTCAATAGTGGCTTTTAAGAGTTGGGTTGTGTTTTTTTTGGGTCTTTGGACTGCCCAATTGTCCTCTGGATCAAGGGCAGCTGCTGCACGTGCTTGGTGCTCTTCTGTCAGGGCTGTTTGACATGTCCTTGCGACGGCTGGCAGGGCTTGGTCTAGTGTTTGGTTTGTGGATGATCCCTGGTTCCTCAGCGCTATTATGAGGGGTTGGATGGGCGGTTTTGGTATCCATATTATCATCCCCTTGAGGTGGGTTGTGTCTGTCTGCTCCTCCCAGGAGTCGGGGACAACTGGGGTCTTGGTTACTTCCCCCTCTTCAGAGGAGGATTCATAGTGTCTACTTGTTTGGCTACAAGTTTGGCGCTTGTTTTTTTCCTTTGATTTTGCCATTTTAATAAATTTCAAAACTAAAATCTATTTTTAAATCAAATGAAACACTATTCTTTAAAATATTTTCAATTGCTTTGAAAACTAGGTGATGCTAGCAAGTGAGAGATTTTTTCTGAAATAAACTAAGAGTAGTTATGATGAGCCAAAGATAGGATAATAGCATTTATAGCTTTGGGGCTGCTTAGTGTTACAACTGAACCAATGAGGATTCAGTATTTGAATTGGGGAAGACAACAGTCCAATAGAAAGGACAGGAATAATGAGAATAAGGTATTGTTTTATTATAGAATACTGTGATTAATATACTATATGGGAAAAGCCACCGAGCCACAAGGGGGTGGCATGTTTCATGTAAGGATTAGAGCCAAGGAATAACTCGTGTGGGATCAGCAGGTTGAATTGGTAGCACTCCTAATTAGGAGAAAGTGCCTGCCATTCAACATTGCCATCAGATTGGTCCATGTTAGATATGTCAAGGGGCGGCTCATTGAGCACCCCCTGTGTATTGTAAGATATGTTGGAAGACGAGTCTAGAAACTTGATTGCAATATTAGGGCTGCACCAGATTTCAATAGAATCTTCTCAAAGAAGATTCTCTTGGAATTGTTTTCTTTGACACCCACAAAAGGGTGCGGTTGTTGTAAAGTCACTTCCTCCTTTGGCCTTGGATAGGACAATCTTCCCATGTTGCACCAAAAAAATCTCCTCAGAAGCCAGCCAAGTCCCTAAACTCTCTTGAAGATTTAGCCCACACAGTTGACGAGAGATTTGTGTTGGCATACCCTTCCCAGGCGGCAAATGTTGATGTTGGGAACTCTGTTCCTACTCGGGAGGAATCCCTGATTAATTTGGACTATTTTTTGGCTTGGGCTTGACCGCACTTAAAATTAATTAAGTCCAAAAAATCAGGTTGCACTACTGTTAAATCACCAAATCCTAATTCAACTGGATTGAATGCTGATTTAATTCACTCCAGTAACGCCAGCCAATTAGAGTTGGAGCCAGAAATTATTGCAAAACCCTCCAACTCAATAGATCTGCCCCTGCAAAATTTCTCTACCAGCCAATCAGAGTTGAAGCCGGAAATTATTGCAAACCCCTCCAGCTTGCTGGATCTGCCTGGCAAAATTTCTCCTGAAGCCAATCAAACCTGCGCCCCTGGGTCAGGTGACCTTGAATTTTGATCCCCACCCTTAAAGCAAGAAGGGGACTTTTGGTCCCCTGCTTGCTCATTCTTACAATTAAACTTTGGTTTTCCAAACTTAAAATTCTAGTTTGTCTTTAGGGCCCTTTGTTTGGTCCCTTTTAATTTCCTAAAGTGTTAGTAAAGGTTTTCTTTCCTCTTACCTATTTCCCTTGCTTTTAGGCTCCCCAGTGCTTTTTTGAAGCCCCTGATAATGTTGTTAAAGTTAACATTGAAGCTTACCGCTTTCGCTTTAAAATATATGGCTCAAACTTAAAAATTAGTGATTTAATTAGTATAATTACCTATTTGAAGTTTGATCTTGCTCCTCTTTTGCTTTCGCTTCTGCCATTGATTTATATACGCTCTACAGCTTCTACTTATGCTTTTGAAGCCAAGATCACTCAGCTGTTGTTCTTTGTTCCCTCTTTACACCCCAATAAGACTCATTGTCTGTTCTTTCCATATAGTTGTTTTTTAGTGCAAATTAAGGAAACTAAATCCAGTTGTTGGGTTCATATTTTTAGTCCCAAATTTGGATGTTGGTGCCCTTTGTGAAGTTTGTTGTCCTTACCTTGGCACCTGCCTTGGTGATGATATGGTGTGCTTCCCCAGATCTCTGGGGTTTTATTTCTCATACCCTCCAACATGTTGGGAGCAATCCCAGTAACTTTTTGAACATGCTTGAGGATCTCCCTGGCTGAGCCCAGGACATTTTTGTTACCAGTGAGAATGTGGTAAGAAGCTTGGCTTGTGATAACCTTGACCTCTCTGCCCTTGAACCGGTTCCATCCATGGTTCCTAGCTTGGCCCCTTTTTTTCTCCTCCCCCAGAGATCCCAGTCCCACAGGTCCAAGAGAAGGATTTGGGCAGTCAAAAGGCTGCCCCCAAGTGTGCTTCCTGGTTGCTTGGTGGAATGATCTTGATGGGCTTGGACTTCTATTTTTTCTGTCTATCCGCTGTGTCCTCTCTATGGACGCCCCTTTGAGCGGCCATACCAGTCTTGCACTGGATGGTGTCCTGGTGGATCCACCCCCCAGGATGGGAGCCCAACTTAGTTAGTTTAGCCCCACTCTCCACAGTTGTTACAGATTTTTATTTTAAAATAAAATTTGTCTTTTTTCTTTCTGCTCTTTAAAAATTAAAAATATTAAATTCAAAATTAAAAAATCTGTTCAAAAATAAATTTTTATTATAATTTTATATATTTAATTACAAAAATCTGGAAAGCAGAAAGCCTTCCAAGACCTTCTTTTCTTTAGAAATTTTGGATTCTCCCAGTGCAGGGGAATCCAAAAAAATATTACAAGGAAGGGAGGACAGGACGATTACGGCAAATGCTGTAATTGTCCCTTTTTGAGCCAACACAGCCCTAGGGCTGCTATTACTCCCCCATACAACTCATCAGATATTTTTAGTTTGTAGTAGTACTTGAGATATTTTCAGTAATATTATAGGTTGCAATTTTCAATTCTAAAATTGATGAATTATTTTTAAAAAATCATCTAAGCCAAAGATCAATTAAAGTTTTGTGATTTATTGTATTTTAATAATTCTGAATAATTTGAATATGAATAATGTAATTGAGTTATAAAATATTCAATCTGGCACTTGGGCATAGCAAGAGAAATAATGACCCATATATTAAAGTATTTTAATAAATAACTAAAAATTATGCTTTCGGTTTTTCAAAATTTAATAATAAAGTAGCAAATGTTCCTGCAACATCTACCCTTGCTTGAAAAATGCTCCAGAACCAGATTTTGGAACATGGTTTCAGAACCAAACAAAACGCATGAGGTTCTCAGCAGCACAGGATAGATTTTAACCAGCTATGGCTGGGAACATGGGTGCCACCTCGATATTCCAAACCATGGCTGTAGCCAATGGTTCAGGTTTCGGATTCTGTGCCACAACCCTGATAAGATGCTATGTTTAGGTGCTGGAAAGGCACAGCAGAAAATGTCTAATTTCGGTGTCCTGCCTAACTCTGACCATAAATCGCTTTATAAGAAGATCTAACTAGTTGTTTAGTCCGCTTTAAGAACGCTGTGGGGTGGAATTGGGGGTTCATCGCGTTTTTGTGATTAATTCATCTAAAGTCCAGGGCTTCCGATCGGCACCCGCATTTCATAAATCCCAAAATAAATCAGCTTCTTTTTAAGACGGCGCGGTGGAGAATCGGGACCCTGTTTAAGAATCAACAGGATAACAATGCAAATTAAACTACTTGTGATCAAACATGCGTTGGGTAGTTGGCACGAAAAGTGTGATCGTAAATTTTACCTGCACAGACGTTTTAAATACCAAACCCTTGATTTAAAGCTTAGTTAGATTTAAGTGTACTTGTTAGCGTGCAGCTCTTAACACTCTAAACAGCACATTCAGAACCACTTGCTCACTTGCCTTTTCCCTTGCTATGCCACCCCAAATCCTTATGGCCCCTGCCGCCGTATGCAGCTTCGATTCAGAAGCTGTCCAGCGCCTAACCAAAGAAGGCGAGACAATTCTGATCTTTGATAGAAAAGTCTATAATGTTACTAAGTTTCTTAAGTATCATCCTGGTGGCGACCATCTCATCAAAGCTGTGGCAGGTACAGATGTCACTGAGATAATGCGAGCTATGCATCATAACTCGATCCTTGTTACTAAGCTTCCCCGGTACTGTATTGGTGAGTTTTATGAAGACATTGGCTTGATGGAACCCATCAAGCGAGCTCGCATTGAGAAGAAAGTCAGGCTTTCTGAGGCATACCATAATTTAGAAAAGACCTTGATTGCTGATGGTATTTATGAACCTAACCACCGTTTCTATATCAGAGAATTGATCAAATGTATGTGCTTGTTTATCACTTCCCTCTATTTAGCTTTCTTCGGCCCTCGCCACTTGCTTAATTTTTGTACTTCGGCACTACTTATGTCACTGTATTGGCATCAGAGCGCCTTATTTTTCCACGATCTGGCGCATCGATATGTTACTTTTGATGCGAAATTCGATTATATAGTGGCCGTCATCTTGAGTAATCTTTTCAGCGGAACCTGCGTTGGATGGTGGAAGCACAACCACAATATCCATCATATCGTCACCAACGATCCCGAATGCGACCCAGATATCCAGCACATGCCCTTCTTGGCTTACTCGACAAAGTTTTTCAGCTCTTTATATTCCAAATATTATGGCCATGAGATGACTTTTGATCTGCCTTCTAGGTTCCTGGTTTCAATTCAACACTACCTCTTTTACGTAATTATGATGTTTGCTAGATTCAACCTCTATGCCTTGGGAATTAGGCACCTACTTTCGAGACCTTGTCCCATGAAGAGGCTTGAAGTCGCTTGTGTATCTTCATTCTTCATCTGGTTTTCTCTCATGCTAAGCACTTTTCCGGATTGGAAATGTCGAATTGCGTTTGTTGTCTTTACCCACTTTCCCCAAGCTATCCTTCACCTCCAATTGGTAATGAGTCACTCCTTCATGCCGATCGAATCCGTTGAGGAAGATGATCTATTTGTTCTGCGCCAGCTGCGTACCTCAATAGACATCGATTGCCCAGAATGGCTTGACTGGTTTCATGGGGGTTTAAATTTCCAGGTTCTCCATCACCTATTCCCTAGAGTTCCTCGCCCCCACTTCCGCCGGCTACTAGTTCATGTTAAAAGATTTTGTGAAGAGCAAGGGCTTGAGAGACATAGCGTCGACTTCACTAATGGTAACTATCGCCTCATCGGCTGTCTCAAGGATGTCGCTGACCAAGTGAGCCTCCTAATTAACGTCGCCAAGAATGCTAAAGCCCATTGATCAACTTCACTGCATTTAGTTTATACTATCCCTAAACCAATGATTACTCTTAATAATCCGTTTTGGCAGTTATGTATGTATTAAATATATCTATTTCCCTGTAGTTCAATATAAACTTCAACTAATCATCATTTTTTAGTTTAGTGTTTCAACTGAATCTATTTCCATAAATTCCGAGAAATAGGAGCTTTATACAGTCCCAAAATCACGCAACTTATTCAAGCAATTTTATCATCATTAAGGTTATTTAGACCATATAGTAGCAAATTGTAGACTAGAAACATTCCTGTGTGATAGCACATGTAGTTAGACTCAGATCTGCAAAAAAAGCAGAAATTCCCGGTTCATGCTTGTAAATAATCTCTGAGAAATCGGTTGCCTTAAATAACGCCGGGACATCTTTACCCCTATAAGCTCATGCAGCTTTCAATCTGGAATGTAATGCCCGGAGATAACTTTGTTTAAAGGCATGATGCCTCAAATACAACCAACCCCAGCATGGTCAAACGTCGATGGGTTATCTAGAACCACCCCTAAAATCATACTATATATGCTGAATAGGTATTGCATCTCAAAAACCAGATTTTAAGCCAAGGGATTCTTCAAAATCATCTGGAACAACTCTTTAAAAGCTATCTGTCGGAAACCAAGCGCCCTGTGCAGGCCCGCTAGATGAAGCAGGGGCTGGAGCAATGGCAGGCATGACCTACCAGATGATGGGTCCCAACTTAACCAAGTATGAAAGTGCCTTCCTGGCAGTAGAACAAGGTCAGTGGCTGGTAAGCCAGAATCAATCAGTCCTGCAAGTGCTAAATATAGCACTCCCAGGAGCTTAATACTCTGGCCAGTGTAGTTTGGGTCAAGAATGGGGCACCTGTTAGTTTGGAGATTGGAGGTAATTCTATTAGGATCATATAAGCAGCCAGATAGTTGTACTTACTTTTAAAGATGAGAGAGTTGATGAAGACAACTTTTTTATCTCTCACTAGTTGGTAAGGCCCCTTGGGAGCTCCTGGTCTGATATACCAGAAAATATTTTTAAAGGTTCACTGTTTGTGGTTTGGGTTCAGAAGTATCCAGTAAAATGAACCAGATTAAATATAGCTTTGGGGTGGCAATAACTCTGAGCATCCTGATCTGAGGGTGGAATGTGGTGACCTGGTTCTCTGAAAGCGGATTAAGTATTATGCAACTTGTAATCAGAAGGCACAAGAAACAAATAAGTGTCATGGATGGGTTCAGTATTAGGAAAACCTTTAATTATAGATATTTTTTGCCTGAAAAGCCCAGTACATGAATGACATCAATCTCATCAAATATCTTACAGCAGAAGCTCAGTATCTCATGGCTCTCATATGAGGAATCACTTATTTAGTGAGCCCTAAGATAATCACATATGCAAAGCCTAGTTTTGTGAGAAATATGGGATACACTAACTCAATTTTTTGCTCTCATCTTGGGGGGGAAACCATCATAATTTCATCCAGTGAGCTACTGGAATGACTAATATGAAGGAGCTTCACAGCAAAGATGATATAAATAGTTGAAATAAAGCATTTAATCCTATGTCATCCAAACTCAATAACAGTCAGGAGGTGCTATCAAAAACAAGGGAAAATTTTGTGGGAAGGTCATCTATAGGAGAAGAATCAAACTCATGAGAGAGAAAAGTGTCAAAACATTACTAGAATTTAATAGGGAGCCAATTTTCATAGTAGAAAAATATCATCCTTGAAAATCAAACTCTTTACCATGTACCCTCTCTAAACATCACCATGTCGTGGGCTTAAAAAGACAGTTTGTATAAGTTATGAAGCATCAGGAAATAATCAGATCCCAGGTAAAGCACAGAGAAAGTGATCTTATCTCACAGGGTGGGAGTGGTGGTTCACAGTAAGAACAACACAGTGGTCAAAGAGTAAAGACAGGTTTTCAACAAGAAAAACATCATTTTTAATTCAAAAATAGATTTCAAAGTGGTGTTCTGATGTCTTGTCAGCGTTTGAAAGTGATATAATTAGCTGGGGACTCCAGATGTGCTGTATTAGTCTTGTGAGCCTCAGAAACAAGCCTGAGAGGCCTGTGGCAATAGACAAATTATTAAAAGATAAGGATTGAACTCATAAATGTGCAATAAGCAGTTCAAAGTAAGCTTCAACTTGTTTTTTTAAAAAAAACTTATTTTTGAACTGCAGGTAGCAGCAAAAACAATTGGAATAAAAGGTAGGCTAATAGCGCAAACTTTAGGAGTGAGAGCCAAGGAAACAGAAAAAAACTAGAAGAATTAAAATATATTTTTAAAGACAAAGACAAATCTTCAACTGAGCTAAAGCTAATGCTTTGATTTGAGAAAATATATCAGCAAGGTGCCCAGAGAGACCTTGATTGCTTTTTAAAGAGCATGCTCTTGAAAAATGATACCTTTTTTGAAGAGAGGTCATGTAAAGTCACTTCCCCCTTTAGCCCTGGATAGGACAATCTTCCCGCGCCGCACAACAAAATCTTCCCAGAAGCCAGCCAAGCCCCTCAATTCTCTTGAAGATTTAGCCCACACAATTGATGAGAGATTTGTGTTAACATACCCTTCTCAAGTGGTAAATAATGGCGCTTTGGACTATGTCCCCACTTGAGAGGAATCCCTAATTAATTTGGACTATCTTCTGGCTTGGGCTCGACCACATTTAAAATTAATTAAGTCCAAACAACCAGGTTGCACTACTGCTAAACCATCAAATTCCAATTTAACTGGATTGAATGCTGATTTAAATCACTCCAGTAATGCCAGCCAATCAGAGTTGAAGTCAGAAATTATTGCAAAACCCTCCAACCCAATGGATAAGCCTTTACAAAATTTTACTTCTGCCTAATCAGACCCATTTCCTGGGTCAGGTGACCTTTCAAATTTGAAGCCTGTCCCTTAAAGCAAGACAGGGGACTTTTGATCCCCTGCTTGCTCATTCTTACAATTAAAGTTTGAACCTTCTTTTCACTTAGAAATATGGTTTTCTTGGGTCCCTTACTTGGCCCCTTTTTGATCAGCTAAAGTGTTAGAATTGGTTTTCTTCTTTCTTATCTATTTTTCTTTCCCTTGGGCTTTCTTGCCTCTCCTCGAAGTCTTTAAAGACGTTGTTAACGTCAAAGTCAAAGCTTATTGCTTTTGCTTTGAAGAAAACACTTTGATTTTTAAAATTAGTAGTGAAATCAATATAATTACCTATTTTAAGTTTGATTTTGTTCACGGTTTGCTTTTGCTTACAATTGGACTTCAAATACATCTTTTAAAGCTTTCATATACACTTTTGTACCAATTTGGTCTGCGGCCTTTGCTCTCTGTTCTTATGCTAAGTTTAAAAGACCTTCTGCTCACCCTTGATCCCCCTGCTCTGAGTTCTAAATCCAAAACACCAAGAACTACCTGCTTTTTGTTGGTCTCCACTCTCAGTCCAAAGAAATGCTGGTTCCTCTAGTCAAAATTGTGGTCTTTACCTTGGCACCAGCTTTGATAATGATTTGGTCTACCACTCCAGATCTTTGAGGATGTATTTCCAATTCTTTCTTCCGTGTTGGCACCAACCCCAATCAGTTCCTGAATATGTTCAAAGATATCCCCACACATGCTCAGGGCATATACACCACTAGTGAGAATGTGGTGAGGAGCCTTACCTGCAATAACCTAGACCTCTCTACCGCCAAGACAGCCTCTGCTACTCCCCCCAGTCTGGGCCACCCCACGCTCCTTCTCTCTGAGGACCTGCCTGTCCTGGTCTCAGAGAAAGGCTTGGGCACCCCAGAGCTCACTCCTAAGCGTGCATCCTGGTTGCTTGGCGGAATGCTTCTGATGGGCTTGGACTCCTATTTCCCCCGGGTGTCTGCCGTGTCCTCCCTATGAACACCTTTTTGAGCGGCCATGCCAGTCCTGTACTGGATGGCGTCCTGGTGGATCTTCTCTCCAGGATGGGAGCTGAACTTAGTTAGTTTAACCCCTCTCTCTCACAGGTCAGGTAATTGAAGGTGATTGGTGGACATAATTTTTTGTTCAACTAGGACAATGGCCTAAAGAGTTTTCAAAGAGGCAGGGACAGGAGTCTGGTTGGCTGTGAAGATTTTTGGTGAACAGTTCACTAATCCAGGGAAAAGTGAGGGCAACAACATGATAAATTCTAATTGGCTGTGATAAAACTTCTTCATATGAGCCCAGATTGAGGCCAAAAGGCAATTAATTTTGATCAGAGACTTCTTGAAAGGGCATTAAGGGAAAAGATGACATTAAAGCTGCTTTATAGAAACAGCTCAAGAAAAATCTTTTATCTATTATATGGGCCAAATTACCAAGCGCATTTGGAGGCTTTTCTGTAACCAAAGCTATTTTTTGTTCAACAAGGAAAAAAATTTCTAAACAATAACAAGTATGTGAGAAGCTTTACAAGTTTGCTATAGTCATATGATGGGATAGCATGAGTTAAGTATTTTTTTCAACAGAAGAGCTCAATCTTTCTTTAGGCTGGCATAAAAGAAGATTTTGGTGAAGCTCCTGTTGTGATAAAAATGAGAAGATAATAACATCTAAAATAAAAATGATGGGAAATAAAGATACATATTAACAATCCATTAAAGATAAGCCAAAGACAGGGACAAAGAAAGGGATAAAAATACCACTTAATGAAATTTTTAAAAAATAAATTTGTATTGAGAAAAATAATTTATGCTGACTATAACACAGATAGATGTGATGCCTAGAAGAGGAGCAAAGGATCCTCTGAATATAATCCAGGTCATTGGTAGACTGAAGTGTTATCCAGTTTCATTTACTCTAGATGACACTCAACATTAGAAGAGTATAACGACAAAGCTCTTGGGACATTTTAACAGCGGCCAGTAACAAGGCAATTAACAATCAAGTTAAAAAATGTGACATAAAAGCCTCAGCAGGAGATGCATTCTTGAGCTTCAAATAAATAGCAATAAAGATTTTAATTTCAAAAAGTTTTGTTATAACTTGTAAGAAGGACTCAACTCTTGTAAGTTGATTGAAATCAAGATCTACATATATACCAAACTTTATAGCTTTTCATTTTCATGACTGTTACCTGAATTCAAAGAAGACTTATTAATCAGCTATTGTCAACTTTACCAGATCCAAATAGAGAAAAATATTCTTGGTACTCAATTTCTGGACTTTTTTTTATAATGATGATGTAGTGGTGTCTCAGTGATTAAATCAACTTATCTTAACCATTTCCAACTTCACAGAAAGATCTTTAACTGATACTAAAGCAGCTATCTCCCCACTTTCTATCAACAGTTTTGTTTTAATCATTTGACTCTGTCAACTTTGAGCTGTTTTATTTTGCCTTTAGGGTTCTTATTAGAACAAATAATTCCTGGCATTATGGAACCTACCGTGACAAGTAGGAAGTTGCAGAAGTTGGGAGAGGTTGTCGCCCACGTGGTGCACAGAAGAGAAGTGTTGCCCCCAAAGATCTGGAGAGGTCAATCAAAGGAGCAGCAAAAACAGAGCCAGAGAAAACACTAAAAATTTGAAGACTGTCACAGTAAATTCCATAATGCCGGAAATTATTTGGCCAAGTAAGAAGGCTCAAAAAGCCAGAAAACCTTTAATAAAATTGACCAATTTAACGGATTTAAATCAAATGGTTGATCAAAAATGGGTTACAGCTGCTCCAATTCACCAGTTGAGTCTGAATTCCCCTTGTAAGCTGATGTTAATAAATTGACATAATTTGAGGGTCACCTGATATGTTCTTATTTATCAGCAGGGTCATCAGAAGTTGGTCATTCAAGGGTTCTTTGCAAACTAAGACCAGTTACTCACTTGACAATGTGAAAAGAATAGGTGCCCAGGATCCAGGCGGTATTGCTTAGTCAATTTTTGGTATATATTGAATAATTTCACTGTTTCAACTTATAAGAGTTGAGTCCTCCCAAAATTTTACTTAATAAAATCAAATATCCCTTGGTCCAACTTTATTTTAAAATGCATCCTGTAGTTGGCCTGCTGCACTACATTTCCTACAATCTCATTCTTAGCTGGATCATTACGGGAAGATGGGGCCCTGCTGTTGGCACTTTGTTGTCATTGCCGCCAACTGTTAATTCAATGCCTGTCAATCTCGGAGCCGTTCCTCCTACTGTTGAAGCTGAAACTCTTGTGCTATCTTGATTTCCTGAGCTCTATGCTGAAGACACTCTGATTCTCTTGCAGGCCATTTATCTTGGGCTCTTTTGGTTAGGGTTAATTATTTACTTAACCCTAGTATCTCATTTGAAAATTTCACAAAACAGTATCTGAAGCTGTGTTGGTGGTTAATAATTAACTTTATGTGGATTTGGGTGGTGATTCCCCACCACTTGGAGACAGCTTCTAATATCTGTCAATTTCTGTCACAAAGACAAGGAGTATAATTTTTACAAAGTCCAGAAAATTTGGAGTCCAAACATGATATTTTCAAGGCCTTAAGATATATGAATTAAATTGGCTAGGGTTTCCAGAAGCAAAAACACAAACAGGAGCAAGACAGAAGGCTTGGGTGGACTTGAGAGCAATTGCAAATGGCTTTAACATTGAGTTTAGTGAAAGTGGGTTCAAAGACAAGCAAAAACAAGGAAATTTTAATATATAAGTAAGTTTTTATATGAATCAATAACTTGAATTTTGGTTTTGAACTGTGGTTTTGAAAGCGTAAGTGTTTTAGGAAACTAATATATGCTAATACTTCTCCTAGGGGTTTTAAGAAGACTGATGGGGTTGAGCAAGACCAAGGGAAGGTAATAATTGTCAAGAAAATGACTAACACTTTAAAGTTTACTAGAGAACTCAAAACAAGGGTTCTAACTAAATAAAAACAGAAAAGTATATCAAGAAGATCCAAAACCTTAATGTAATAATAGAGAATCAACAAGCAGGAGACTGAAAGTCTCCTGGCTATGTTTAAAGAGATGTGTTGTCAAGTGGTCAGTCACATGGCTACCTGACCAGAATCTAATTGGCAAGAAGAGAAATTTTTCTGACCTAAGTCAGGAAAGCTGAAGGGGTTTAAACTAATTTCTGGGGTATTATCTGACTGGCTGGAGTTGGCTTCAGACATTTGTAAATCATTTGACTTTGAGGAAACCAATGTAGACTATTCTGATTGGACAGTTTTAATACTCTTCAACAATGGTCAACAGCAGGCTAATAAATAGTCCAAATTAATCAGGGTTTCCTCCGTGAATGGAGCAGCGAAGGCTGGGAAATCCACAGAAAATGCCACTACAAACCTTTCATCAACAGTGTGAGCTAGATCTTTGAGCGAGTTGAGTGGTTTAGCTGAATTTTGAGTGTTTTTCTTTGTACAACAGGGGAAAACTGTCCTATCTAAGGCCAAAGGGGGCAGTGAATTTACAAAATCTACTTAGCTAAAAAAATTAGCTGAGCTCAGAGAAAAATTAGAAATATTGAATTTATATCAATTTAGCAATATATTTGGGTTCTCTCTATTTTTTCTGAGATCGTTGGCTTTGTTCTTTGCTGAGTAGATTTTGCTTTGAGATGACTTGCTTTTTTACCCTCACAGTTGTGAAAGCTATTGTATTTTTCATAGGTAACTTTGTTTGCCATTGCATAATCCTAATTAAGATGTTAGTAGAGTAAATCAGCAATAATAATAAAGCTCAATAAAATGATTTTCATACATTTAAAGTATCTAATTTTTTTAAAATGATTTCAATCAGAATGGTACAAAATATAATAGCTCTAGATGCTAAGATAAAGAGTGTCGTCCTGAACTTGGACTCATATCATATTCAAAGGCCCAGACTCAACTTGATCCATCTAAATTCACTCTTAATACACATGAAAAACCTAATATATATATATCTTTGTGATACTAAGTCTATTTTAATGTTTAATAGCTTATTTCAAAGCTACACATCAGCTATATATTTTGATAGAATTTAGAAAATCAAGCATTAAATTGGTTAAATTATTATTTTAGTTCTTCTAAACTTAATAGCAATAACCCACTTATTTATATTTCTAATTTATATTTATGCTTGAACTAAGAAATTTAAAATATAATAAAATTTAGAGTAACTTTTAAGGAAACTTTTTAAATGATACTTTTCCAAATTAAACAGATGATAAGGAATCCCAACCTAAAAATCCAATAAGATATATTGAACTGCTAAATTATATTAAATTTTTATCTATCCTTGGACGGAAACCACCTAGTAAAATAAGTCTGACTGCTGATCACAGCAATAACCCCTAATCAGAACTGGAGTTAGAAAAGTTGCAGAATTTTAATATAAATTCATATTTAAATCTTGCCATTTTAATTTGAAAAGGTGGCCTTCCTAGCCATACTCAGAGCTTGTCGGAATCAGAATGTTAATGATTGACGACGGTGTATCAGCTTAGCAGAAGTGTTCAAGTATCAGGAATAGTTCGAGGCAAATCAATCGATACAAACCTTTATTCAGCCAGCCTAGAAGCATGAATATAATGTTAAATCGAGTTCCAAAGCCTTGATTTAAGGTGAGAAGGGATGTTAGTTAATTGATAAACATGCGCGATCCTAGCTTTGAAGTACTAAGCAGTGAAGTCACCAGAACCCCTGAGAACCTTAAATTTCATGTTTAGCCGCAAGGAACGTATTCGCCCTAATCAAGCAACGAGGATACATGGTTTAAGTTGAGGATAAATCAAGTCTTACTATTACTGATACTTGCAATCTGTAATGCAATTGATGCCTCAGACTCCTGATTTTTACCGCCTTGATTCAAAAAGTGGGTTTTAATTTAGCATTAATATTTGGTGGATGGGAAATATGAGTCTATGCCTGTCGAAAGAACAGGGGGTTGCCACGTTCACTATGATGTCATCCCAACCCTGAAGCCTCCAGTGGAGATTCTTCCTGCTGCCTCTGGAGTCCACATGCATATTTGAAACATCCCAACTCATCGATCGCTCCAAATAAAAGCATCTATAGAAGTAGGTTTATGAAGAGTACCTGATTCATGCGCAACCGAATTAGTTTGCGTCCGTTAGTCCTTTCGAATTGTAAAGCTCGTTTTTAACGCCTGGACTTAAAGACGTCAATCGACTTTATGTGGACAATGACGCCCATTCTATTTTTAGTGAACACTTATTCTTATTTCTCTTCCCCTAAATGCAGCATAGATTTTGGGATTTTAACCAATGACTGAAAGGTCAGAATCCGTTCTCTATTTGTATTTCCATCTTTGCCCCAGATTGCCATCGAACAAGTAAAGAGTAGGGATGCTTCGGCTCAGCCCTGGCTAGGCTTCGGATTTTTGCCGCTACAGCCAAAACGGAATTACCTATTATTTAAACATTCTGAAATAAATCTTTAAATACAGTGACCCAAAGCCAAAAACTGGCCCCAGTTGCTTAAGGCTTGGCCAAAGCTAGGGCTGTGTAGAGCTGTGGCAGATCTTAAATGGTGGCTGCTTTATAAAAAAGCAGCCAGTCGTTTAAGATCTGGAAACAATTCCGGAAAATCGTACTGGCTACAATTTTTCTGGAATCATTTCCGTACACATCCACAGAAGGATGTGATTTTACAGATTTTTAATTTAAATAAAGATTGTATTTTATTTTTTCAAACTTAAAAATAAAAAATATAATATTTTGAATTCAACTTGCTTTAAAAAAATTATTAAAAAATTATTGAAATTAATGGCACATCCAGCAAACAAAAAGCTGTAAATAACCGTTTTTTTTGAAATTTCAGATTCCCCTAGTTAAAGGGAATCTGAAATCTGAAAAGGCGACAGCTTGGATGCGCCAATTACAGCAAATTCTGTAATCGTCACATTCAAGCTGTCTCATAATCGTTTTTTAGATTCTCTTGTCAGGGGAATCCAATTTTTTTAAAAGTATGGTTACAGATGGCTTTCTTTTTTCCAGAAATGCCAAATAATATATATATTTTTGGTAATAAAATTTTATTTCTGAATCAGAATTGAAAACAAACTCCTACATTTTATAACTTTAAAATTTGACCAAAAGTAATATATTTTTTATTTTTAGAAAATTCCAAAAAAACATCGTCCTGCAATTGTGTACGGCTACAATTCTGGAAGTATTATAGCCAAGACAATTTTCCTGGATTTTTTTCACGATCTTAAATGGGTGGCTGCTTTTTTTTACAAAGCAGCCACCTGTTAAGATCTACCACAGTCCTAACTGAAGCAGCCCTAGTAGAGAGCAAGGTTGGCAAACATTGTAGCCTGTCAACAGCTAAGCCAAACACATAATTACACATGTAGGTAGATTAGAAAAAGTGCACCTATATTTTAATTGTGACAATTCATAGAAGTAAGCTTCAGATTACTTTTAATACCCACTGATGTGGAAAATTGGAGCCCTAGTCAATAAAGGGAACACAATTGATGCTATAGCTTCCACCTCTGCCAAGATAGACAAGTTGAAGCCAGTTCATAGTGAACATAAGTTGCACATTAGAAAAAGGTAATATTTTTGGGTAAATTCATGGATTAACACAGTAGTAACATAAATAGTTAACAAGCCAAGCCAACATAGTTAAAATTAAATCCACAATAATATCACAAATATACTTATTAGAAATATGTAATACAAGAAAGGGGGAAGTGTTACAGAGAATGCCATCTTGGTTTGTATTGCCCATTTCCAAAAAGGCAGGGATCTGGAGCATTGATTTTAGAAACTGCCCCTCCAGAAGCTGGCAGATTTAAATCAGGTTGTTGAAAACAAGTGGGTTATGGCAAAGCATGCAAAATTTCTATCAGAATCATCAATTGAGCCCAAAAAGCTGTCAAAAATGCAAAACAGGTAAATTGATGCTTTTCAGCTCCAAAAACAATTTATGATGTCACTTGATTTTTGGTCACTTCTGGAGGTTTGGTGACTAAAATTGACCCCTTCTATGTCATTTTCATTTCAAAGCCTAATATTGCCTAAAAATTTCTCAGAACTAGTGCAGTAGTTCAATAAGCACTATAACTTTAAAACACATATTCAGTTTAAAGTTTTGCAGATTATTTAAAAGTATATGGAACTTCCTCTTGTTTATGTGCCCATGGGATACATTGCAGTCTGTAGCTTCATTTTTGTGGTGTCTGCAGCCTTGCACTGCTTTCTGGTCCTCCTGATATTGAAATTGAAGAAATTGTGAGCCCAATTTGTGAGATTCTCTACTTAAAAAATCTGGTGATAATTTCTCAATCACTTTTATTTTTACTGTCTGCTCTGATTTTCCTTGGCTTTATTTTGCCTATACCTTTGCTTGGAGATTTCTGTCTGCACACTTCAACTTTAAGATTTTTACTACTTTTCAATTCTTTGAGTATTTGGTACTTTATTCCACTTTTTGTTAACACTTCAGAATTTTGCAGAGACTCCACCATTACATAGATACCTGTATGGTTTATTGCAAGGTCAATTTTACAGTGTCTGATTCTCTAGGCTATTTTCTGGGCCCTTCAAAGCTGGAATTGAAGGAATTGTGGGATTTATTTGTGAGATAGTTGTTGTAAAGCTCAGTTACAATTTCTCAGCCACTTCTCCTGTTGTTGCTTCTCCTTGTTTTCTTTAAATTTGCCCTTCCAATATCACTTCTTATGGCATATTATCTTAGAATCTCAACTTGAGATTATTTTTTC
The DNA here is from genome assembly GCA_014839935.2 of Entomophthora muscae. Classification (NCBI taxonomy): domain Eukaryota; kingdom Fungi; phylum Entomophthoromycota; class Entomophthoromycetes; order Entomophthorales; family Entomophthoraceae; genus Entomophthora; species Entomophthora muscae. Next base: position 63,180 of record QTSX02004353.1, read on the forward strand.
TTGCCAATGTTTTCAGCATCTGGTTTATTCATCCCCTCTATCTACACTTCTGAATTTTGAAGAGACACTGTCATGGCATAAAGCTTTAGAAGAGATTCATATTATCAGGAACCCATCCACTTGGAAAAATACCACCAAGAAGGTGTATGGCCGCAGAGGGGTTCAAACCTATAACCAAGGTATCAATGGGGACAGAGACCATTCCCATATGGAATAGCTCCTCAAGCAAATGATATCGCCCCAGGAGGGGATTAAATCTACCAAGAAGAAAGTAGGCTCCCAGGTAGCTGAGCAGGAAGGCCAAAGCCAAGGGATGGAATAAAGTGGGTGTTGGAGCCTGATTGTTGTCCATAAACACTTGTGGTTTCTCCGTAATAGGAGGGACTGGAGACAAGGGCGTGGCAGTGTACCAGACACCTGGTATCACTTGGTGCCAAGACTTGTCAAGATACTTAGGGGGAGTGGAAGAACCAGAATCTTCTCTGGTTTCTAGAAATATGCTTGCTGAAAAGGCCTGCACTAGAAGCAATCAAACCAATTATTTATACCCAAATGGCTCTCATTGGGAGGACTTTGGTAATCTCATGGCTTTGGAATTAAGAAGAAAACAAGCAAGTGAAAATAAATTTGGTTAAGGAATTGAATTTATTAACTGAACAAGAAATAAAGGCTGACTCTATAAGACTTATATAGCAACTGATGAGTAGAATTGCTATTGAATAAGAGGGAATATGAGTAAATTGGGGGTTTGGAGGTTTGGGGACTTTGGAAGGGGATCCCCAACAAGGAAGCAACATTCATTTAAAAGAATGTATTTTAAAGCACTTTAACTGCTTGTGGGCCCCTGATATCCCCAAAGTGCTGTTTTTAAACAGCTGGGGAATTATAACCACTGGCCCCATATATTCTGGGGCCAGGGCTGGGCACACAACCTCCAGGGGAAATAGGAACAGAAAGTACAGAGCCTGGCATTGAATTAAATGCCTTAACAGCGTCTGCTGTCAAATTCAAATCCAGAATCAAATTTGCGCCATATGATTGGCTACAAATAGAAGCAGGTATCAAGTGACTCAAATCTACTTTAACAATAATTGTTTTTAGGCGCCAGCCGTTGTCAGGAGAGGTCCCAGGTTCAATTCCTGTCCCTCTTAGAAGAGTTTGACATTGTTGAATCAATTCAACACCTAAAGGTAATTTAGGACATTTACTATAAACTAATGTTTCCTTTTTAGGGGTGGGATTAATTTCAGTAGTGAGGGAGGATACCAAGGGTAAGGTGATAATTTCAGAGTTAGTAGGAAGTATCAAATTGATGTTTCTGACACATCCTTATTTGATCCAGAAGAAGAATGTTATATAGTGAAGTTATAAGCCACATAGTGTTTATGTAGATAATGGCAGTCACAGAAATTCAGAAAATCCAGATTTTATTGGAGCTTGAATTTTTGATCCTAGTGTAGTATCTAGATTTTGTGCTGGTACCACCTTTACTTGTCAACCAATTCATTTCTTGGGGAAATTATTTCCTGATATGGAGCAGTCAGAGATGTTGCAACAACAGATAAATTGATATAATATAAATTTAAGATGGGATAGTCAGGCTTTGTGCTATGTATTTGATTATTTGATATAGAGTTAAAATATTAGCTTTGTATTGATTTGACTTGAGATAGAAAAATTAAGGTGGTTTATTTTTGCAATGCTTTAGTTTAATACAGTGGTTTTCAAAGCCATATCTCTAAGCAAAACCAACTATTATTTAAACAAAATAAAAAACCAATGAATTTATATTATTAACAATAGATTTGGGTCCATATATATATTGTTTAAATCCAAGTTGATTTTTCTTAGCCTCACAGCTTTGAAAACTAATGTAATAAAAATAATGCCATCTCAAAATAAAATTAAGGTGGTATAAACTGAGTCCTGGTTCTGAGACAGCATGGGGTGCCACTTTGATGGTCCAAAAAATGATATTTTTATTTGTGTAAAGTTATGCCTCCCCCTTTGGCCTCTACTTCAATCCTCACCAAATTCTTGGGGATCTCTGACAAATCCTGCCTGGATATCTATCCAAAGTGATACACTTTTTGTATTATAGCGCCACAATTATTTGAGATTATAGAGCACAGGGCATTTGCTTGAATACAGTCATATGTGAGGATATGAGTAGTATTGTATCAGAGGATCCAGGATCAAATGTAAACATGATTATTGTCCAGAATTGGCTTCTGATCACGCAGAAGCACTTATGATTAGGATAAAGGTCAACCAGATTAAGGATAAAACAAAGATGGTTCAAAGATGGTTCAAAGATGATTTTATTGTAATTGATTAATTCTTCTTATACCTTCTGTAAGGTTAATCTATGGGCTGCTAGCAATGTCTTCTAGGACATTCTAACACACCCCTTATTTGGGTAATTATTAATCTAAGTTTGGCGCTTATTGCACATCAACCAATAAAATATCTTCATCTTCACCCAGCACAGGTGATCCTTGCTGACATAGAATAATTTAGTTACTTCAGGATCACTTCCTACTTTCCTGACATACTCCAATCTTAATGCTTAATGATGTGATTAATATGGGAATTCAAGATTATGAAGAATCAAACCCAGCTTTGGCGCTTGATGTAAAAGTAAGGCAGCACCTTGGTGCCTAATTTAATTTTCAGTTGGCACGGCGGCGCTTGACGTAAAAGTATTTTGGCGCTTTGGCGCTTAATTTAATTGCTAGGTGGTGCCTGTATCTTTTCCAAAGTGGCGTGGCGGCAAATCATGTATCTAAAAGCGCTACAGCGGCGCTTATCATTGGCTAATTTAAGGTTCAGGTCAGCAGACTACTGCTGATCCAATATGCATATGATTTATACTACCAATTTATGTTGTTTGGCAGCAGCAATTTATATCTGCAAGCTCCGTCATAATTAGCATCATTGATTTTTATTTTACTACTTTATGGGTTTGGTTGCAGAAACCCCAATCTGTGAGCTCCGTCATAATTGACATCATTGCTTGGTCAAAAATTCCCAACACAAAAATTTACTGAAAAAACCCAAGAAAGGTCCTCACACTATTACTTGCAGAATTAGTTTGAAGATGCCTTCACTTAACCCACTGTTGCAACATCTTTGCTTACTCCCTCTCAGGGAATTAACACCCTGGGTAGTTCACCAAATGAGTCACTGAATGGCTCACCAACTAACTAATAAGTTGGTGGCACTCCTATCATTCAACCATCTATTACAGGGATCACACAATCCATATCCTGAGCAGAACACAACTTGAATAAGCCTTGTGAATTAAGAGAAACATTAATCAGATAAGCCCCATGATTCCCATGACGTACATGGACAGTATGTGGCTTTCCATGATACTATATAACATTCTATATTCATATCAAATAAAGTATCATTCTTCTCTTAATTTTCCCCTTTATCTTGTTTATTATACTTACCAGAAGTATAATCTCAACAGTGGTAGCACAGGTAGGTTATCCATACCTACCCAACTTAAAGGAAAAATTCCTCCTAAGAAAAAGACCCAAACAATGGTACTCCCTAATGACTGGAGAGACTACAAAGAGGGGCAAGACGTTCCTGCGGGCCTCGTTATCTACGACAATGTACTCATACCCATTGAACAATACCAATCTCTCAAAGCTTGCAGATTGTTACCCCAAATCACAACAGGAACTCAACAACCCAAAATTGTAAACTCATTGCCACCCCTGGCATTAGATTGTAAAATCTTCCCCCGCTGCACTAAGAAAGGGCCAAAAATGCCAGTCAATCCCCTCCATTCTTTAGACAATTTAGTACACACAGTTGATGAGAGGTTTGTGTTAGCCTACCCCACAGATTCCTTGCCCTTGGTTGCTCCCTCCTGGGAAGAAACATTGGTCAATTTGGACTACTTACTGGCCTGGTGTCGCCCATTTCTAAAAACTATCAGGGATAGCCAATCAAAGGCCGCCACATTGACACTTGACAACTCAGTTGAACTTCAAATACCTGGTACCCCTTCCAGCCAATAAGATCAGGCCATGGAAATTAGAGTGAAACTCTCCAGTCTCCCTGAGCCTATCCAGCAAAGTTTTTCCCCTAGCCAATTGGATCCAGTGCCAACTGTCATGTGATTATTTTCCTTGCAATCCATCCCTTTTAACCCAGCAAGGAGACTTTCAGTCCCCTGCTTATCTATTTTCCAATAATATTAAAAGCTTGGAACTTATTGCACACAATTTTAAAATAATAGTGTTGTTTGGAGCCCCTGTTTTGGAGTTCCTATCATCTAGATTTAAAAGTGTTAGTTGTTGTTTTAAAGCTTACCTTGTGCCAACTGGTTTTGAACCCGGCTTCTTCTCTGGAATCTTATACTAGAGTTGTTTTACTTTGTTGTTGTCTTCTCTGCTTTTGCTTTCAAAAACAGAGTTTGAACTTGAAGTTTTCAATTGATCTTCAATATAATATCTATTATTACTATGAATTTTTCATTTAAAATTGTTGTCTTCAAACCCGCTTTTGCTTGCCATTACTACCAAGGCAACTGAGACCATAGTAAAGCTGCCTGGACCCACTCAGTTGCTCCTTTTTGCCTTTTGGTTAAGATTACCCTGCCCAGACATTTTTCTACTGTTATTTTTCAAAGAAATCCTACCAACCTACCCCAAATTTTGTGGAGAATGTTTCTATGATACTCCCAGCTATCAAATTTGTGGTGTTTTCCCTGGCTCTGTTCCTGCTGCTTCTGTGGTCTACCTCCCCAGACTTGTGGGGGAAAATCTTCTTGTCCGCCTGGCTTATAAGTGAAGATCCTTCTGGTCTTTGGAATCTTCCCAGTGGCCTCTTCCTTTCTGGAGAGGCTGTGGTTAAGAGTTTGACATGCGACGACCTGGATCTGGATATTGTTGATTACACCTTGCCTGCCTCTGAGGAAGTATTGCTTTTCATGACTTCCCTCCCCAGTTTGGGCCAGAGCAACTTGGCACCACTTGTGACCCCTGAGGTGCTCCCTCCCACTCCCACCTGCACTCCTTGGCTGCTTGCCGGACTGATGTTGATGGGATTGAACACTTATTTTCCTCAACTGTCCCCCGCGTCCTCCTTGTGGTCCCCTCTTTGAGTGGCCGTCCCAGTCCTCCACTGGGCAGCATCCTGGTGGTTTGTTTCACCGGGATGGGAGCCAAACTTAGTTAGTTTAGCCCCCCTCTCTCACAAAAATCCTCAACATTGTCTTTCAGCACCTACACACAGCAGAAATTGGGACCTTTTCAGGGTTACGCCGGGAAAACGCCAGCCTATGGATCAACAGCACACAAAGCAAGTTTACTCAAGTAGGCTACCCCCGCAGACTCTGGGCCAGCAAAGTCTCTCTCTGCGTCACAGGAGCTGTCTCTTGTTTTTTAAGTGAATGGCTCAAACAACACCCCAATCAAAATAAAAACTGGGACATGTTTAAAGCCGCCTTCCTCAAAAAGTTTGCCATGAAGGACTCTGACATGGTAATCATGACTGAACTCCAAACCTTCAAAATGACAGGAACAATTGAGGACTACATTGCAGCATACAAAGGCTTACATGACCAAGCTCCCAGCACCATCAATTTTGATGAGCCAGGACCTCAATTGGATTTCTACAACGGCCTCCCCACACATATCAGGTATCAATTTGACATGACTCACTGCAAGAACCTTGAAGATGTATTCTTGGATGGAAAACGCTCAGTGCAGAAATCTGACAACCTACACACAACAAACAAACACAAGGAGAGCCCCACAGCCAAGAAGGACCCTCAACCAAACAAACAGAACAACCAAGCCAACCACACTCAACCTCAAAACAGGAATCACACTGCCCAAGCCAACCAGGCAAGCACCAAAGATACCAACAAGGAGGGAAAAGCTCAGGGGGTGCTTAGGTGAGCTGCCCTCCCCCAACTCACAAGACTTGTATAGGGACCAGGACATGGACTCAATTACCATGATCCAAGTACCCTCCAGCAATCCTCTACTGTTTGCCGCCCAAACTGGAAATAAACTCCTTATTTATCCTTTTCACTTTTGCAGATACCAGGGCACAGCACTATTTGACACTGGAGCAGATCAATCCCTTGTTAACAAGAAATTTGCCAACCTTATGAAATTACCAACAGTTTGAAGCAGTGTTGAGAGAGTCATAATGGCAGACAACAGAAGTACACCAGTCAACAAAGAAGCAAAACCTTTCTGCGCTCAGATTGGAGACGTGCAAACCACGCTTAGTGGTCCAATCATACCAATCCCTAAATACAATGTAATACTAGGTCTAGATTGGATATGGAAAACCAAACCCCACACTGATTGGGACAGCGCCACTCTTAATATCCAATGTGGCAAAGTACATCATCACATCTACCCAACTCACCTTGACACACTCATGCAAGACCATGTATTTGTAAAAATCATGGAAACAGAAGAGGAGACAGACCCCAGAAAAATCAATTGGAATACCTGAACATATGAAATCATCCACTTTAATAATACAGAATCTAGATGTGAACAGGACTATATCTGAGATCAGCTTGTCAAAGAGTTCCCTTCTGTTTTCCAGGAAACACTACTGGGGTTACCACCTAACTGTGGCATACAACATGAGATCAAACTCAAAGGAAGTGTATCAAAGGCACAACCTATCTATTGCCTCACACCCCAAGAAGACAATTCTCTAAAGGCCTATCTTGATGAAGCCCTCAACAAAGGCCTCATTAGACCCTCAAAATCACCCTTTGGTGCCGCTGTCTTCTTTGTGGCAAAGAAAGACAGAGGACTCTGCCTGGTCACAGACTACAGGGCACTCAACAAGGTCACAATTAAGAACAGGTATCTCCTGCCCCTGATTGACATCCTTTTTGATGCCCTGGGGGTCCCAAATCTTCATAAAAATTGATCTGACAGCAGGTTACCACCAAATTTGCGTGAAACCTGAAGACATCCCAAAGACTGCATTCAGGACCAAATGCAGATCCTTTGAATGTGTTGCCCTTAACTTCAGCATGTAAATGCCCCTAGCACCTTTGTGACCTTCATGAACAAGGTCTTCAAAGAACACATTGGGAAGTGAGTAATTATCTACCTGGACAACATAATCATTTACAGCCCAAACTTAAAACAACATGGGGAAGACATCCACCTGGTTCTTTGCACCCTCAAAGAAAACCAACTCATTGCCAAACCATCAAAGTGCAACTTCTTTTTGTCTGAACTCCCCTTCCTTGGTCACATTGTCAGCAAGGACAGGATAAAACTAGACCCAGAGAAAATACATGCCATAACTGAAATGCCAGCCCCCAGAAACAAGAGCAAACTCTGCATCTTCCTAGACATGATAGCCTACGTTAGCAGGTTTGTCCCTGACTGGGGCGCTCTGACAGCCCCCTTGTCAGCCATTAAAGGCAAAACAACTAAGTTTGTGTGGACTCCACTACAAGATCAGCATTTCCACCAGTTGAAAGAACAAATGGTTACTTCCCTCATCCTCCAATGCCCAAATTGTGAAGGGATATACAAATTAGAAACCAATGCCTCTGACTGCACCATAGGATGAGTACTCTGCATCCAAATAGCAGAGAAAGACTTTCTCCCCGTGGTGTACAAGTCAAGAAAGTTATCCAACAGTGAACAAAGGTTTCCCATTCACAACAAAGAATTGGTGGCCATTTTAAACTGCCTTCTAAAATGGCAATGCTATCTGGAAGGGGCTCAGACATTCAAGGTGCTTACCAATCACAAGTCCCTAGTGTTCTTCAAGACACAGCAACATCTATCAAGGAGACAAGCCAAATGGATGAGTCTCATACAGAGATATCCCATGCAAATCAAATACAAACTGGGCAAAGAAATGCTTACCTCTGACACATTTTCAAGGCTGTATAGTAAACATGCCCTATGTGCCAATGGGGACCCCAACTGGCCCATGTTCATCATGGGGAATCTCCAGGAAGGCTTCCCACTGGGCACACCTATGGACATACAAGAAAAGGTCCTTAAGAACAAAATCCTGTTTAAAAATGTATATAGTACCCTACTGTAAATTCAGAACCTAAACATAAAAATGCAGGACTGTCAAATCCTTGGTCCAAATTTCAAATCACTTTTGCGGGATAGCCTTTTTTAATTAAATTTAATTCTTTGTGTTTTTATTTGGATTTTTAAAAATGCGGGAACTCATAGACACTTTGCAAAGCTCAAGTCAAACTGCATATTTCCAATGGACAAAATGAATTAACTGGAATCAGATTTGAAGTGTTCAAATCCATTAACCATTTTTATTAAGTTTACTATGTTTTTTGGAATTGCAGGATTGTCAAATCCAAGAACCAAATTTCAAATCACTTTTGAATGCCACTAGTAAACTCAAATAATAATTGCAGGAACTGGAATCCAAATTGAATGTACAGTAAGTAACTAGGACAAATCAACCCAAATCAAGAAGCTCCACTCTGGATAAAATCAAATAAAAAATCTAATCTCAACAACCATGTTTAGACATGAAATTAAGTGAAATGCAAAATTGTCTAAACTGGAAATGGTGCAATATTCTGCACTCTAAATCACTAATATAGCAACCACAAAACCATATAATGATATATGAGCTACCCTCCTGGTGACGCAAAACTTTTAAAAAATTTCAAGAAAGAAAGAAGGAGGGAAGATAAACCATCAGTTTACTAACTATGTATTCATGTATTGCTATTAAGGATACTTTATTATTAGCATTTTTTAAAATCTGCTGTAATCAAGCATATAAATTTTAGCCAACCTAAAATGGAATAGGGTGCTTTTTGAGAATGCCTATGATTCTTAAAAGAATTAGGACAAATCCACTCTAGATCCTTTATAATCCTTTTTGAGACACCTATAAATTATATTTATGTCAAATTCACCTCACTTTTGATTTGAAATTTGGTTCTTGGATTTGACAATCCCGCAATTTCAGATTTGTAAAGTTTTACATGATATCTATGATTTGTTTGAAATTCAGGAAAGCTCAAATTGTACATTAGAACCCTGCATTTCTGATTCATGATCCCCGCATTTGTTTGCTGAGTTTTGTTTTTTGTTGGTTGAGTTATCTGCTCAAGAGATTTGAAATTTTACAATTTAAATAAATCAAAAAAGTCAAATTAAATGTTTGATTTTATTAAATATTTTATTTTTCACTCAGCTGGATTGCCTGCAAAAGTGGTTCAAAATTTGGACCATGGATTTGACAATCCCTCATTTTTACGTTCAGGTTCTGAATTTACAGTACACTGAATACTTCCAAGTGGTGACACTGTACCCTACGTTCTGTCAACTCAAAAAATTGACACCATCCTCAGATATCACAGAGACCTGGGACACACCCATAGCAGGAACTTACACAAGTACCTTAAAACACACTACTGGTGGCCCAACATGCTGGATGACATCAAAGAGGTACTGGACCAATGTGAAGTCTGTGAGAAGTACGCCCAAACCAAAGCACCACCCAATTCAGTAATACCTGTATCCATCACACAACCCTTCAAGGTATGGCTGTTGGATATTGTGGGACCAATGCCTGGTGAAAACAAGGGCAAAAAGTACATCATAACAGCTATCAACTATGCAAACAAATAGCCTGTGGCACAAGCCACAAAAGAACACAAAGGCAATAATGTGAGACAATTTATTAGAAAAGAAATCATAGGCAAATTTAGAAAACCTGATCTCCTGATCACAGATGGAGGCATCAAACTCAAAGACATTGACATAAATATCTACCTTGCCAAAAACGGAATAAGACACATCACCACCAGCCTGTACCACCCACAAGCAAATGTACAAGTAGAACAACTAAACAGCTCACTAATGGAAGCCCTCAGTAAGTTATCTGCTAACAATAAAAGGCCTAGGTCAACATGCTTCCATTAGCACTCATGGTCTGCAGAACACAGGTTAACCGTAAAATAGGCAAAAGCCCATACAAACTTGTCTATGAACAAAAGCCTGCTCTTGTTAGTATAACTTCAGGACCCCAATTATCTCTACCTAAGAAGGTGCTAGACACCAGCAACCCTAACATACAGCAGGCTAGGAAAGACCAAGAGGACATGGAACACAAAAGAGTTGAGAGAGAAGCAATCCTGCTACAACAGGAAAGATTCCAAACCAGAGAAAAAATCTGGGTTGTCAACTATGACCAGCATAAGCTAGACCCAGGACTGTGTGGGCCAGGCATTGTTATGGAAGTCAAAACTAATAATACCTAACTCATCAAGGGAATTGGGGCACAAACCAAGCTGAAACATATGCATCACAACTAACTCTGCCTATTCAAAGCCAGAACAGCCCAAAAAACTCCAGACTCCCTGTCCCCAACGCCAAACTGGATCAATATCAGGCACACATCCCCAACTCTCTCAAGAAAATTCCCAAGGCTCTGCCTTCCAGCACCCCAGGGGAAGATGTCGCAACATCTTCAATTACTCCCTCTTGGGGAATTAACACCCCAAGTAGTTCACCAAATGAGTCACTGAATGACTCACTGACTAACCAATAAGTTGGTGGCACTCCTACCATTTTTCCATCTTTTACAGGGATCACACAATCCAGATTCTAAGCGGAACACAACTTGAATAAGCCTTGTGAATTAAGAGAAACATTGCTCAGATAAGCCCTATGACCTCTATGACGTACATGGACAGTATATGGCTTTCCATGATACTATATAATATTCTATATTCATATCAAATAAAGTATCATTTTTCTCTTAATTTTCCCCTTTATCTTGTTTATTATACTTCCCAGAAGTATAATCTTGACACCACTCAAGAGACACCTCTTGTTAAATACCACATGCAAGAGCAGCTGGGAGCAGTGGCAACTGCATCCAAGACAGGTTCCTCAATTTTAGTTGAGTTATTCTTTTCTTTGATTTTGTCCATTCAAATTTGCCCAGATTTTCCTGCTTCAAGAAATGCATTCATACTCCCTCATATCATTGGTCAATTGATTTTGACATTCAACCCCCCCACCCAAATTCCATCCCCTCCCTTTAAATGAATGCAAGAATTGTAAAAGACCTTGCTTCATAATTTTATAATCTAATAAAGTTCAAATTTTTTAGTGATTTTGGTCATTTGGTTTTATCTGTTTCTTTACAGTGTTCAGTTGATTCCTTCCCCCCTTTGACCTCCCAGGAATTGTTAGTGGCAACCGTTTGGTTGTTGCTGAAAACATGATTTTATTATAGTTGAGAGCAAAGTTTTATTTCCTATCAACTTGCCCCCATTTCTCACAATTTGAACATAATGTTTAGTAATACCCTTGATTTAAATCAATTTTAATATTAAATATAATATATTTGACCAGTTTTTATAATAAGATTTAAATTTAGATCAAGTTAAATACCATATTTTTATTTTTGAAATAGAATAAAATGATTTTTGATGAGATTGGATTTAAAAAAGATTGCACTAATCATCTCTGGAAGAATTTTTCTAATTTATTATGCCAGAACCTTATGGTATATATTTTTGTCTATCTCTAAAATTTTAAACTTTTGACTATTGTCACAAAATTTTCAATTACTCCCTCTTGGGAAAGCAATTCCTCGAGTGATTCTCCAAATGATTCCCCAACTAATCATTAAGTTGGTGGCACTCTTATCATTTGCCCATATATGATGAGGATCAAATATTTTGAGTCCTAAGAGGAACACTACTTGGACAAGCCAATGACCACCATGACACACATGGAGGGAATGTGGCTTCTCATGATACTATATAATAGTCTAAACTCATATCAAATAATGCATCACTCTCTTCTTAATTTTCCCCTTTATCTTGTTTGTTATACCTCTCAGAAGTATATACTCAACACTAGAGTTATCATGCTTAGTACCATTTTATATGGAAATATCTGAAAGATTTATTTATAAACTCTAAATTTTCCAAAAAATGTTAATAAGTCTTAATATTCTTATTGTCTGTTTACTCCACTAACATCATTATTATGACAATGAATAGTAATAAGGTTTACTATCAAACAATCTGCAGCCACTTTTATCAGGTGATGCATCCAAGTGGAATGTTCTATCATTTCACTTGAAGATAAGTAATTTTGAAATGTGAAAGCCAACCATCTCTTATTTGAAATACTAGTTATATTTGTAATTTGAATCATATTGAGTTTTTTGATCAAGCTCTCTTTTATGCAGTCAATTTTTTAGCTAAAATAACAACTTCAATATTAAATAATATGGAAAAGTTATTCAATTCCTTGCGGCTTGAACCCACTCAAGTCAAAGACAACACCTCTGAACTTTAATAAAAATTTGTGTTCACATAAAAAAGAACCCTCTCAAGTCAACATGTCATCCAGACACAAATACCTGCCTTTTATTTTAATTATTAATCTACTGTGCCTTAGAGATAAGTATTTAATTTTAACAAAAATATTTAATCAGATCTTCAAATTAAAACACAAATACACGCTTTTTATTTTAATTATTAATCTACTGTACCAAAAGAGATAAGTATTTAATTTTAACAAAAACATTTAATAAGATCTTTAAATTAAGATACAAATACCCGCTTTTATTTTAATTATTAATCTACTGTGCCAAAAAAGATAAAATTCTCTTCCACTAAGCAAAAATTTTAAATTTAAAGTTGAAATTTTAAAAGTGGACTCAAACAGCGTTAATTAAAGTAAGCTTTATTTTAAAAACACCACCAGCATGGTACACAAGGATACTGGGGGAGACAAGAATTTGAAAGCAAAAGGCAGGGCAGCATCAGCACCAAGCGCTGCGCCTGCTTCCACAGGGGATGTCCTCAACAACTTGGAGGATCAATGGCAAGTGGGTGACATTGCAGGCCAGGATGGCAGCAGAAAAACCCAGCGTGGTGATTCCAATATCACCAAAATAGGGATTTCAGAAGTGGGGCTTGGTCCAGGGGAGGATTTGGACCACCCCAATTGGTTGGATAAGACTTCAGATAAGGACTTTGCCGCTCTGCACAAGAATATATTGCCCAAGCAAAAATGTGAAGTCCTGACTCAACAGCAAATATTCCGGGATCTTCTAAGTGAATACAATATTGACAGTATCTAAGCTCAAGGCTGGGAAGACAATGGTATACATTTTCAGGATTAAATCAAATGGCGCAGCTTAGACTTGACACTGGAGAAGTCTAAGCTGTGGCTCACACATCAGTTCACAGTGGATGCAGCCACTAAGTGGTATCATGCTGGTATTGATGTTTTTGCAGCGTCTGTGTTTTGTAAGCATCAAGTACCAAGTGTAAAGCCCGGCTGTAAAGACACAGCAGAACTTACTTTCTATAATCAAAGAGGAATATATATAGCAAGAGATTGGGTTGAACTTCAATGATAGCTTATCTATAAGATATTCATAGGGAGTTTATTTATAGTATCTCCCACTGTGCAAGTTTTGCAAGTGGGAGTGCAAGCAGGGAATGGAGAATCTCAAAAGACTGGGTGATGAAGATTGAAATTGGGCATTTGGAATATAGTCAAACCTTTGTTCTTCTACTATCTGGGTCTGGATTGTCAATTCTTGGTTGTAGCCAATGGCTTACTATCATGAGGGGAAATGGGCCTAAGTCTTCCTCAAGGTCTAATTTTAGACTGGGTAGTAAGGTTTGGCAAGAGTCTAGAACAAGCCATGTGGTCTGGGCTCAGATCCCCATTGGTCAGTTCCAGGATTGATGGCAAGGGTTTGCATTTTTTTCCTGAATTGTTCAAGGACTGCATGGCCTGTTTCTATTTTTATCCCCTAATTCTGGGACTTATCTGATTGGTTCCTCTCAAGGTTTTGCGTTCCAATTGGTTTTACGTGCAAGGTGTTCTCTTAACGGGTACTTATTAATTATTAAATGATGCTCAAAATACAAAGAGCTTCAAAATGAGTGGTTAATCATTCATTTTAATTTCGTATTCGCTGAGATACACTTGCATGAATGACATCATTTCATGCAACAGGAGTTCATGCAAGGGGGATCACTTTTTCTCAATTTAGCTCTCGATTAGCCTTTTCAACCTGGCTTAATTCATTAATATAAATTGTAGGCGCTGTTAAGAGCTCTTGAATTCAGGTTTGGGCATTGGCATCTGTTGATTAAGAGCTGAGATATGATTGCATGAATTACGTCATCTATGCAACCATGACATCATGCTTAATGAAGCAATGGCATCTCAATCAGATATTTTGCAATTCTTCCCCTTTTGAACTAGACTGTGCTTATTTTTTTGCTTTGATCCTTATTCAGAGCTTATGTCAGGAGTGATCCTGACATCAAGAGATGAGGCTTTGGCATGGGTCAATACAGGACTTCCTCTTGATTCCATCACCTACATTGCTAGATTTTGTGTACCATTTGGGCAGGCTGAGCCATGGATAGCAAACAGGTACCCTGCTTCTGAAATTATCAAATTTATTAAGTCAGGCCTGCCTGGAGAATATGCCACAGCAATTTTGGAGCTGGGGATCTCCCCCTATGAGGCCAAGGACTACTTTAAGGTGTTTCCTGATGAAACAGCCTGGGCAACACAAGGGAGTGGGCTAAGTTTGGATGGAACCCAGTGGACTGCGATCTCTGGGCTAAGACCAATTTCACCCCCCTTAAAGAACAAGCATGGGCTACCAAGGGCCTGGACTGCACCCAAGCGGCCCATCTGGTTAACTCAGGCTGGACACCTAAGACGTACTTAGAGTGGGGGCCTTTTAAAAATATTCCATACAATAATGCTTGCAAATAGAAAGATTCAGGCTAACCAGCTACTGTAATGCAGTACTGGGAAAGCCAGCAGGTCTCAGTTGACAAGGCCATGGTGTGGGCACAGTCTGGAGTGGATGCGTCTCTCCACAGTAAGACAGCCATCTGAACATGCAAAAGTTTCCTCTTGACCACTGGCTTAAATGGAAGGCTGCAGGCTTTGGCTTTCTGAAGGCTGCAGAGTGATTTGTACATGCATTCAATGTGGAGGCAGCCGTGACCTAGTCTGAAACAGGGTTCATGTCAGCTGATGCTGATAAACTCAGAATAGACCAGGTTAACCCTGAGTTAGCCAGAGAATGGACAGCAGAGGGATTCAAGGTACATGAGATTAAAGAGTGAATGCAAGCCTCTGCCTCACCAGATCTGGCATTTGAGTTTCTCTTGTCTGGCATGACAGCTGGTGAAGCGGCTGAATGGATTGACAATGAGGTGGATGATAAGGCAGCTCTCATATTAAAGAGTGAGAAGTGGAGCCCTATTGATATACAGAACTGGTGTACAGCAAGAGGTCAGAGCTTTCAGGAGGTGGCTATGTTTATCCCGGAAGGTTTTGCTCCTGATGAGGCTGCTGACTGGCTGGACAAAGACATAGACTGGCCCATGGTCAAGGCCTGGACTGATATGGGGGTTGAACTGAAACAAGCATCCAAGTTCCATTGCCAAAACCTTGATCCTATTGAACTGATCAAATGGGTCAAGGTGGGGTACATCAAGGAAGAGGCAATCTTCTGGATTGGCCAGAATGTACCTCTGGCCCATGCTAGTCCTCCCAAGTGTAAGATTCAGGCCCAGTAGGAGGGGTTCACTTATAGCTCCTCTAGCAACAATAAGGGAGCATGGAAGGGCAACATGCCCTTTGAGGAATATGTTTGTGAAAAACTGAATGGCCCTGCTATGGATTGTATGGCACCCAAGTCATTAATAAACAATGCAATACACCTATCATTACATGAACTTCCCAAGAGTGACCATGAAGGGTATATGCAGACCATAAAGATGTTATTTGAGAGTGAATTCCCAAATGCTTAGCTTTGCTTTCACTACACTATTAAGCAGAACTACTTAGATGTAGGGTTTCCTGATGCGGAGTCTAGAGACAAGGCAAAAAAGAAGGGCGTTAGCTACAAAGGAGGACACATCCAAATGGAGCAGACCTCTTTCATCAACAAGTGTACCAAGTGGATATCTTTCACTAATATACCAACTGAGTGTGAAGATAGCGTGTGGGTACAAGACGCTATCAAAACCGGTCTTTGTTATTATAGGGACATATTGGCATGGCACACTGAATGTGCAGATATACTGCCATATAACTTTGTGCCTACTACAATCCATGCTCTTCTAGATCCATCTCCCACTGTCCAGGAAAAGAAGATTTCCATTCCACGCTTCATCCGTATCCCTGGGAATCCCAAAGTAATTGAAGTTGAAGTGGAAGGAGAGAGACAAGTATGTTGGTTCTGTTACAGATTAGGCCATAAACTCAGCCACTGTCATCACAGACTGAATGCTTACTATCAGGACAGCATCTATGAGCCAGATGATGGTGTAACTAGAATCAAGAATTGTACCTTTCTTTGCCCAAACCCAGTGGTGTGGATACCCTCTAGTTTTTCTTATCCCCATGAACTCCTTCCCACTAGAGCTGCACTGGCTCAGAGACATGCTAAAGTTTGGGCTGTGATAGCGTCAAGATTTGGCAATGAGGTCACAGTGCCTTTCTGTGATCCCACAGCCCTGTCTGAGGTTGAGCTCCCCCAGAAGGACTCTCCTACCCGGAAACCACATGATGGGTGAAAGAAGGAAGCAGAGGCTAAGTGGAACCAGAAACCCAAGAAGGGTAAGACTACTAGACACAACCCTCCTAGTAAACCCAATCTCACTGTGAACTCTAAGCCAACTAGCAAGCCTACTGTCAACCCTAAACTAACCAGCAAGCCCACCAAAAAAAACCCCTTGTGCTGTTCCCATGGATGTAGATGACATGGAACAGGACTTTAGTCCTGTGGAAATAGCTGAAGCTCAGGCCTCAGCTAAAAAGGCCTCAGGCCCCTTCCTTGCTAAGAGCAAGTGGAACCCAGAGTCCTCCACCATGACTGATTCATCCCCCAACCTCCCCAACCAACAACCCCCCCGCTGATGCAGCACCTCATACCTGTGGGTTGGGCGACCAGTTATGAGGATTGCAACTATCAACATGAGGAGGATTGCAACATTGAAATTGAGGCAGGAGAAACTACACTATATAAAAACAAATAATAATATTAACCTGGTGATTATGACAGAGATCCAGGATCAACAAATTGCAACCAAACCAGACTTCTCACCAGACCCAGCAGCACACATGTGGTCAAGAGAGAGTAAACTGAACAGATCACATAGCAATTGTGGCCCTGAGAGACAACATTGACATCAGCTTTGTGGCTATGCACCTAGATGGCCAAATTCTAGTGGCAAAAGTCAGAGATGTTAGGAATGATAAGACACTCACAGTTGTTGGTGTATACTTGGAACCTGAAGGACCCAAGGAAGTAGGGAAGGGTGGCAGATCCTATTGTCCCTTGACCTCCCTGACCAAACACTCTACGTTAGGGATTTCAACACATACACCAATAACCTAAGAGACACTTATCCATGTTGACAGCAATGTTATCCATTTGCGCACCTGATGGAGGAGTTTCTGGAAGCACAAGGGATAGTTGAGACTATTGCCAATGAAGACCTGGATCTCATCCAGCTGACAAGGTGGGGTTATTTGGATGGGTTCCCAGTATCAGGTGCCAGACTGGACCATATCCTAATCTCTGGAGATATTTCAGAGGAATTCACTGGATCCAAGTTTCAGGTAGCCCATATCTCAGACCATCATATTGTGTACATTGATTGGGACTCTGGTGTTACCCAATGTGCTACCCAACAGTGGGTCATACAACTGTCCACGTTTTATAACCACAAGTGAAAGAAGATGATTGAGAGAGCCATCCTGGCAATGACCTCCCCCCAGATGGGCCCAGTGCAGTCAATCAGTGACATATGGTTGGGCATCAAAAGGGAGATTCAATCATCCACCATCTCCTTTCAGAGGAGGCAGCAGAGCAATGAGCTCACAACACTGTATGCTTTGGAGAAAGAATATAAGGAAGTGGACAAGAAGGACATTATGAAGTTCAACCTCTTCATTTCCAGATCAAAAATCTACAGATGACCATTGAGAAGCGCCATCAGACCAACACAATATAGAAGTTCCAATGTAGCTTCAGAGCATCTACAAAGGATGGACTATGTAGACTTGCTCAACGTCAGAGGGGATCTCCTTTCACTGAGATTGATACAGGATGTGGTCTGAAATCCAAAGAAAAATATGTGATTAAGCAGAAGATACAG
This sequence comes from Entomophthora muscae, assembly GCA_014839935.2. Lineage (NCBI taxonomy): Eukaryota > Fungi > Entomophthoromycota > Entomophthoromycetes > Entomophthorales > Entomophthoraceae > Entomophthora > Entomophthora muscae. Next base: position 81,373 of record QTSX02004353.1, read on the forward strand.
GAGTTCTACTCCAGTCTGTATGCTCATGCAGATGTGGATAAGGATGTCCTCTCTTCACTAATGACAGAGGCTGGTCCAGAGCTCACACAATGTCCCCCAGCAATGTGTGGACCTCTAACAGCCAACATCACACTGGAGGAGACTCTTGCAGCCATCAAAGAGTCCCCAAATGGAAAAACACCAGGTCCAGACTGCATTTCAGCAGATGTGTATAAGCCTATTAGAAATCTGTTAGTACCCCATCTGACTAGACTTTTCAACTATGTTCTTTCTTCAGCCACACAATTTTCTGAGAGGAATGAGGTGTCAATTTGCCTCCTCTTCAAGAGCAAGAGTCATAAGAGCGATGTTAAGAACTGGAGACCAATTTTGTTATCCAACACAGATTACAAACTGCTGATCCAGATTCTGTCTAAAGGAATCATGAAGATTGCAGATGTGATCCTTCATCCAATGCAGTTTGGCTTTGTCTGTAGCTGCTCCATCTGGGATAATATTCACATGGTCCAAAATACCCTCCATAATAGGGTTAAATCAAATAAGGGCTACCTGCTATTTCTGGACATGGAGAAGGCGTATGATTGTGTATTGTGGTCATATCTCTATGCAAGTACGCGGGCTGTAGACCTGCCAGAGGAATGGATCTGTTGGATAAAGATGCTGTATCTGAACCATCAGGTGTGCGTTATTGTCAATGGTGACCTGACTGAGAACATCAAAATTTGTCAGGGATTGAGACAAGGGGATCCTCTGTCCCCTATCCTGTTCAATTTTTCAGCAAACTTGTTCTTGGCAGCTGGAAACACTAGGCTGAGAGGCTTCACCCATCCTAGTCAGAAGGCACTCTGTATGGCTGCCTTTGCAGATGACACTATTGCTGGTCTGATCATAAAGGAGGACTCACAAAAGCTGACAACCCTTATTGAGCTCTACCATAGGGCATCCAACACAAAGGTTAACATTGAGAAGACAACACTGGTTAAAATAGGTGTGCCAAACTTTGCACCACCACATGGCCTCACGCCTATCCCAGCCTGGGAAGCCTTTAGACACTTGGGAGTGTGGTTTAACTCTATAGATATTGATCTTTAAACCAATGAAAAGATTCTCCTTAAAGCTATTGCTAACAAGATCAACAGGTGGCGCCATTTCCAGGTCAATGTAATTGGACAGGTTACCACCCTAAACATCTTTGTGTTCTCCAAGATGTGGTATGTAGCACAAATTGTACCCTTCTTCAAAGGCTTTGATAAGAAGGTGTCAGCCATGACCCACAACTTCTTGTGGGGTACTCCCAATATGTCCCCCGTAAAAATATCTGTGGTCTCTCTCCCCAGGTCAGCAGGAGGACTGGGTCTGATAGATCATGTCCAGCATTACCAAAGGATGTGGGAGAAAGGACAAAGGGAACTACTGGCTGCCCATACTGATTAACCAACAGCAGACAGAGCATTAAACTGGGCGCAGGATATCCAGATATCCAACCCTTCAAAATTTGGACTAAGATAATGGTTCTTGAAGAGAAAGAGATTCAAACCCCCCAAAGACACTCCTGAGTATTGGCGCCAATGCTTGGAAATAATGCAAGTCAATAAATGGAAAATTTCTAAGAATATTGATCCTGCCAGTCCACAGAATTGAGACCTGAATGGCTTGCATCTGGCAGATAGAAACATATAGATTAATTACAATCTGAATATGAAGAGTATTTTCACAAGCTGGAAGGCAGTAGTGTCCAAGTGTGGGAAGAAGGTTGTCCAAGACCCAAAGCCCAAGCTGGAATGCCTCAAGATGGTTCAAAAGTGGGTAGAAGCTGACAGACTGGCCACAATCACCCCCAAGTAAATGGCTATTCTGACACGGATATCAATGGTGATAACAGGTGCACAGACTCTGACTTGGAGACTGTTCAACGAGGCCTTCTGGAGTGAATCAAAATTCCTGGCAGATCACCCAATTTTTCAGTGTGGGCTGTGCCCATTTCCAGATGCCAATCTGGAGCACAAATTATTTGGTTGCATAGTTGTGTTGTGGTTCTGGACAGAGGTTGCCACCATGTTGAACCTCTCTGTACGCTTTCAACCAAAGTTTGACATCTTTTTCATGAGGAGTCTCAAGCAGGAACCCACAGTAGTTCAAGCAGTTGCTTATCATCTTGCACTGTGAACCATCCAAACTACCCATATAGATGTGATATTTGACAATAAACCCAACCTGGTGTCACTAATGAAGGAGAAATCCTGCTCCCTAATGGACAATACTATGATCTATACAGACAAATTTGGCCACACAATTCCTGGGAACAGGAAACTTATGGATACCATTGTTGACTCATCCCACCTCATAGTTGAGGGAGTCATTCAGTGGAAAGACAGGCACACAGAGGGCCTGCAGACTTCTACCCCTTCCTCTGGTATCCCTCACTTCCCTCCCCCCACAGCTGCGTTTCCTTTTAAACACTATCTCTGAACCTTAATAAACCTGTTTTCCACTTAAAAAAGTGCCAAAAGAGATAAGTAAAAGACCACAATGACCAAAGAGAGCGGGTTCAATTCTTGAACTATTAACAATCTATATATGAAATTTTAGATTTATTTAATTTAATAGTTATGATTGTCCATAGTAATTTCTTTCAACTTACCTCTTAATTGTTGCCCTCAGGAACAATGTTAAAGTTTATATCCTACTTGTCGCAAGGCAATGTATAATAAATGTTGTACCATGAGTGTGGAGTTGGGAGAATATGTGAATTAAATTTCACTGCACTGGATTTTTAATTAATAGCTCATAAACTTTATTTTTTTTATGATTTGTATCATTTAATCCCAAAATTAACTATTGATATCTATAAAGCAAGTCTGTTTGCAATGTACCTTGAATGCGCTCAAGCCGCAAGAGATTAATAACTTTTCCATGTTATTTAGTTTTAAATTTGTTATCTAAGCCAAATATCTGGTTTTGCTAATCCTTATATACATTTTTTTACAAGTGTCAAAACAGAAGGCTCAACCATCCAGCAAGGTTCTAAACAAGCGGGTTTGTGTCCCGCAATTTGATTACCCGGCTACTTGAAGCCAGACTAGGAAGTCAACTCAAATTACCAAATCCAACAACATGAACAGATGATGACCCCTTATGGCGGATAACTTGTTTTGGCACTTGACTCATTACCAGGATCAAGCCACCCCCTTCACCATCCAGCCGTGTGATCAACACAGTCATGTTCCTGTTGTCCTTGATTCACATTGACTATATAATCACTATCTCTCAATAAAAATTATTATCTAGCTTCTAAATATTTTTCCCCTTGTAACTCTGCTAAAACAACACAGTTACAACATTGGTAGCACAGGCAAGTTCTTCATTCTACCTTATTTTGAAAAATTCTGCCTGTTGCCCCCACGCGCTGAGGCCAACAAATCCTTGAAAGAATTATGTCTGGCCTCCTTCCTGACTGGACCCCATACACCCCTGGTGCCAAGATACCTGATGGCTTTGTCCTGTACCAGAACATAGTGATTCCACTACCCACCTTCAACACCATGTATGCATGAGGACTCTTTCAGGCTCCCTCCTCCATTCTGCAACCAACCAACAAAAACACTATTTCCACCTACGTAGCCCAAAGACTGCAAAGCGCCGCCTTGGAGCCTTTTGCCGGGGCCAACAACAACAATGCTGCCGCATGGATCCAGTCCTCTCAGAGTAAGCTGGCCCAGATAGAATATCTGCAGTGGTTTTGGATTGCGTAAATCTCCATCTGCCTGACCCATGATGCTGGCACCTGGTGTAACAAGTGGCACAAGGTACACACTGATAAGAACTGGGATACTTTCAAACAATACTTCTTGGCAAGATTTGTGCTTAAGGATACGGCGCTCATGATCATATGCCAAGTAAAGAACCTAACCCAGACAGGGACCATGAAGGAACTTACCCGCACCTACAAGGAACTCCAACTTTGTGCACCATCTGACATGGCCTTTGACACCCCAGCCACACACCTCATGTACTATGACACCCTTAAATTGCATGTAATGAGGCACATGAACCTGGACCAGGTGACCAACCTGCAAAGCCTGTATTGCAAGGCAGTGAAAGCAGAACAAACATCCAATGCCCTTCATAAGGCACAAACAGGAAAACAAGAGAAACCCAAGGATTCCCACACAGGCAGGCGCTCCACTTGACCACCCCCTGGAAACAACGGGAATAACACCAACCATAAGCCCACAAGCTCAAACAGACATGGGAATGGGAACAATGGCCAGTCAAATTGCACCTATTTCTGTATCACTGCCACGCAAGGCAATCAAGACAAAGGAAAAGCCCAGGGAGAGCATTAAGCAAGACAAGCTCTCCCCACACAACTCCTGACTTGCCCAATGATGAGTACCAACCCAAGGACGTGGACCAATGCCCAATGATCCAAGTGCCCTTGGAGGACCTGGTTGTGACAGAAATTGCGGGATAGTATGAAGCCGTTTCTAAGTGATGGGGAATTACCACCCAAATACACATAGAATTAATGACTAACCACCAATGTGACTTCAAATATCTTTTTGTAAAATTTCCAATTTTAATACCAGGATTAAGCAGAAAAATTAATCATAACCAAAGTAGCCCAAGATAAATGGCCTGAGACAACATCAATGTACTTAAGAATAAAATTCTGGACATTGGGAGGCAACACAATCTTCAGTTTCAAGAATGGGGGGAGGGGCTTCAAGATTGGCTGGCGCAAAATTAACATTGGGAGGCACCAACAACAAAGTTCCAACTGCAGGGCCCCATCTTCCTGAAATGATTTGGTTGAGAATCAGATTTTACAGAATATATTGTAACAACCCAACCACAGGATGCATCTGGAAAAGTAAATTAGAACTAGGGATAAATGACTTTTATTGAGTAAAATTTTGGGAGGACTCAACTCTTAGAGTTGAAACAGTGAAAATTATTCAATATATATCAGAAAGTTGACTAAGCAATATCACCTGAATCTTGGCCTCCTATTCCTTCCACATTGTCTAGTAAGTATCTGGCCCAGGTCGCAAAGAACCCTTTTGTGACCAATTTCTGATGACCATGCTGATTAACAAGCTTGTATTGGGTGACCCTCAAATTACATCAATTTATCAACATAAATTTGCAAGGAGGAACCAGTTTCAGCTGACAGACTGGAGCAGCTGTAACCCATTTCCAATTGACTGTTTGATTTAAATATGTTAACTTGGTCGATTTTGATAAAGGTTTCCCAGTCTTTTGAGCCTTCTTGCTTGGGCAGATAATTCCTGGCATGATGGAACCTACCATGACAACAGTACTGTACACTATTGCCAGGCATCCCAATAAACTGATGTCCTATCCTTTCTGTTTTCACACTTAAACAGGCTCAGAACTCCTGAATTTGGGTGCAGATTGAACCCTAGTCAACAGCAGCTTTGTGGACAAGTTCAAACTAATCACTAATTCTTTGCAGATTAAAAACGTGGTCCTGGTTGATGAACATTACATTGCCGTGACAAGGGAAACCACCCCCTTCTCTGTCATGCTTGAGAATCTCCACTCCACCATCCAAGGTCCTGTCATTGACTTCTCAAGGTTTGACATTGTACTGGGGTTAGACTGGTTACAAAAGAACAATCCTCAAGTAGACTGGGCAACCTCAGTGTTGACCATCAAGCGTGAAGGTGTCAACCACCAGATTTACCCTGACTCAGTGGACCAACTCCTACGCAACCACGTCTTTGTGCGCATCACAGAGACCCTAGACAAAAAGGAAAACCTGAAGGCAATTGACTGGGACTCATGCCAGTATGAGATCATACACTTCAAGGATCACCAGGATACCTCCACACTTCAGGACCGCAAAATTGTGGCCCGCCATCCAGAAATCTTCAAAGAAGCACTACCCAGGCTGCCCCCTGAGAAACATATCCAACACTCCATCCAACTCAAAAGGGCTGTACCCAAGGCGTGCCCTATCTACAGGCTGACCCCAAATGAAGACAACACCTTACGCGCCTACCTCAAGGAGGCATTGGAAAAAGGACTTATCCTCCCCTCACAGTCTCCCTTTGGGGCCACCGTGTTCTTTGTGGCCAAGAAGGACGGTACCTTACGTCTGGTCACAGACTACCAAGCCCTAAACAAAGTTATCATCAAGAATTATTATCCACTAACACTGATTTACAATCTCTTTGACGCCTTGGGAGGAGCCACACTCTTCTCCAAGATTGATCTGACTGCAGGCTACAACCAGATTTGCATTAAGGAGGAAGACATCCCCAAGACAGCCTTCTGCACTAAATACAGCTCATACAAATGTGTGGTGCTCAACTTTGGCATGAAAAAACCCCATCCACCTTTGTGACCTTCATGAACAAAGTACTCCCACCACACATAGGCAAGCATGCCCTAGTCTACCTGGAAAACATCATCATCTACAGTCCCTTGGTGGAACAGCACCACAAAGACCTAGAGGCAGTTTTTGCTACCCTGGCACAACACAAACTGTTGGCCAAGCCCTCTAAGTGCCAGTTCTTCCACAAGCAATTACCCTTCCTGGGACACATAGTCTCAAAGAACAGCATCAAACCCAACAGTCAAAATATACATGCCATATGAAAGATGCCACCACCCAAGGATAAGTCAGAACTCTGCACCTTCCTGGGGATGGTGGCCTATGTACGTCGCTTCATACCTGACTGTGGAGTTTTGACTGCCCTCTATCTGCCATAACAGGTGCCAAATCCAAGTTTGTGTGGACCCCCCCAACATAACCTCTGTTTTAGACGCCTCAAAGAGAAGCTCACAACGGCTCTCATCCTGCAATACCCCAAATGTGACAGGCAATACCAAATGAAAACTGACGCCTCAGATGCATCCATTGGGGGAGTCCTAAAAATCAAAAATAGTGATGGCAACTGTGGGGTTCCTGTCCACCAGTCCCCAAGTGTGTCCTGAATTGTAGCCAGGGACTGGCTGGAAGGGGTTGTCATCCTCTAGTAAGGGGAAATGTATCTCAGAAATATGTATAGGGGTCAAAATGGGCTTCTATTCACTCTCAGAAGGAAGATCCCCTTAGAAACCTTCTGGTATTTGGCCTGGGGGGTCAAGGAAACAATATGGATTTGCCAATACTTGGAGTCCTCCAACAATATCTTGGACTCCTTGTAATTGGTCTTTGGCTCCTGCACCTTGGTCTTGGGCTCTTGTGTTCCTATCTTGGGCTCCTGAAGTCTGTTCCTAGCTCTGGTTTCCTACTCTTAGTCCTTTGCTCCTTCTGTAGCTCTTGTGGCCTTTGTAATCCACTTCATCCAGTCCCCAAAGAGTCTCAGATGGCTCTCCCTTTTATAGCCCCTTGTTTCAGACCAAAAACCTCTCTTAGAACTTTGGTTCTTCAAAGCTTAAACTATCCAGTTTTCTCCTTCTATAATATATTAAACTTTAAAACTTACTTCAGCCAGTGAAAGCCCTGAAATTTCTGCTTCTGCTCCTCATTTTTTAGGCATTAACTCTCAAGTTAAAGCCCTTAAAACACTGATCAAATGGACTCCAGCTTGTAGCCAATCACACGCCTCAATTCAACGGTTTTGCCAAAAAGGTTTCCATGGATGACCTGTTCTTGACCCTGGTTTGAACCCAAAGCTGTCTTACTCTGGGTAAACAACTGCTCCGAGTTTCAAACAGTTTTGCCGTAATTCCCATCACGTTTCCCCGGCAAATCTTGAGCGCTTCTACATATGTTTTACTTAGGCAAATTTTGACCCCTCAATTTTACAACGTTTCTCTGTGTTTCTCTCAACGTTTCAAAGCTTTGAACCTGCTTGCTGCTTGTCCTTTTGCCTCTCCTAGTTGTTCTTGGCAAAACTCACTCTTTTGCCCTTACAGTTTCTCTGTTCTATTTCCAGCTTCTTTCTAGCTCATTTCCTCCTTAATTCTTCTTTCTAAAATAATATATAGTTCTAACAAACTATATATTATTTTTTCTCCTCTTTCTTTTTTATTATATGATACTAGATCCTTTTTAATCATAATCAGGCAGTATTTAATTATTATTTAACTGCATCTTTTTATCTATTTTCCTCTCAAAAGACACTAAAATCAGCTCTTCCAGCCTCTTCATCCAGTCTGGCTAGTTCATCCTCTCAGCTCTTCAGTTCTTCACCACAAACTTCTGGTCCTTTGGCCATCCTGCTTTATGATCAGCTATTCCTGCATCATAATCCTCTTGTCCTTCAACTTCTCCTCAACCAGTTCCTCAACAAATCCTCACTAGGAACCTCCTTTGCTCCTTCTACACACTGAACCATATTGGTTCCCACAATTCAATATTAATTAACAGTCCATCAACTAGCCTTCACTGTGATCAAACAGTCCTTCCTGCTAGTCTTCTCTGTCAATTCTGTGAACCACCTCAGTTCTTTATCTCAGTCCCCATTACCAGAACTTGTAGACCCAGGCATGAGTCTACATTGAACTGGTATTTGACTGGGCCCTTGCAAGTGGCAATCCACTTAGGCCATTCAACCATAGATCAATGTCTATGTGTTGTCTTTACTCACCCAGGTGATTAAGTCTGGGCTTTCAGTTGCAGAGTAATCAGCTCTACTTCCCAGAGGCCTGATCACACCAAGTTCTGCAGCTGCTTCTCCAAGCAACCGCCTTGGTGACACCCCCTGAGCAAATCTATGCCCTCCAATGCTCACTTTGGGTTCCCCCAAAGCTCCCATAGGGGCATAAACAAGGATACCCTACCAGTCTGTTAGGTAGGGTGCTTGCTCACAGACCTCCTGTAAGCATATTAGGGTACATAGAGCCCTCAAAGCTCTTTCCCTCCCTGGAAGCCCGCGTTACCTGCCAGGGGTCCAAAACCTACTCCCTCCCAGACAGACAAAGTTCCCTGTTTGCTATTTCAGTCTTCATCCTTCTGCAGCCACAGTTCACTGCAAGGTGAAGCACTATATCCCAAAGCAGCCAATTCTTTCTGCTGGGTGGAGGCAATATCTGCCTCTAGTAGTCATATGTTACCTACCAGCCAGGCCTTACTTACCCTAGTAGACCATGTTACCTACTAGGCTCACCCTACTTACCCCTAGTAGCCCTATGTTACCTACTAGGCTCACCTTCAACAAACAACCAAACTTTTGCTTGGCCAATATTAGCCCCACCTGCAAACCACCAAACATGTGGATCACCACAGCAACTTCCTGCCCATAGCCTATGAATCACAAAAGTTGACAGATGGCAAGTGTCAATACCCTATCCACAACAAGGAACTGCTGGCCATTGTGCACTGTCTAGTCAAATGGCGCTGTTATCTAGAATGGCAGGAAGAATTCACAGCATTAACCAACCACAAGTTGCTCATGTATTTCAAAACCCAAGAAAATCTATCTCACCGCCAAGCCCGCTGGATGGAGCTCTTGGAGAGATTCAATATGCTCATACAGTACCAACCTGGTCCCAAGCTTGCCATGGCAGACGCCCTCTCACACCTATATGTCCGTGTCACAAGAGGGGAAAATGGGCTTGACCCAGACTGGCCTCTCTTGGTACTACAAACAAAGGATGAGGGTTCCCCCTGGTATGGCCAACATAACAAAGGAAACAGTCATCAAAAACAAACACCTATTTGCTGATGTGTACAGGACCCTGCACAGAAAAATGTCTGCCAGAACTACCATTCCCTATATCCCCACACACCAGCAAGTAGACACCATCCTACGCTATCACAGAGACCTTGGACACACCAAGAGTTGGAACTTATATGAGTTCCTTAAGAACAAGACCTGGTAGCCAACCTTATATTGTGACGTTCAGGAAGTCCTAGACCAATGTGAGGTATGCAAAAAGTTTGCCAAAAGCAAAACCCCTCCAAAGTCAGTACTACCCATCTGCAGACAACTACCCTTCAAGGTATGGGCCCTCAACGTCATTGGCCCCATGCCAGGGAAACACAATAAGAAGAAATACATCATCACTGCCATAGACTTTGCTACAAGATGGCCAGTATCCCAAGCAGTAAGGGCACACACTGGCAATGATGTACGACAATTTATTGGCAAAGAGATATTCAGCAAGTTTGGAAAGCCAGAACTCTTGATAACAAATGGAGGGAAAGAATTGACTTCTGAAACCACCAAAGTATACCTTGCTAAAAATGAGGTCAAACACACAGTGACAACACCATACCACCCACAGGTCAATGGACATGTAGAGCGGCTAAATGGCAGCCTCATGCAAGCCTTAACAAAACTCACTGCCAGGAGACCTGAAGACTGGTATAATTAGCTATCAACTGCACTACTTGTGTACCAAACCCAAGTGGGCAGATCCATCAGAAAGAGCCCTTTTGAGTTGGTATACAGAACACAGCCAAATATCATCCAAGCATTAACAGGACCCAAACTAGAAATCCCAAGTGAAGTCCCCCACGCTCAGACCCTCAAGTTATAGAGGCAGACAGCAAACAAACAGAAAAGGAAAATGAACGTCTGCAAAAAACCTTTGTCCCCATATGAGATAGACATGAAGTTGGGGACAAAGTTTGGGTCATGAACGTTGATAAAAGCAAACTATAACCCAAGAAAGTAAGACCAGAAATCATTCTAAAGGTAAACAACAATAACACTTACCTTGTGCAAGGACTTGGGAAGTGCAAACAAGACACAACTCTACACCATTATTGTCTAAGACCTGCAAAGCAAGACAAAAACAACAAGAAGCTGCCCTGCCCGCCACAGAACAACAATTAGTCCAGTATGGCGCCCGGGCTCCTGACAACCTCCCTGACGGCCTACCCCCAGAGGAGGCCAACCTTCAGTTGGGGGTGTGTGTGTCAAAACAGCAGGCTCAGCCTTCCAGCAAGGTTCCAAACAAGCAGGTTTGTGACCTGCAATCCAATTACCTGGCCACTCAAAGCCAGACTAGGAAGTGAACTCAAATTACTAAATCCAACAACATGAACAGATGATGATCCCTTATGGTGGATACCTTGTTTTGGCGCTTGACTCATTACCAGGATCAAGCCATCCCCTTCAGCATCCAGCCGTGTGATCAACACAGTCATGTTCCTGTTATCCTTGATTCACAATGACTATATAATCACTATCTCTCAATAAAGATTATTATCTAGCTTCTAAATAATTTTTCCCCTTGTAACTCTGCTAAATCAGCACAGTTACAACAAAAGGCCTTATTTGTTGCCCCTTAGTGTAACCTCTGAATTGCCAAATTACCAAGAGAATTTGAGTGGAATCTAAAATGCTCTTAAATTGGCAACAGCACCCATGTCAACTTGAAACTCTAAATCTTCTATGTTTTTTGCTAGTCACGCTAGCTTAATTCTTTTTTTAAAGCATTCAGGGGTGCAAACCCAGAAAAAACAACAAAATTGTGGCCATATTGACACAATTTAATATTAAGTTTAATAAAAACTTGATTTAACCTGATTTTTCCTTTACTTTTACTAATAAAAATTAGTTTATTTTTTATTTGTTTTCACAATGTAAAAGTGTCAATGTCAACACTTTTTAAGCCAAACTTATTTTTAATAACAAAACTGAAGCATCTATAGTAAAAAAATGCACATTTAAAAACATTTTTATTGAATTATTATATTGAAAAAGACAGTGCACATACATTTGATTGTTGAAATGTTCATGTTATAAATATTTATGTGGTACTTATTACAACTTTAATATATTAAGTGGATTGGTGACTAACGGTGATCCAATAATTTAAGCATGAGTTACTATGTAAGTTACTATAGAATTTATTATTAAAAATAATGTCAACACTCGTAAATGTTGTTTATTTGCTCATGATCATCCCCCAGGTTGGAGTTAAGCAAATTAGAGTGGCGCAATTAAGCCTAGATTAATATGCCACCTCATATAAAGAATGCTGTAAGTGACGTTGTTGACACTTTACCCTTTCCAATACTTGAATACAACTTCTTAACAACTTCATATAAGCGCAATGGTAAAATATCATATTAACACCCCCAAAATATAATTTTTAATAAAGAAATAAAGAACCTTGATACTTTTTTTACTTATTTTTATATGTTTTTTTAATTTTTATATGTGAACAAAAACACACAGAAAACGGTTAATTTTTGCTAGCCTGCTTAAATTTAATTAAGCGTACTATGAAAAAACATAGTAAATTTTCAAAAAAATGTTAACAGTGACAATGTTGTCAAAAATAATGTCTACAATTTTTGTAATTGACAGTGAGAATTCAGCTTTTTTTACTAATTGTCACTCATAATGTTGACACTTTTCAATTCTCACATATAAAACTTTGTGTTTTACATAATAAAAACTTCTCATTTTTTGATATGTTGTAGTTTTAACTTTCCTCTTTCATATTTTTTTTAAAAATAAAATTTATATCTAAATATAATACTTTCACATAAATATCTTAAATTTTAATTTTTTATTTAAAACTATGATAAACTAAAACCTATACAAGTATTTTTTAACTTTTAAATGCCAAGAAAAGCTATCTAAGATTTAATTTTTATATATTATGCTTTTTAAGTTGTTTTGTTTGTTTTTTACATACATTACTTTATTTTAAACCATTTTACTTATTATTTTAGGACAAGAACACTTCCAAACAGCCCAAAGGAACCAAGCGTCCTTCAAAGCCAACCAAACCCACCAAAAAGAAGCCTGTCTCATCAAAAAAGGCCACCCCCAAACCATCACCAAAGCCCTCCCCTGAGCCCTCCCCTGAGAAGAGCCCTGCTCACTCCACTGGGGGAGAGGAAACTGATGGCTCTCTTACAGAGCACAGTTTTTACAACTCAGCTTCTGACAAGGAGCCAACCAAGAAGAAGCGGCAAGGCAAAAAGACCCCTCCCAAGGATAAGTCTCCTGCACATGAGGAGCACCACAATAAGCCCCCTTCTGCTTCCCCACCCCCACTAAACTCCCCCCTCAAGCTCATCTGGGGATGATTCAAAGCCCTTCCCAAATTACTTCCCTGGCTTCTGCCATGCTCCTGCTGGCCCCTGGGACCCTCTGTTGGCCCACAACATCTGCAACATTGACAGCAAATTCAAGGTTCCCTCTTCCTTGCCCAAATAATTCCCAATCATGAGTGAAAAGGGTGGGCCAGCCATGGTGGCCAATGGGTATATCTTCAGCTGCAAAAATGCCAATTGGGGCTTCAAGGGCCGCCATTACACCTGCAAGGACCGCTTCTGCCCAGTGCAGCTCAACACTGAGCACTGGGACCTGGCCCAAACCATCAAGGGCAAGCATACCTGCATCATGCCCAACACCACCATAGCCCGCCTTCTAAAGTGGTATCTGGTGCAGGTGATGCCTACCTCCAAAGATCTTTCTGCCACCCAGCTGGCTGTGCTTGCTTGCAAGTACCTCTCCCCAACCAACTTGAAGAGGGTTCCAACTCACAATCAGTTGGTCAAGTTTGTAAATGATAGGCGTCAAGCCTCCAATCCCCTGGCCAAGAGTGCCACCAGCATCAAGGAACTTATCCTCACAGGTGCCCTCAAGAAGACAGAGGATGGTGAGATGTTCCTGCTCCATGATGATGGGCAGGAAGTAGAGGATAGGATTTTAGCCTACGCCACAACCCAAAACCTAGAGCAGCTGAACACTGCTACCACCTGGCTGTGCAATGGCACATTTGCTACTTGCCCCTCCCTATTCAAGCAGCTTTGGGTCCTGCATGAGAAGTTCAATGACCAGGTTATCCCCCTTGTGTTCTTTCTCCTTCCTGGTGCCAAGACTGAAGTCTACACCAGAGCCTTCAAGATTGTCCAGGATGCTTTGAGCTCCCTTCCCACCAACCAGCTCCCCCTCCCACTCACGCCATAAGAGCAAATCCCTCCTCCGCTGAGAAGGATGAGGCAACCATAGCCGCTGAGCAGCTAGCTCATGCACGCTCACTTGGGCCAAAGGTTATCATAATGGACTTTGAGCAGGCTCAGTTCAGAGCCTTTGAGTCCATCTTCAATGGAGAAGTCCAGGGCTGCTTCTTCCATTTTAGGCAGGCCCTTGTCAAGAATCTCAAGAGTGAGAATGACCTTTTTGAGAAGTATCTTAACAATGGTAAGGAGAAGTGCTGCTTTGCCCTGACTAAGTTTGCTGCCTTGGCTTTTGTGCGCCCAGAGCATACTGGGCTTGGCTTTGAGGCCCTCCTGGAGGATGCTTACATCAAGAAGCACTCCATCATCTTCAAAGGCTACCTGGATTACTTTAAGCACCAATGGGTGGGCAAGAAGGTGACTGCCCAGAGAGGTAAGAGCAGGGCCACTGACCCTAAGAACTGTCAAGGCGCCTGCCTCAAGGGGGAGATGAAGACCATCTCTAGCCTTGAGGTTTGGCATAAGCACCTGAAGGTGAAGTTTGGGGCCAACCCCAAGTACAACAAATTCTTCTCTAAGCTACAGGAGTAGCAGGCCCATACTGTCTCCAAGTTCCGTAACCTGGCCAACTGGGTGGCCCCCAAGAAGAGGAAGTCCAAGGAGCAAGACTGCCAAAGGACGTGCAGAAGGTTGTCAAGAAAAAGTATAAGGTGGAGGAAATCAAAAAATACCTTGAAGATGTCACCACTGCTCTTGCTGGTGGCTTTAATTAGCCAAATAAACTTTGTTTTGCTTTGCCTATATATTTTTTGACTTTTAAACTTTTAATTTTTTAATTTTTTTGGATAGTACTAATCTTTTTAAGTATAAATGGTAAGTTTCAGATACAGTTTTAATGTGGTTTTGTAAGAAATATCTTATATTTTGTTAATTTATCTTTAAGCTATGAGATTTTTAGTTATGCTTATATAAAGTATAGTAAATTAAAATTAGAATTTTCTTATATTTTGTAGTTATTATGATATATTAAAAACCTTTATTTTTGGTTCATTGGAATTTTAATTTTTATAGGAATAAAAATAATTTTATAATAAAGAGTGTAAATTACATAGTAAACTGAAAAATAGCTGCTTATATCTCCTTATTCTTATTACTTATGGTAATTTTTTATTGCAGTTTTAAACTCTCTGGGTTTATTTTTAGTATAATAGTGTATTTTAAAATAATTTTTTATATTAGAAATGTTCAGGGTAAAGTGTTTTGTTAATTAAAAAAGTGTTGACATCCAGGAAGCAACATTTAGTAAAACCGGGTTGTCACTTTACTATAGTGTCGACATTAAAAGTATCAACATGGCCACTGTTGACATTTTTAGTGTCAACATGGGCGCTGTTGTCCTTAAATCCACTAATTCTTGGTCAATTGGTCAAGCAATTGCCTATGTTTAATTGTGTTTTGGAATCTAACTTTGAACCTAATGTCCATCAAATTCATTACATTCTAGAACATTGCAACATTTTCCACCACTGGATTAGATGGCAGGGTTTAAAAGCGCCTACAGGACTTCAGGTAGCAGTATGGTTCATTCCTACACTTTAAGATCTCCTCAGCCCAAAAAGCAGACTGTTCAGGTGGTTATCCCTAAGAGGAAACGGGCTCCAGCCAAGGCAGCTCGATCCAAAAGGACCCCAGTTATGAGAGGGCAGACTCTAGTCCAGCTATTGCCCATGGTGTTTGTAGAAAGCCAGTACTTGAAATCACTGGCCAAGTTTCAGTGGGAATCAATTCCTTCTGTGCCTCTGGAGGGGACTGATCCTTTACTAGAAGACTTATTCTTGGCTCTTCAACAGTCACTAGTCCTTACCCAGCTCAAGTTAGAGGAGGGTAACTTGGTTCAGTGGCAATTTCCTATGCGTCAGATGGAGGAGTACTTGGAGAGCCATATTCAGAGTTTTACTTTCTGTGGTCAACAACTTGGTGCCACTCAGAAGGGTACTGTGTTGGCCATCCTCAAAGAAGTGGTCAGGGCTTAGGCCATGCCTGGTCAGACTGTTCCTCAAGTGGAAGGTTAGGTAGCTACTGACAACTTTGAGCAAAGACTTTGTCATGCGTTCCAGGCTACCCTGAAGGGGGGTGGATCCTGTCAGTGGTGATCATCTGGTTGCCATGGCCCTTACTGGGAACTTGACGCTCCGTGGTGCCAACAAGTTTGACCTTACTAAGGAATACAACATGGCTGCCTTCCTTGACTGGCTTCTTGGGATGTACTACTGTCTAGGTGGGAAGACTCCAGATGATTATTTGCTCCAGGAATCCCTTCTGTGGGATTGTCTCTTCCTTGGTGTGTCCTTCCCTATTGCTGTGAGAATCAATCATGTGCGGCGCTTAATGGGTCTTCAATGTCCCATCCTTGGGCATTGGCTTTGTGGGTCCTCTGGAAGCCAGCTTTGTTACTTGGCCACGGTTCAGGCCTTGGTTCAATTGATCCAGTATATGCAAGGCCTGGTATCTCAACAATAAAGGTCTTCAAATTTCTTTTTCTTATATATTCTTTGGTTTTGGCAAACTGGACAACAACCCATGGATTTTTTTCATTAGGCTTTTTTTGGGTTGTTGTACTTATTGGGGCTTACTCTTGACTACTAGGAGCAGCAAGCATATATTGTGCATGCACTATAGTAATCAATTGCCTAGAAACTGGCTCCTTTAATGTATATGAGTTGGGGCCAGTATTTTGGATGACTTGAACAGGGCCTTACCAGAGAGAGGCAAGTTTAGACTCTTGTCTGTAACCTCTGTTGCTGAAGAAGTAGACCTCATCTCCAACCATGTAGGACTGTAAGGGGGACGCTTGGCCATGGCTTGGTCAAGGTCTTGAAGTTTGTGGTTAAGGTTAACTGTGTAGGCTTCAGATTGTAGCTGTATCAACGTCTGTACCAGCTTGTTGAGGTAGGCGTCTGGGGATACTGCCAGGCTAGGGTTTACCAAAAAGTATAGCAAGGGTGGTAGACCTGGTTGTTGCCCGTAGAGTAGCTGGAAGGGTGGCTTTCCTGTGGCCCAATGATAGTCAATATTGTACGCAAAGGTTGTGGCTGGCAGAAAGGTATCCCAATCTGTCTCTTGTTGATGACTAAGCTTCTGTAGTATCTGTACCAGGCTTCCATTTGTGTGTTCTACCATACCATTGATCTGTGGGTGGTAGGGAGTAGATAGCATACCATGTATTCCCATCACTTGATTCAGGAAGGGAATCATATAGCTGGTAAAGTTGGTGCCATTGTCTGTCAACAGTACTTGGGGACAACCATGCTTGTATATTATGTTCTTCAGTATGAACATAGCAGTGGTCAGGGCGGACTGGTTAGGGATAGCCTTGGCCTCTACCCATTTGGTCAGGTGGTCCACAGCTACAATAATGAAATTGTTCTTGCTGTTGGTGACCAACAAGGGGGCCACCATGTCAATAGCCACCATATGAAAGGCAAACCCCGGTCAGACTAGTCTGTACTGGAACTTGGCTATCTTAGGGCGCTCAATGTTTCAGTCATGGCAAGAGGCTAAAGTCTTCATCACATCTGTGTGTATCCTTCCCAGAAGCAATGTTGTTGTAACATTGATAGTGTCTTCCAAATACCATCATGCCCAGTAGTCTTGTGTGCAGCTACCACTGAGTCCATGCACAGAGATGGACGTATATACAGAAGCCATGAATCCCCGCAAAGCTTTAGGAGTTGTCCCTTGGAGACCTTGGTATCAACAGCTAGCTTCTTGAGGGCCTTCTATATTTATGCTGGTTCCTCCCCCCACAAAGAAGGGTCCTCTGTAAGTTTATCATAGAGAATGTCAGCCATGGGGGAGACTAAGGCAACAGTAGGCAGACAGGAGAGGCAGTCAGCATTTTGGTGGATTGCACCAGCTTGGTGAATGATTTTGTAGTCATATGCCTGTAGCTTGATGGCACAACTTGCCAGACGCCCTTCAGGATCCTTAATTGTCTTCAGCCATTGCAAGGAAGCATGGTCTGTGACAACTGTGAAGTTTACTCCATGAAGGTACACCCTGAATTGTTGGTAGGAGTAAATCACTGCCAAGCACTCACATTCTGTGACCGTGTAATTCCTCTCATGGTTGTTGTGATGCCAGAAAACAAGGCATGATGTTCTATTTCAGGCCTATGTTACCTGCATAAATGAACCCTATGTAGTCATGTACATTATGGTGTATACATATTTAAGTCCTCATCATTCACAATAAACAAGACCCCACTTTGACCTACTTTTACCTCTTGATATATTGAACTTTGCACTTGGCTGGACATTTCTACTGTTTAGATAGTGTCCTTTAACCAGGTCCTTCCTATGGAAGCCCCTGCTATTCCTGTTTCAGAGACCAAAGGTGACAGGAAGGTCCCCCTGCTATACTAGAACCCCTACCAGGCTAGTGTACCAGGCCCAACCACAAGTGCTATCCCCTCCTTCTCCCTTGTGGACTTAGGAAACCCTGGTGTATACCTGCCACCTCCCATTCTTCTGATAGAAAGAGCAAGGTCCAGACAGTCCTGTCTGTTCCCCCATAACTTATGTTATAGAATACAATTGTTGCTATGAGTTATCTGTACTGTGGTATGTACTATAGATGCTCTACCCAATATCTTCACAGATATAGATTACTGTATTGCTAAGATAGTGTTGCACTTTAGTAAGTGCCATAACCTATCTGTGTTCCTTGCTAGAACACACACCCCTGCCTCTATCCTCCACCCTCTTATCAGGTATACAAGACAGACCCCCTATCTGCCTCCTCCCATAAGTGCTATTGATTAGCACCTCCCCTCTCACCGCCCTCTAAGTCCTTCTGGTAAGGACTCCCCAGAGTTGACCTTAGAGGCCCTGTAGAAAAGTACCACACATTGGTGCTCACTACAGGGTGCCAGGTTGATGACCCTCTGTCAATGCCAATCTAGCCTCCATTAGTGGGTCAAACCTACTCCCCTTCAGCACCATCCCTGGTATAGAAGCACACTTGATCTGGCTACCTAGTGACCCACCCTACAGCTAAACTTCTCAGTGGTACTTAAAGCCCCCAGTACCTAAGGCCTCTTCTGGTAGAGAGGCTTATCCTGAATACCCTCCTCAGGATAAGTGTGCCCTGTACCCTCCCTTCCTTTCTCTGGGTCCCCCAAGGTATTGCATCCCCTCAGGTGTAGTCTACCTTAGTTGAACACCTTTTCAAGTCCTGATGCTGGTATCTGATCAGACTATTGTCTCCCTTTCTGATCAATACACCATGAGACTGTGAGAGCTGGTATTCCCTTGAATTAGCTCTTGGTTTCAAACAGCCCAGTGGAAAAGAAATGACTCAGTTACCCTAATCCATTGGATGAAAGACCTGACCTGGTGACCCCCATCCAGAAACAGGCACCTGAGGTTACTATTACTCAGGATACTTGAGCTCTGAGTAAGTTAACTGGAGCCACCCTTCTGGTACAGGATCTTAGTCTGACAGAGCTGCTTTACGCCAGTGGTTGTGTTCTGCCCCTTGCAAGAGACCTGTGTAAAATACTTCAGGAAATTATCCAGAAGCTCCCCAGTAGCAACGCCAGTGCTAATCCTGATAGAGAAATTGTTCAGTGTCAGGATTCCTAACTGGAGTACAATCCTGTTACACACAATTCAGGATAATTCACCTCTAGTTCCCTATCTACTCTGGATGCAAGACCTGACCTGGAGGAACTCAACCAAGATCAGGCATTGGATAGATTATCCCATGGCACCACCTTGTTCTGAGGAACCACATTCAGAACATCCTCTGTACCTAAATCCAGCTGATAGAGTGGCAACCTGTGATAATTGCTCTCCAACCACTCCAGTAGAATCATACAGAGATTGCTGTTGGGTACTTCAATCCAGAAATCTACTTCTGAACATCACCTTACAGAGATAAACCAGCTATTGTCTATGTATGATGCTGGTCCCCCTTAAGGATATTGCTCAGAGGTTGCTCAGTGAACTCTTACTGAGCTACAAACCCTGTTTCTTGAGGCTTGCAAAAGCTTGGAGACACTTGGACGGGTAGTTACCCCTTCATAAAGTTTATTGACCATAAATGATGATGGTACTATAAGATTCTATTGGTCCTAGCTTCACTGTCTGCCTGCCCAAGAATTTCCAGAAGTACGTGAAGTAAAGAATTTCCCCATGATGTTTTCTTTGGGGGGGGGGGAGAGGTTGCACTCTCCTTATACTGCTTCACAGCCTCTTCTGGGATGCATTTCATTAAGAGATGATCCCGCACTATGCTAAGTAGCCTGCAATTGTGCTATTTAATTACCCTATGTAGCGCCTACTACATACCCTTTATGTAGTTCTATGCTATGTAATCATGCTACGTAGTGTCTATCACATAATTCTTATATAGTATTGGCTGTGCAATCTCTTGTGAGGTAACCCACCATGTGCTCCCTACATTAGTGTAGTCATGTAATCCTTATACTATCATTCTATGCAACATCCCTAAGTACACATGATATGTGCCTCCTAGTGTTTCAATTGTGCGGCCTATGTACATCTAATGTAGCACAAGCTGCATGACTGTGCTCTGTTGTGTTCTGCTACATACATACCTACAAAGTTCTTATCATGTGCTACACTTGTGTGACACTCTAGTACATATGCCCTGTAGATTGCTTTTGACATGCATCACTCTTGTGAAGTCATATACCACATGGCTTGTTACTCATTGTCACCTCCTGCCTACTACTCATTATGGATTTGTATATCAGCAAGACACCTTCCATACCAGAATCTACTTCATGGGCTGAAACTTCCTCTTCAGTGACATGGTAGTACTGGTTACCAGCCATGGCTATGGCCTTAGAATATGTCTCTTCCATAGGTTTTTCATCTATAATCAGATGTATATTCTCTAAGCTGATGTGCTCCAAAGCCAATAGACCTAATGCCTCTATGTGAGTAACTGGGTTGGAAGGCTTAGAAATATTAGAAGGAGATAAGCTGGTTACTTATATGGAATGGAGGAAGGACTTTCAGAGTCATCTTAAATTTATCCTTGAGGCCTAAGGAACTGGCTCTCATTCTTGCAAGCTTGACCTGGTCAGGAGTATTCTCTAGATTGGCACCCACCACCTGGTTTGGAACCTCTTCTTCCTCCTGGTAGGTAATCAGAGTTGGGGTCCTAGGTGTTGGTACCTTACACACCTTTTTTCAGGGACTGCTTCCTCATCAGAGAATATCACCTCCAGATCCACAAGGCTGTCATTACCAGGGTTGTTATGTGCAGTTGGTATATCTTCAGAACTTCTGTCTCTTTTATTATGATTGGGAAGTTTATTGAGACCTTTTGATTTAATTGGGGTTGTTACTGAATTTTACTCACTTGGATTGGCCCATATACTGTCTCTTGAAGTACCTAGAAGAAAAAATAATTAATTATTTAAATTAATTATTTAAATTAATTATTTAAATTAATTATTTAAATTAATTATTTGAATTAATTATTTAAATTAATTATTTGAATTAATTATTTAAATTAATTATTTGGATTAATTATTTAAATTAATTATTTGGATTAATTATTTAAATTAATTATTTGAATTAATTATTTAAACTAATTATTTATTAAAGCTTACCTTTGGATACTACTGCAGCCTTGTGCGCTGCAGTAGTTGGATCATCTCATGCAGTGTTGTTGCCGCACAACAATCCACTACCTGGTAGTAGATTGTTATGTAGCAACGTTACACATTGATTTAATCCGCTACCTGGTAGCAGATTATTACGTAGCAATGCTACGCCTTGATTTTATCTGCTACCTGGTAGCGGATTGCTTTGCTGCATAGATGTGCTATGCAACAAGCCATTGTTGCGTAGCGCATCCTTGCTGCGTAACAGCTTGCTGCCGTTACGCAGCAACGCTTTTCTTGTTCCCTCCTGGCCACCAGGGCTTGATTCCCCTGGTTGGCTGCCTTGGTTGCTGGTTCTTTCTGGTTGGTGCCTGCCGGTTTTTCCTGGTGGATGGGTTTTGCTGTTTTCTGCTGGTGGATGGTTTCTGCTTTTTTCTGGTGGATGGTTTCTGTTTTCTGCTGGTGGATGGTTTCTTCTTTCTGCTGGTTGGTGACTGTTTTTCCTGCTTGGTTGGCAACCACCTCCCAGTCACTGGTGGTTACAGGGCTAAGTGCTCTTCTTGTTCCCTCCTGTTGTTCCCCTCCAGGTTTCAGGAAAATGGGTGTTTGGTCTCCTCCAAAAGTTCCAGTTGGAGACTGCTCATGGTTTTCTGTCCCATCTTCCTGATTGGTGCCAGCCTCATATGTTGGTTCCATAACCACCTAATCCATCAGGTCAGGCAATTCTTCTTGGGTGCCTCCATTTATGACTCTGCTGGTGACAGGGCCTCTTCTGGTGCCTAGTCCTTGACAACCTTGTACTACCGAGAGGATCTTGTTAGCCTCATCCACCAGTTCTTTACTCTTCCGGTTCTCTCTTCTGGGGAAGGTGTTCTCCTTCAGCAACTGCAGAATTAAGTGCTTTTTCTGCTCTTTCTTGTTGTTTCCTTTAGGTGTCAAAAATATAGGTGGCTTCAACATTTATTGCCCTACTGCTCTTGTTGGTTGTTGCATTTCTGCTCCTTGATAGGATAAAGACTCCTACATTACTACCTTGAAGAAAACCCCCAGGTCTTTGTAAATGTATACCTTGGTTGGTAATCTGTGCCTACCTAAGTTACCTAGCTAAGGCACTTACCTAAGGTACCTACATAAGCTACCTACCTAGGTTACCTACGTATGATAGATATTTAAGTTACCTACATAAGCTACCTACCTAGGGTACCTACGTATGATAGCTACTTAAGTTGCCTACATAAAGCAACCACCTAAGTTGTACCTACCTAGAGTACCTATGGTATCTACATATGATGCCTACCTAAGGTGTCTACCTACCTGCTACCTACCCAAGCACAACACCCAACACCTCTACCTTACGATGCTTCTCAAACACATTGGCTCTGTTACATATTAATCTCTCCTTAGCTATGTTGACATTATTTTCTGGATCAATGTCCTAGTCAGAATATAATTCTATTTTTGTGGGGGGATGTGTGATGCCAGAAAACAAGGTATGATGTTCTATTTCAGGCCTATGTTATCTGCATAAATGAACCCTATGTAGTCATGCACATTATGGTGTATAAATATATAAGTCCTCATCATTAACAATAAACAAGACCCTAATTTGACCTACTTTTACCTCTTGATATATTGCACTTTGCACTTGGCTGGATATTTCTACTGTTTAGATAGCATCCTTTAACCAGGTCCTTCCTCTGGAAGCCCCTGCTATTCCTGTTGCAGAGACCAAAGGTGACAGGAAGATACCCCTGCTATACTAAAACCCCTACCAGGCTAGTGTACCAGGCCCAACCACAAGTGCTATCCCCTCCTTCTCCCTTGTGGACTTAGGAAACCCTGGTGTATACCTGCCACCTCCCATTCTTCTGATAGAAAGAGCAAGGTCCAGACAGTCCTGTCTGTTCCCCCATAACTTATGTTATAGAATACAATTGTTGCTATGAGTTATCTGTACTGTGGTATGTACTATAGATGCTCTACCCAATATCTTCACAGATATAGATTACTGTATTGCTAAGATATTGTTGCACTTTAGTAAGTGCCATAACCTATCTGTGTTCCTTGCCAGAACACACCCTCCTGCCTCTATCTTCCACCCTCCTATCAGTTATACGAGACAGAACCCCTGTCTGCCTCCTCCCATAAGTGCTATTGATTAGCACCTCCCCTCTCACCGCCTTCTAAGTCCTTCTGGTAAGGACTCCCCAGAGTTGACCTTAGAGGCCATGTAGAAAAATACCACAGTTGTTGAGGATGCAAGAGCAGTAACCCACTAGATGTTCTAATCTATTAGTGTTCAGCTGAGAAAGCACATCACCAATGGCTGTCAAGCTGGCATCAGTGTGGACTAAAAAGAGTCTGTAAAAGTCTGGGTAGGCCAGCATTGATGCATTGGTGAGAGTCTTCTTTAGGGCCTCAATGCAGTCTGGTACGCTGGGCTCCAGAAGAAGTTTACATTGGTGCAAAGGAGTTGGAAGAGTGCATTCCCCAGTGTGGCTAATTGGGGATAAAGCAGCAATAGTAACCTATCATCCTCAGAAAGACTTGAACATCCCTTTTACTAGAGGGTACCTGCATCTTTTCAATGGCCTCAACCTTGAGAGCAACAGGGCAGAGTCCATTGCAGCTGATGATAAAACCCAAGAACTCTAGATGCCCCTTGAAGAAGTTGCATTTGCGTGGCTTCAGCTTTAGATTGGCAGTTAAGAGCTGCTTGAAAACTTCATCCAGATGAGCCAAGTGTTTGGTAAAGGTGCAAGAGAAGACATCAATGTCATCAAGGTATACTAGTACGCAGGAGAGCTTGAGATCTCCCATCACTGCATCCATGGCTCTCTGGAAGGTGGCCAGCGCATTGGATAGGCCTTGGGGTATCCTTGTGGGTTGGAAAAGTCCTTGGTCAGTAATGATGGTGCATTTCTCTTGGTCAGAAGGAGGCAGGTCAATTTGCCAATACCCACTGATAAGGTCCATTTCACTAAAGAACTTGGCACCTCCCAGCCAATCTAGTGTATCATCAATGCAAGGAAGTGGGTAGAAGTCCTTCTTGGTGACTGCATTCAGACAGAGGTAGTCAATCACCACTCAATTACTTCCATCCTTTTTTTGACAATCAGCAGGGGGACAGCCCAAGGGCTCTTTCTGGGAACCAGGAGTCTAGTACCCAGTAGTTTCTGGAGTTCTTTATTGGCCATAGCATGGTTAGCTTGGCTACGTTGTATTGGTCTAGAGAAAATTAGGGGGCTATCCTAGGTATCAATGTGATGTGCTACATCTAATGCCTTCCCAAGGTCATAGTCATCTTTAGCAAACACATTCCTGTATTAAGCAAAGAGATCCATGGCTAGGTCCTTTTGCTCTTCAGAGAGGCCTGATAGCAATTCACGGCTGATGACTGACAGAACTCTTGGATGCTCACAGGGTAAGCCCAACTCTAAGAAGTCTGCAAAAGGGGAAGCTTCCTGTAGGTTGCCATGTTTGTATAAGCGTATGTGGCCCAGCAATTGATACTTGGATACAACCATTGGTTGTTGGCTCATGTTAGCCAGCAACACCAGAATTTCCTGATTGCTAGGCATGATGATTCCTGGTGCTACCCAAGGCTCCAACCGAGATGCATTGGGGATGCCAAAAATCTCCCCATGAGTACCAGTAGGAAGTGCAAGTGATAGACTAGTTTTATGAATTACTTACAAGCCTGGTGGGATGAACACTGTGGAAGACACATAAACAGTAATGCCCTTGGCTTCTCCCACTGAGAGAAGGAGTACCTTAGCCTTCTTACTATGCAGTGTATAGGCAACTGGTAGTTCTCCATCTTCATACTCTAGGTTGATGTAGTGCAACCAGTGTAAGAGCAGATCAGAAGGGCAGTTGTCATGGTAGAACATGGGGATAGAGTGGCTCAAGATCCCCAACATATGGTCTTCATGGTTGGTCATGATGCCATACTGAACCATAAAGCTAGTTCCAATAAGAATGTCATAGCTGTTATTCTACAGAACTATGACAGGGGCAGTGGCCATTAGTTTTCTAAAGCAAAGATGGAGAGAATAGTAAGCTCCTTTTGCTCTAGTGGTATGTGGCCCAGCTGTACTAAACTCTTCATGATAGGTTAAGTCCAGTGCCAGCTTTAGCTTCTTGACCAGCCACAATGATATAATATTCCCTGGAGCACCAGTATCCAGTATAGCTCAGATGTGGGGTTTGTTCACTACTAGGTTGATATAGGTACAATCCTGGCGGTTTTCTCTGATATCCACAATCTCAGAGACCTGGTGTATGCTTGGTCCTTTGAACTTCTCTAGGAAGGTAGCCATAGTAGCTCCTACAGCTAGGCTTGCTTCCTTGAGGGATTCTAGAGAGGCCAAGACATTTACTGTACAAAGCAGCTTGGCCAGTTGTTCAGCACTGTCCTCTTTGTGGGTGACTTCAACACCTGGTTGAGCCAGCTGTTTGACATACAGTAAAGAGACTGTTTTATAAGCTATCTATGGAATGTCTACCTCAGGACAAAACTTCGTCTAATGGGTTTGAGTGTTAACTGTGAGAACTTGATGTAGGAGGTCCTCTTGGACTCCTTCCAAGCCAGTATCCTTGTGTAAGGGTTGAGAGTTGAAGTCAATCAGGGAGGGCTCTTCCTTAGGACTCAACTCAGAGGATTTTGAGGCAGCAGGACTCTGATGTCAGGAATCCAGTCATAGGTAGAGGCATTGGACAGCTTGGGGTGTGGTGCGGCCAAGCCAGCAGGTAAGGCCCACCATAGAATGGGTGCTAACTTGATAATGTAAGATATAGATTGCCCGAGTAAGGACCAGGGTCCGGAGTTGGGGACCATGGAATCCACCAATCCTGTCAAAGTAATGTAGAGTACTCCAAACAGTTGGGTAGAGGTGGTCTCAGCTGCAGCAGTAGGTTCCAGAGGGCGGTCTGGTCTAGGGGTTACAGGTGGGGTCATGGGAAAAAATACGCTGGCAGGTAATTGTACTTGTCTTTGAACAATCTGGGCGGCCTAACGTACCACTTTCCTTCTCAACCTATTGTTTTGTTTTCTCTAGTTCTTGCCAGGGGGTCAGCAAGGAGTATGTTTTCCAAGTTGAACTTGGCGTAGGCTGGGTTTGGAGGGTACTTAGTAAAGTGCACAGGTCCAAAGGGGGCTCCTGGGGGACGGTATAATGCCTGGGGCAGTTTGGAAGGTTGGTCTCTGGAGGGGTTGGTTGCCTGGTTGTCTACTTGGCTGGAGTTGAGGTGAAAGATCACTAAGACTAGATAGGGTAAGATTTGTTTGAACCAAAGGTTCAAAAAACTTTATTATAGAAAATGACAATGTGTTCATCACCACACTGCCAGCGTTCTTATACCATATGATTTTGCTTCTTTGCTTTTTGCAGGCTTCAGGTCCATGGGCAATTTGCTGGTAGGGCATGGATCTTAGCTTAGGGTCTGGAGGGCATCAGGCTCTGGTTGGGTACGTTCTGGCAAACAGAAGTGGTAGTGCTTAATTTTGCCGCTTTGGTTCACCATGTCACCTGAGCCGGCTAATTGCAATTCTCTTTCTGGACTGGGGTCTGGCAGCAGTTGATGCTTATTGGCAGGGCTAGTAGTGGACCTTGCCAAAGCCACAGCTTCTGCGTAGATCTAGGCCCTCAGTGGCACCGGTTTGGCGGTTCTTGGCTGGACTGGTTCTGGGGAATAGAAGTGGCAGTGCTTTGTTTTGCCGCCGTTGTTCACCATGTCATCTGAGTTGTCCAATTGCAATACCTTTTCTGGACTTGAGACTGGCAACAGCTGGTGTTTGGTGGCAGGGCTAGTGGCAGGTCTTTTCCCAACCTCTTTTAGGCAGACCACATTTCCTGTGTAGGTATGGGTCTCTAGTGGTACTGGTTTGGTGGCAATCTGGCAACCATTTGGGGAATCCTCAGTATTAGGCCGGCGGGTCACGGGGCAACTTAACAATTTGAGTCTGTGACTTAATGGATTGGTGGGTCCTGGACCGTCCTGGGGGGTCCAATCCGCCTTCAGGGGACTGGGGTTTGACTCTTGGGTTTTCAATACAAGTATTGAAATGTTATTCATGACATCTGACCAGTTTGTTGGGGGGTAGAGGTATGGGGAGAGATAAGGGTGTCAAAAATACAAGGGCAGCCAAGGATTTCTCATTTTCCTGGCTGCTTGGTAGTTTTTTGACTGGTCCTCATTGTATTCCTCAATATCTGTATCTTCAGCGCAGTCATCCTCCTCTGGTTTGCGCCTAAAACCAAGACCTTGCAGGGGGATTTAAAATTCCGGGAGAGATGCCCAGGTTTATTACACTTAAAGCAAAGGCGTGCTGAGTTGTTCAAACTACCAGGATTGGGCTCAACTGCCTTTGGACCATCAGCACTGAAATTTCTGGTTCTGGTTTCATTGGAGGGTTTGGGTGTTCCCTTAGGTAGAGGGATCTCAAAATCCTCCTTATAAGTTCATAGCAATTGGATCAGGTCAGGGACTGTCTGGGCAGTGTAGATTCCAGACTTTAAGGCAAGCAAGAGTTCCCTGTTGATCTGTACTGCATTGAGAAGTGCTGAATGTACATCAATGAACAACACCGCCTTAATGGAAGCCAAAGTATGTGCTTCCAAGTAAAATCTGGAAGTAAAATCATCCAAGGTTTCTCCCACCTTAAGTTTAGTATCTGCAAAGTATATCTTCTGTCCTAGGAGGGCTTTCTGACTACCAAACTCTTCCATCAATGCCCAAGAGATGTTGGCGTAAGTCCAGCCATTTTCTGGGAGGTGGGGTAGTATCAGTGTCTGTGTGTCAGTGTCCATTCAGTTGATTATGGTAGCATCCTTCATAGCCTCATCTGCCCCATACATTGAGTTCTGATATAGCCAGAAGAATATGGCTACATTACTCTTTCTGTCAAACCTGGGGAGGTTGGCTGGTTTGAAGAAGGGCAAAGTGTTATGAACAGCAGTTGTAGCTGGTGTAGCCTGCCAACTAGGGGAAGCAGGTCTATTGTGGTTGGCCTTGGAGGCAGCAAAGAGGGTTTCAGATGCAGCCTTGCGTGCCTCTTCCCGTTATGCTTCAAGATCTTGTACAGTATCTTCAATGGTAACTGTGGATGGGCCACCATTCTCTGTCATCACCTCTAGCACTTGGATAGAAGGGGGGCTCCAGTTGGTCTCTTTTCTGCTGTCCAGGCTATGGTACTCTTCTTGCCCAGATGAGTTCCGGTAGCTGGCCTGGGATTGACATCCAGTCTCCCTGAGCTGATTTTGGGTTGGAAGACTATCCAGCTTCTGTTCCAGTGAAGCCATTTTGTTGTTTGCTCTCTTCAACTGATCTTGGATAAAAGCCATCAGTGCCCTGTGCTCATCCAATTAATCTGCGTAGGCCTGGTTCTCCAGACAAGTGACATATGAGTCCTCTTCTAGTAGGCCTATCCTCTTCTCCTGGTTAGTAAGTACCTCTTGGAGGTTTGAAATCTTCTCAGCATTGGTTTTTTCTTGGCTTTGGCAACTGCTAGACAAGGTGGCCTTCTCATCCTGGAAACCACCAACCTTGTGTTTGACTTTGCCAAACTCTAAATAGATGAAGGTCAAGTCAATGCCTGCTTTCTTCACTTCATGTTGTAACTTTGATAGATGATCATAAAGTTCTAAGATATCTCTATTCATCATTGCATTTGAAGGAGAAGGAGTAGATACCACAGGTTGGTTGGAGCCTGCCAAGGGAAGTGCTTCCTGGAATTGGTTCAAGATGGTCACCTCTTGGACCAGCTCACAGATGATTGGTCCATTCTCTTTGATGTGTGCTGCCACTGTGGCAATCCAGTTGGAGTCCAACCCTTGGTGGCAAAGGGTCTGGATCACTTGATGGGGGGCCATAGAGTTCAGTCCTTGCTCAACTGCTTTGGACCAGGGGATAATGCTGTTCTGGACCATCACTGCTTCTGAAAGCTGATTGTTCATTAACTCAAAGTTGGTAGTCAGATAATGGTATAAAAGCTGAAGAAATGATTGTTGGTTTTTCACTAGTATTCCCTGATCTTGTATCAGGCTCTGTAGGAGCCCCAAGTTTACTCAATTATGGCATATGACTGGGTGGGCAAAGTGTTGGATATAGTCCTTCACGTGCTCAGCAGTTTGGAGGTCCTTAAAAAGTTGATTGAAGTTTACCAGACTTATGTTAAGAAATCTCTCCATGGGTATCTCAGCAGATGGATGTTGGATAGCCAGCAGTTGTGATTGTTGGCCTTTGTTGTCCGCTCCTTTGTTCATTCTTGTCATGGATTGCCAGATGGCTTCTTTGGAGGGACTGGCATTAGCATCCACTTCCATGGATGCAGGCGCAGTTAATAGTAGTGGGCTCCAGTTACCAAGTGTTAAGGGTTGGGGGACATCATCCATAATTTGCTGGAGTTGGGCGAGACCACTGGGTAGGTCTTGGTAGGCATTATTGTTGCCACAAGGCATTCCTCCCTCCACCAAGAAGAAATTGCGGGGGTGAGAAGGACTAGGTGCTTATTTGAAGATTTCCATGGGCGCCAAATGTTGTATATGTGGAATTTTGGGTATAGCTAGCAAGAATTAGCCCTGGCAGTTGTTCTATTATATCTAAATACAGGGTAGTAAAACCAAAGTAGGATTGAACAATATGTGGGGGTAAAAACTTATGTTTATTTCATATATAAACCAAGTATATATAGTGAGGTGGGAAATTGGGGGAGGGGAAATTGATGGGATGGAAGGCCAGGGAATTAGGCCAGGTTTGGCATCAATACCATAATCAAAATATCAATATCAATATAGACTATTGATTTCTACTTCTGGGTATGAAATCAATCAGGTGATTGGATTATTGACATCATCTCCATTTAGGTTTCCAGACTCAAGCGCCAAGTATGTGCCTTAATTCTGGATTTGAAGGCCTTGTTTGTTGCTCCTTTGTATAACCTCCAAGTTATTGGATTGCCAAGAGGATTTGAGTGGAATCCAGAATGCTCTGGAATCCACTAGTTCTCAATTGATTGGTCAAGCAATTGCCTAATGTGTAGTTATGTTCTGGATCTGACTTTGAACTTAATATCCATCAAATCCATCATATTTTAGCACATTTTGACAAAATGCAACAGTGGTAGCACAGGTAGGTTATCCATACCTACACAACTTAAAGGAAAAATTTCTCTAAAGAAAAAAGCCCAGAAGATGGCACTCCCCACCAGCTGGAGACAATACAAAGAAAGTCAGGACGTCCCCACAGGATTCACTGTCTTCAACAATATCCTAATATAAACCAAAAATTACAACTTCCTCAGTACACAAGGAGTCCTGAACTCACCTCTAATCCCTGATGCAACAAAAATACCCAACAGTGTATTCTAACGGCTACACTCAGAAGAGATCATGACTTTCTCAAGGCTACGCTGTGAAAATTCCAATCTCTGGATTTAAAGCACCCAAAATAAATTCACACAAGTAGGATACCCCCATAAACTCTGGGCAAGTGAAATTGCTTTACATGTTACTGGGACAGCCTTCTGCTTTGTGAGAAAATAGTTCAACCAACATCCTTGTCACAACAAATACTGTGAAATGTTCAAGAACACCTTTCTGGAAAAGCTTTCCATAAAGGACTCCAAGGTTGTGATTATTACGGTAATCAGAACATTTAAAATGACAGGAAATATTGAGGAGTACATTGCAGCATATTAAGACATACATGATTAGTCTCCCAACACCATCAACTTTGATGAAGCAGGACCACAACTAGACTTCTACAATGACCTCCCCACACACATCAGATGCCATTTTGACATGAGCTGCTGCAAGAACCTCCAAGAGGTGTGTCAAAACAGCAGGCTTGACCCGCCAGCAAGGTCCTAGTAAGCAGGTTTGTGACCTGCAATTCAATTATCCAGTCACCCAAAGCCAAGTTAAGAAGTTAACTTAGATTTCCAAATACAATAACATGAACAGAAGCTGATCCTTCCCGGTGGGTAACTTGTTTTGGTGCTTGACTCATTACAATGATCAAGCCACCCCCTTCAACATCCCACTGTGTGATCAACACTATCATGTTCCTACTATCCAAAATTCATAGCAACTATATAATCCATATCTCTCAATAAAGATTATTATCTAGTTTCCAAATATTTTCCTCCTTGTAACTCTGCTAAAACAGCACAGTTACAACAGGTGTTTTTGGAAGGAAAGCAAGCTGAAAAAAATCTGGCAACCTGCACATAATCAACAAACAGAAATAGAGTACCTCAGCAAAAAAGGACACTCACCCCAACAATCAAACCAACCAAGCCAATAACCCTCATCCTTGAGGCAGAAATTTTACAACTCAGGTGAACCAGATAAGTACTGATAATGTAGTCAAAGAAGGAAAAGCTCAGGGGAGTGCTTAGGAGAGCTGCTCTCCCCCACTTTGCAAGACTTGTACAGGGACCATGATGTGGATTCAATTACAATGATCCAAGCACCCTCCAGCAATCCCATACTGTTTGCGCCCAAACTGGAAATAAACTGCTCACTTACCATTTCTACTTTTGCAGATATCAGGGCACAGCACTAATTAACACTAGAGCAGACCAATCCCTCATCAGAATTTTTTTCTAAATTCATTAAAATACCCACAGTCTAGATTAATGTCAAGAGAGTTATCAAGGAAGATAATAGGAGCACTCCAGTCACCAGAGAGGCAAAACATTTCTGGGTACAAATAGGAGACATACAGACTACCCTTAGTGACCCCATCATCCTAATCCCCAAATACAATGTAGTACTTGGCCTATATTGGATGAGAAAGACAAAAAATCACATTGACTAGGACAGCACTACCCTCATCATACAGTGAGGAGAAGTACACCATCACATGTACCCAACTTACCTTGACACATTCATGAGAGACCATGTATTTGTAAAGATTACCAAAACAGAAGGGGAAAGGAACCCAGCAAGATCAACTGAAACACCTGCATGTATGATACTATTCACTTTAAGAATTTAGAGGCCTCACTTGAACAAGATCCAGTACAACAACTGCTAATCCAAGAATTCCCTTCTTTCTTCCAAAAAAATGCCAGGAATACTGCCTGACAGGGGTATTCAACACAAAATTGAGCTCAAAGGAAGTGTGCCAAAAGCACGCCTCATCTATTGCCTAACACCACAAGAAGAAGGGATGCACTAAAAGCCTATCTAGACAAAACCCTCAAAAAAGGACTCATCAAACCACCCAAATCTCCTTTTAGTGCAGCTGTCTTTTTTTGTAGCAAAGAAAGATGGAGAATTATGCCTGGTCACTTATTACAGGGCGCTCAACAAGGTCACAATTAAGAACATGTATATCCTGCCCCTGATTGATGACCTTTTTGAAGCCCTGGGGGTACCAATTCTTCACAAAAGTTGATCTAACAGTGAGGTATCACTAAATCTGTGTCAAACCAGAAGACATCCCCAAAACAGTGTTTAAACTAAGTATGTCTTGTTTGAATGTGTTGTTCTCAATTTTGGCATGACTAACACCCTAAGTACCTTCATGATTTTTATGAATAAAGTATTTAAAGATCACATCAGGAAAAGTGCTATAGTCTACCTCAACAACATGATCATATACAGCCCCACTAAGGAACAACATTGAAAAGACATTTTCCTGGTCCTCTGTACCCTTCAAGATAATTAACTCACAGCTAAACCTTCAAAATGTGACTTCTTCTCTACTGAGCTCCCATTCTTAGGCCATATTATCAGTAAGGATGGGGTCAAACCCAACCCAGAGAAAATAAGAGCCATAACTGATATGCTGGTACCACAAAATAAAAGTGAGCTTTGTACATTCCTGGGCATAGTGACCTATTTTAAGAGATTCATCCCTGACTGGGGCAACTTGAATGCCCTCTTATCCACAATAACAGGCAAGATAAAAAAATTTGTATGGACACTGTTGAGAGACCAGTACTTTTGGTAATTAAAAGAACATATGGTCAATGCACCTATTTTGCAATATCCAAATTGTGAAGGGGTGTACAAGTTAGAAGCTGATGCCTCCAATTATGCAATAGGAGGAGTAATCCAAATTCAAACTTCAGGAAAGGAATTCCTCCCTGTAGCATATAAACCAAGAAAGCTATCTGATGGTGAGCAAAGAAATCCAATACATGACAAAGAACTGATAGATATTGTCCACTGTCTAATGAAGTGGTAATGTTATCTGAAAGGTGTAAAGTTATGCCTCCCCCTTAGGCCTCCACTTCAATTCCTGCCAAATGCTTGGGAATTTCTAACAAATTATTTTTGAATATTTATCTAAAAGGTTACTGAAAAAGCTCAAAAAGGCCATCAATTTAATATTTTGGAATTATTCTGAAGATGCTCCCACCTAACTCACCCAAGAGACATCTCTGGTTAAATATCAATTGCAAGAGCGGCCAAGAGCGGTGGTAATTGCATCCAAAGCATATTCCTGATGTTAGTTGGTTTGGTTTTTCTTTTTGGCTATGTCCATTCAAAATTTGTCAAGATCTTCCTGCCTCAAGAAATGCATTTGTATCCGCTCATATCATTGGTCAATTGGTTTGTGACATTCAATCTACCACCCCAATTCTATCCTATCCCTTAAATGAATGCAAGAGTTGTAAAAGACCTTGCTTCATCATTCTCTACTCTAATAAAGTTTGAAATTTGTTAGTATAATCTGGTCATTTGGTTTTTTCTGTTACTTTCAGCGTTCAGTTGATTCCTTCCACCCCTTGGCCTCCCAGGAATTGTTGGCAACAACCTTTTGGTTGTTGTTGAAACCACAATTTTTATTGTGGTTGAGAGCTTGGTTTTATTTCCTACTAACCTGCTCCCCAATTCTCACAGAAGGTGCACAGATATTCAAAGTGCTAACCAACCACAAGTCATTGGTGTTCTTTAAGACTCAATAACACCTATCTAGACAATAAGATGAATGGATGAGCCTCGTACAAAGGTACCCCATGATAATCAAATACAAACCAGGCAAGCAACTACTTACTGCAGACACCCTATCAAGGCAATACTGTAAGCGCCTACTCTGCACTAACATAGAGGACCCTGATTGGCCCATGTTAATTATGGGGAATTTTTAAGAGAGTTTTATGCCTGGTACACCAATGAAAGTCCAATAAGAAGTCCTTAAGAACAAACACCTGTTCAAAAGTGTATATGGCACTGTACACCACATATTACCAAATGGCAATATTGTACCCTACATCCTGTCAACACAAAAGATTGTCACAATTATTTGATACCACAGAGATCTGGGACACACTTGTAGTAGGAACTTTCATGAATACCTCAAGACACACTGCTGGTGGCCTAACATGTTGGACAAAATCAAATAGGTGCTCAAACAATGCAAAGTGTGTGAAAAGTATGCCCGCTCCAAGGTATCTCCCAAGACAGTAATTCCAGTATCAGTCACACAACCATTCAAGTTATGGGTATTAGACATTGTGGGACCTAAGTCTGGAGATAACAAAGGCAAAAAATATATGATCACGGCCAAAAACTATGCAACAAGTTGGCCCGTGGCCCAAGCCACAAAAGAACACAAATGAAACAATGAAAGACATTTTATTGGAAAAGAAATTATAGCTAGGTTTGGGAAACCCAAACTCCTAATCACAGAAAGAGGAACCAAACTTAAGGCTATTGACACCAACATCTATCTGGCTAAAAATGAAATAAAACACACCATCATAAGCCCCTATCACCCACAAGCAAACAGAAGAGTTGAAAGACTATATGGTTCCCTTGTGGAAGCTCTCAGCAAACTGTCTGCCAATGATTTAAAACTTCAGGCTGACATGCTTCCAACAGCACTTATGATGTACAGAACACAAGTCAACTACAAAACATGCAAAAGCCTGTATGAACTTGCCTATGGGCACAGACCCACCATTATCAGTACTAACTTAGGGCCCCAATCACCTCTGCCCAAGAAAGTACCAGACAACAGTGATCCTGAAGTACAACACACCAGAAGGAACCAGAGAGATAAGGAAAAGGAAAGAATTGAGAGAGAAGCATTCCCCTTACAACAGGAGCAATTCCAAGTCAGGGACAAGGTTTGGGTTGTTAAACATGACTAGGTGGTTGCCCTGTCCAAGGACAGAATTAAAGTTGAATTTAATAAATCTATTCAATAATTTTATTGTATTTTTAGGCTTGAATTAATTATTGCATGTTTAATTAAAATTTTATTTTTCTGCTTTATTAGCAGGCAATTTCAATTACATTTATTCAAAATTAAATTGAAAATTAAAATTATATATTCCAAGTATAAATAAAGCTAAATCTAAATAAATGTAGCATCACTATTAAGTTTAGTAAAGTATAGCTAATTATTTTAAAATTTAGCATCTGACTTTTTAAATCTCTTTAAAATTTAGAGCTGATCTGCAGCTTTCAAATAAACTATTGGACATCAAAATCAGCTTGGTATTCACTAGGATACATTGATCTAGTTTTTTAATGTATATCAAAAGTAAATTTAGATATTATCAAATCAAGTCTGAGCCTTTTATTATGATGTGTACCTGATTCCAGCACTTATCTACATATCTCTGTTGCAACCAAGTTTCCAGACTTGCCCGCTAATGTATCTTACAATACACAGGGGGCGCTTGATGAGTCACCCCTTGACATGTCTAACAACATGAACCAATCTGATGGCAATGTCAAATGGCGGACAATTCCTCCTAATTAGGAGTGCTACCAATTTGACTTGCTGATCCCTGCACAAGTTATTCCTTGGCTTCAAACCTTACATGGAACAGCACCACTATGCCACCCTCTTGTGGCCTTATGGCTTTCCCTATATGGTATATTAATTGCAATATTCTACAATAAACAATACCTTACTCTTATTATTCCTGTCCTTTCTATTGGACTGTTGTCTTCCCCAATTCAAATAATGAATCCTCATTGGTTCAGTTGCAACAGTGGTAGCAGAAGTAGGTTCACAACCTACCTAAAAGAAAAAATCCCCCAAGAAAGGATGGAGTACGGGCTGTATGGCTACTCCCCATCAAGAAACCTTCCTGCCAATCCCCAAGGGGGACATCCCCAACGGGTATGTCATTTATCAAGATCAACTGGTACTTACAAGTGTGTAAACCCGGCTCTGTCTTGGGCAGCGTGACGCCAGCGTCACCCCTCCCCAGTCAGACCTTTCAAAATGTATGCTCAATCTCCAGCTGGAATCCTTTGCGGGTGGAGTCAAAGGAGCCAACATTGTCAGTTGGCTTTAATCCTCTGAGACTGCCTTTGTATCTGCCAGGTTCCTGAGACCATGTGGGTTGCCACTGCGTCAGGGCGCCTCATGGGGCCCGCTGCTGTATGGTTTACCAACTGGGCCAGTCAGGAAACCAAAGTCACCTGGGTGGCATTCCAGGACGCTGCAATATCCTGATACAGCAAAACCTTATTGCCTATTGTGGTGGGAACTCCCCTTTTAGCAATCAAACAGACTGGATCTGTTCCTGAGTACCTTGCTGCTGCCCCCAAAGCCGTAACTGACGGGAATACCATTCTTCTGACCCTAATAGTCAATGGGCCCAAGCCCCATATCTGTAAGTGGGTCCCCGTGGGTTGTTGCACCTCCATCAATGACTGTTACAAGGCCATTGTGGAGACCAACAATCAGGCTTTGATGGGCTTTCACCATACTAGTGACACTCCACCTCAACCTCGTGCAACACCTGGCAGTGGTCACAACCAAGTAGGCCGCTGCCAGCCCCGCCAGCAGGAGAATGGGATCAAATGCCCCCGCAAGGAGGAACTCTAACTAGCAAAAATTGAGGACCAGGAAAAAGCCTGGGGGTTGTAGTTACAAGAGGTTCTACAACCCCACTTGACCCTCCCTCTCAATCCCTGCTTGCAAAGAACCCCTGCAACTACAGTGTACACAAGGTCAAAACCCTTGACGTCTTCCAAGTCCATAGTGACAACCCCGTACTTCAAGAGAACCCACTCTTCAAAAAAAATCACCCACTTAGCCTATCCCTTCTGTTTTTGTGGGAGTACCCACAAACTATTGATAGATACTGGGGCCAACCACACTATGGTAGACCAGGCATTTGCTGACTCCCAACAATTGGACTGAGTGCCTAGTAGGTTCAAGGCAGTACAAGTAGCTGACTCCTGTAAGGTGGCAATTACCCATGAGACGGTACCCTTCTCTGTGAGAATGGGGAACATCCAGTTTAAGCTCTCTGGGCCAATCATGGCAGGGCTCAGCCACAACATAATTGCTGGCCTCAACTGGCTTCAGCACAACCGTCCCTAAATTGACTGAGATACCTCTGTCATCACCCTCAATAGGAATGGGGTGGGCTTCCAGATCTATCCTGTTGAAATGAGCAAGCTACTCCACAATACTGTGTTTATTAGAATAACAGAGACAGGCTCGCACAACTTCAAGGGGGATAAACTAGACTTCAACCAATGTTCAGTCAAAGTTATCTGCGCGGAACCACCTATGGCCCCTCCCTTGACCACTTCACCCCCCACCAGCGCTTGCGGGACTCCTTGAGGAGTACAAGGACATCTTCAGCAAAACACTGGATCAACTACCTCCCCCTAGAGAGATCCAGCACGCCATACAACTCCAAGAGTTGCTACTTAAAGCACATCTCTTGTATTGTCTTACGCCCAAAGAAGATAAGACCCTCTGCCAGCACCTCATGGACGCTCTTGACAAGGGCTTCATTCACCCTTGCCCTCTCCATATGGGGCAGCTGTCTTCTTTGTAGCCAAGAAGGATGGGTCCCTTTTCCTGGTCATAGACTATTGCGCCTTAAATGAGGTGACTGTTAAGAATAAGTACCCCCTTCTGTTAATTGACAACCTGTTTGACACACTTGTGGGTATGAGGGTCTTTAGAAAGATTGATCTCACCACAGGGTACAACCAGGTCCCCATTGCACCAGGGTATGAGGCAAAAACTTCCTTCTGCACACGCTACGGGTTGTTTGAGTGTCAAGTCATGAGCTTTGAATGATCAACACTCCTTCCACCTTTGCCATGTTGATGAACAAAGCATTTGAGGAACTTATTGGAAAATGTGTGGTTGTGTACCTTGACAACATTATTTTCTTCAGTCAAGATCAAACCACACACCTCTAACACCTCTGTACTGACCTTGACACCCTTTGGAAAAATCAGCTAAAAGCTAAACCCTCCAAATGCGAGTTCCTCAAGTCAGAGTTGTTGTTCCTTGGGCAAACCATTTCTGACCAAGGGATAAAGCCCAACCCTGCCAAAATTAAGGCAATCATCAGCATGCCGCCTCCCACTGATGTGGGCCAGGTGTGTACCTTCTTAGGCATGGTTGCCTATGTGCGCAAGTTCATTCCCAATTGCAGGGAACTAATTGCACCTCTCACCAAACTCCTAAACACTAAGCAGCGTTTCCACTGGACCCCTGCCAGAGATCAAGCCTTTGAGACGTTGAAGCAAAGACTTACAACAGCACCTGTACTGCAGTTCCCTAACCAAAACTGCCAGTACAAACTCAAGACTGACGCCTCTGAAAGAGCCATAGGGGGCGTGCTACGGGTAGAAACTGATGAAGGTGTCTTCCTCCACATGACATACAAGTCCAGGAAGATTACTGACTCAGAACAATGTTACCCTATACATGATAAAGAGTTGCCAGTAATTGTGCACTGTGTTGAGAAATGGAGCTGCTACCTGGAAGGGGCTACCTTTCCACCCCGCGTCCTGACAGATCACAAGTCACTCCAGTAATTCAACATGCAGTCCCACTTGACATGCCGCCAAGCAGGCTGGGTCAAGCGTCTACCCCCTACCAGTTGCGCATTGAGTACAAGCCTGGGAAGGAACTTGTCACAGCTGACACCCTCTCACAACTCTATGTGGCATTCATCACCAGGGATGATGGCTTGGATCCAGATTGACCAATGTTTTACCTCTGTCCTGAAGCGGCTCACTATGAAGGCCTTAACTCAGTAACCATCTCCAAACTGAAGGACAACAAAATTCAGTTCACTACAGATGCTGGCAAAGTCTGCCGCTGGGTGGAGACAGGTGAGAAGACGCCTTACATTCCCACCACACAACAAGGTGACACCATACTTCATTACCACTGAACCCTGGGTCACATCAGAGGATGTAACCTCTTCAAGATCATGAAACGGAAGGTTTAGTGGCCGCATATGCTCCAAGACATCTTGGATCTCCTCAAAACATGTGTGCTGTGCAAAAATAATACATCTAAACCTACACTCTCAAAGTCTGTCCTACCCATCAAAACAATGAAACCCTTCAAACAGTGGGCCCTTGACATTGTGGGAACCCTCCTCAAAGACAGACTGGGAAAGAAATACATTGTAACTGCCATTGACTACTTCACCCATTGGCCATTAGCCTGGGCAACAACTAACCACACCACCATCACCATCACCCGCTTCAGTGGCAAGGAAATTGTGGCCTGCTTTGGGTGGCCCAAACGCCTCATCACAGATGGTGGCCCCAAACTTGTTGGGCATGTCATGAAGGCGTACTGCGCCAAGAATGCACTCTAACAGATAGTCACAACCCCATACCATCTATAAGCCAATGGATGCAAAGAGCAATTAAATGGCTCACTGGTTCAATTGATTGACAAGCTCTCACAGGAACATCCCAATACTGCATGGACTGAACACCTACCTACCGCTCTACTTATTTACAAGCAGGGTTTATTAGAGGCACTGGGTTCAGCCCCAGCGCCCTGGCCTTTGGAATGCCCGACAGTTTGACAGGAGTTGAACAAGGGAAGTTACAGTCTACAGTTCCTGGGAAATCTCCCCTGTTGACAACTCCATCCCTGAATCAATGGTGTGCCAAGGCCTGAGAGATTGAACACAAAAAAATTGAAGGAGGGACAAAGCAACTTGAGGCAAGATATGCCATAGGCAACCCTATCTACACCCTCAACCCCAATTCAGCCAAATTAGAACCCAACCACCTAGGGACCTTCAAGATAGCCGCGGTCTATTACAATCATATCTATCAACTCAAAGATGCCCAAGGGAATACCAAGAAGCTCCACCATGATTGCTTGCGCCCATGTTGCGCCATCCCCACACAAAGGTTGTTTGTGCAGACCTTCCCAGATCTTCAGCAGACTCCAATCCTGGTGTCTGACAACAAACAGGGGGCAAGAGGGGGTGTTCCAACCAAGTTTCTAGAATCACCCGCTAATGTATCTTACAATACACAGGGGGTGCTCAATGAGTCACCCCTTGATGTGTCTAACGACATGAACCAATCTGATGGCAATGTCAAATGGTGGGCACTTCCTCCTAATTAGGAGCGCTATCAATTTGACCTGCTGATCCCTGCACAAGTTATTCCTCAGCTTCAAACCTTACATGGAACACACCACTATGCCACCCCCTTGTGGCCTTGTGGCTTTCCCCATATGGTATATTAATTACAATATTCTACAATAAAAAATACCTTATTCTTATTATTCCTGTCCTTTCTATTGGAATGTTGTTGTCCCCAACTCAAATACTGAATCATCATTGGTTCAGATGCAACATTTCAGCATCTAGAGCAGCTAGAGCTATCATGTTTGGCACCATTTTGATTGGAATCAACTAAAAAATTGATCTAAATTCTCTAAATTTTATGAAAATC
The DNA here is from genome assembly GCA_014839935.2 of Entomophthora muscae. NCBI lineage: Eukaryota > Fungi > Entomophthoromycota > Entomophthoromycetes > Entomophthorales > Entomophthoraceae > Entomophthora > Entomophthora muscae. Next base: position 122,537 of record QTSX02004353.1, read on the forward strand.
ATTATATTGAATCATAATTTTATCATAGTATTTATTCCACTGATGTTCTTTTGGGATGAAGCTGTGGCAAGCAAGGTTTTCTCTGAAACAATATGCTACCACTTGGATCAGCTGATGCATCCAAGTGGAATACTCTATTATTTCACTTTGGAATAGATATATTTGAAGTTTCCAAGCCAACCATCCTGTACTTAAAATAAAATTTATATATATATATTTCAATTTAATATATTTAAAACTGATCAAGCTCTCTTTTCATCAGTCAATTCAATCATCAGCAGAGTTTAAAGTCCAATCATATAAAAGCATCTCAAACAATTGTTGCTTCCTTTCTAATTTTAATCCACCCATTCTAGAGTTGGGTAAACTATAAAGATAAGCCACTTTGATATGGTTGAATGAAGCTAGCCATTAATTTAAAATTCAAGTAATCAAATACAAATTTATTAAAGTTCAAGTGTATTATATTTCAGTTCAACATGATTCAGACCACACTCCACTGAATTCTATCTGTGTACTTTCAAAGACGCATGTAAGGGATTAATGTAAGGATGATCCAAATTGAGCTTTTGGATTAACAATCAAATTTTAAAATCAAATTACAGAAAATCAATCCAGTCAAATCCCTTACAGCTTGAGCCCACTTGAGGTGACATTACAGACAGACAGACTTTCTTTTATATATACTAATAAGCATAAACTGGAACCAGGCTTACAAGGACCAGGAATTGTCATGGAGGTCAAGCAATCAACACCTAACTCATCAAGGGAGTTGGCGCCCATACCAAACTAAAACATGTACCAAGACCAACTCTGACTATGCAAAGCAATATAGCACAATGCAGCTCATGACTCCCTGTTCCCAATGAAAAACCGGATCAAAACCAAGTCCGAGTTCCTGACACTCTCAATAAAATTCCCAAGGTTCCATCTTCCAGCACCCCAGGGGGTGATGTTGTAACATCTTTAATTACCCCCTCTTGGGAAAGCAATTCCCCAAGTGATTGCCCAACTAATCATTAAGCTGATAGCACTCTTATCAATCACCCATCTATTACTGGGATCAACCCTTTTGAGTCCTAAGCAGAACACAACTTGGACAAGCCTTGTGATTGCCATGGTGTACATGGACAGTATGAGGCTTCCCATGATACTATATAATACTCTAAACTCATATCAAATAAAGTATCATTCTCTTCTTAATTTTCCCCTTTATCTTGTTTGTTATACCTCTCAGGAGTATATATGCAACACTATTAAGAAGATCTATTTAAAGCTGCCATCTCAGAAATATATCAGATCTGTCACTTTCAAGATGGTGATTGCATGTTGAGCTAATGTGTAATGGGCATGCAGCACCATCATGAGCGCTGTGTCATAAGGCTCTGTGGCAGCTGAAAGCTCTGGATGTGGATGCTACTTAGAGGTTGGTCAGGAACCAAAATTTTCATAATCTATGCTGTGAACAGGCTTCACCTGTCACAATCTGTTTTTTAACCTTGGTGGTTGGGCAAAAGTAATCTTATGACTCTCAAGTCACTGTCATGGTGAAGTAGAGTGAGAGCTCATCATAATTTATCAGATGGGGAATATACCCCTATTAAGGATGACATTACCAATGAGGAGGGGAGAGTGTATATTTACATAGAGATGATAACCTATAAAGAGAGAGTATGGCAAAATGCAACATATCATAATGCAGAGGTACAAGAGGAAGGCTTTTATTTGACTCACAGCCAAAGAGTCAGCAGCATAGATGGGTTCACACTCAATCTCAAAAATTTCAGGAATTGTTTCAGCTGGGGAGGAAGATTTTTGGAATTTCAGAGTAGCATAAAGGCAGAGTCTAACAATATTAAATCACAAATCTTATGGGAAGTTATTAGAATAAATGAATCACGAGAAAAGGTGTTTTATTGAATTGAAGGTATCAAACTACTAAGATAGTTTGTTGAAAATTGTTGTTACTTAAAGCCCATGGGTGCATCTTGATGAGGTAGCCTCCTTGTGTTTGGTACTTGGTCAGCCTACAGACACCACCCACTTTCAATTGATTGTTAGATTTAAATCTACAATCACTGCAAGCAATGGGGCTTTGGAGCCTGTTTTTCTGGGTGGTGGTGCTTTGGCCTAGCCACACTTAGAAAAACTATGTCTGTGACAGCCACATCACAATTTGTGCAGATTTGTTTTGAGACTTTAAGAGAAGGTCACAAATGTTATCAGGATTCACCTTTTTATAGCTGCTATTCTGCTCATTTATTTATTTGGATTTCATTGGCATTAGTTTCTTTACAGTATTGGTCATTATCATCTCATGCACAATCTCCTTCTTCTCCTCTTCATTTTCCACTTTTTAAGTTAAAATTAGGCTTTTTTAAAGCCTAGTTATGACCTAAAGACTAATTAATATCAGTTTCAAACTCCCCTTACCTTTGCACCCGGTTTTGAATCCTGTACCTATTTGTTGGACCTTGGAAAGTTAGTCCAAAAAGCTCACTTTTGTTCTTACCTTTAATTTTTGCTTTTTGAGCCTCAGACCCGTTTTTCCTTAAATTTTTGCCCACTCTACATCATAGGGACACTCGCCGTAACTGTTCTCCTCCTACCAGTCACCCTCACTGGGTTTAGCTTATCCAAGCTAAACTGCAAGTTCTGTTTCTTGATTTTAAACTTTCATGCATGTCTTCCTAACCATTTTTGGTTTAACTCTTGACACCATTCCTTGCACCCCAATTCTACAGTGCATAATAAAAAGGCTTGGTTCTCCAATCTCAACAATAAGTTGAGATTGTTTGACTTGCACCTCAAAAGGTACTTGTTAGGTTTTGTGGCTTGTGTTCATTTCCAATTTTTAGTTTAAGTTTTTTATCTTCAATCTTATGATTCCTTTTGACTTTCTATTTCATCAGCTTGGTAGTTTCTACAGTAATACCCACAATTTGATTATTGATGGTTTTAATCCTCCAACTAGTGGTGAGCAATTCCCTGACTTAGAAATAGATTTTTTGACCAAGTCCTCAGTCATTAAGACTGGACTCTATTTTATTTTCTTAGGATTAATCAACCGTCTCAGCCCTTATTTTACTTACTATAAGCTTCTAGGGGCCTTAGTCCAGTTGGTACTACAAACCTTACCCACCTTTTTGCATTTGACCAAAATAAATATAACAGGTTTAAAAGCTTTAGTTTAAAACCACCTTCCTCAAACTATGAGACCTTACAAATGTGGCAGTTGCAATTGTGATCTGCCTCCTAAAGTCACAAAGCAAATTTACATGAATTGTGTTATGACCAAGCACAATTATTGAAACAATGGGGTCAGCCTCCCAGCAAGGTACCAACCAAATGGTTCCATGACCCACAACCTGACTTACCCATGACCCAAAGCCAAATGTGGAAGTTGACTCAAATTACCAAATCCAGCAACAGGACTTAGTGATAATCCCTGTACGGTGGACAACTCAATTTAGTGCTTGACTCATTATAAGGATCAAGACACCCCCTATCCCATCCAACCAAGTGATCTTCACAATCATGTTCCTGTTACCACAATTCACCCCTGACTATATAATGGTGATATCTCAATAAAGATTATCATCTATTCTCCAATCATTTCCCCTTGTAACTCTGCTAAAACAGCACAGTTATGACACAATCTTATTTGGTTCTGTGTTGTGTCCAATCATAAGTATTAAACTATTCCTTCCAATTGAAATAGATAATTATAGATTTTTTGATTCATGTTTTACTATAATTATCTAAAGCAAACTGTGGTACAACCAAAGCTATCATTGTGAGATAATGGCAGATAAAGCTTTAGTAGGTTTCAGTTAAAAAATAAGGTCCGACAACTGAACCTGCCCTAATCTTACATCCTGCGCCTTGCAAAAAATGAAATCATATGTTTCATATTTGAAAACTGCCTTCCTTTTATATTTTGTGACCTACTCCAAAAGTTGCAAACAAACCCACATATATTATTTTGTGACCTAATCTAAAACATCTAAAAAAACGGGTTTGTGACTGTGTTCACACAATTGCTGTTACTGTCCCTACCCTAGTGATGCTATTGATATTGTTAATGAACTAGATGATAAGAAATTAATGTTAGTTAAGTTGAATTCATTTGATCCCTTTATAGATAAAGTATCCTATCATTATGAGTATGGAGTTAAGCCATGTTAACTTGTATTGTAAAAATAACATATATTATTTTAAGTGAGGATTGGAAGCCTACTGGACAGATTATTTAGGAAAATTGGCATTGCGCATTAGTTTATCTAATGGACAAGCCATCTCTTCCGTTAACCATGTAGCTGCCGTTCAAACCGATAGGATTTCATTTGCTAGCATATATCTGCTTGTTAACTGGTTCACGAGGCATTTATTGTTTAGAGGTGCGGAGCGAAAAGCGGGGCACAAGAATTCCAAGTGGGGCATAAAGACAGATGCAAGCGCATAAGGGACAGTTAGTTTAAATTCAAAACTACAAGCTAAACCCCGCCATGACTCGATTCTTTACTCTTATCATTACAGGTTTATTCTTCTCCACGGCTGACGCGAAAACCCCCAGATCAACTTCAAGGTACACGAGCCCCTCACAATCCAAGCCTGCTCGCCTCCAAAAGCCTGCCTACTTTCCACAAGCAACCATTCCCTTTATCGCCGAGCCTGCCAAGAAGCAGACATCACCTACTGGGGATATACCAAGCAACTTGGAGTCCAGCAACTTCTTTAACTTATTTTAACCTAGCGCAATAAAACACTTAATGTTTTATACCGCTTAAATGCTATAGCCTCTTTTTAAACAAGTATATAGTTAGCAGCTTTTAACATAAACTTCATTAGATTCGCCTGGATGGTGCTTCAATAAACTCTAGTTTAAACTCAACCAATTATTGAAACTATCCTGTGGGTTAGCTCCAATTCAGGAAAATAGTGAGTGGATTCTTTAAACCATTTGGCAAAGGCGTAGGACTTGTAATCAAAAGCGTCTGGTTAGTGAGAATAAAACCAGGCTGGGATGAAACAAGAGGAGCTTCAGATCGTCCCTTTTTGGTAGAAATAAGCTTAATGGCGGGAGTGGTCAAAGGGGTTCTCCAAACCCATGTAGGGATGGGGGATGCTGAATTAATATATATAAAGGCGAGTCTGTCTGCCTGTAAGGTTACCTCGAGTGGGCTCAAGCCGTAAGGGATCGAACTGAATTGATTTTTGTATATTATTCAAATTTAAAGTTGATGCCTAACCCAACAGCTCAATTTGGCTCATCCTTACATGCATCTTTGAAAATACAAAAGTGGAGTGTGGTCTAAATTATGTAGAATGAGAATATAAGCCACTCAGACTATAATAAATATATATTTAATTACTTGCTTTTTACTTTGTGGTCCAACCATTGCAAAGTGACTTATCTGCGTAGCTTATCCAAATTCAGAATTTGTGGATTGAAATTAGAAAAAGAGCACCAGATTATTTGAATACTTTTATATTATTAGATGTTTAAACTCTGCTGAGGATTGAATTGTCCAAAAAGACAAGAGCTTGGTCAATTTAAAGAGATACAATTCAAGTTGTATATATATTAGTTTAAGTAAGAGATAGTTGGTTTGTATATTTTGATTTTATCTATCTTCAAGTAAAATGATAGAATATTTCACTTGGATGCATCAGCTGATCTAAGTAGCCGCAGATTGTTTGATAGTTAATATTGCTTGCTATTGTATCCTACTAAAAAATGATGTTAGTAGAGTAAACTGACAAAAATAATATCAAGACTCATTGAAATGATTTTCATAAAATTTAGAGTCTCTAGGTAAGTTTTTCAGACAATTCCAATAAAAATGGTACCAACCATGATAGCTCTAGATGCTTAGATATATAGTGAAGTACTGAAATTGAGCTCACATCATAACCAAAGGCACAGACTAAATTTGATATCTAAATTCACTCTCAGTACATGTTAAAAAACCAAAAACAACATGTATCTTTGAATGCTAAGCCATTCTTAATGCTCAATAGCTTATTTTAAAGCTACATATCAGCTCTACATTTTTGAAATTAAGAATATCAAATAATAAAATTTAAATCCTCATTTTAGATTTACTAAACTTAATATTAATACTTTGTTTAAAAATATTTCCATTTTTATTTATAATTAGAATAAGCAATTTTATTTAAATAAAACCAAATTAAATTTTAAGAAAGCCTTTTTAAATAATAAGCTTGATTAAAAAGTTGATAAGTAATCCCAGCCTAAAAGTACATCAAAATATGTTGAATTGATTTATTAAACCCAGCTTTATATCTGCTCTTGGACAGGGAATCACCCAGTAGATAAGATTTGGCAAGAATAACTTTTGATTGGTGGGATAAAACAACCATTGTTTGGCTTATTAGTCAATACAAGTTAGGGCCAAGCACATTTTCCAACCCATGTCAGCTTCATTTGCAATAGGTTGCCAGTTTTAATTGCATTCAGAGTCAATCCTGATGCCAACAGTTCAAATTTATATAATGTCTCTGTGATGCTCTGCTCCAAGAATGTCACCACAGGGTGTCCTGGATCTTTGCCAGGGCCCAGCTGGGTTGGGGTGCCATTCTTCAAGTGACAATACTTTATCTTCAAGACCTTGTACCTAGTCTGGAGCCCATAAAACTCATTAATCACCTTTCCCATCAACATTTAGGTGTCTGTATCATGAACCACCACATCATCCTGGGTTAGCCCTTCTGGAGGAGTTTACAGCTCTTGGAATATGGTTTCAAATTTCTTGCCCAACATTGAGATAGAAGATGTGAGGGAAGAAATCCATTATCTTAACACTGTAAACTAGATCAGGGCAAACAAGTCTTTATTAACAGACAGAAGATCCCCTTAGAAGCCTTCTGGAAATGCAACTTTTTGCAGACTTTAGGGGGTCAAACACTAATTTGAGAGCCACCAAAACCAGCTCTACTTGCTCAGGGAAATAAATCTTCAATTTTAAACCCCAAGGGCGTATTTAAACTTAAGATCAACTAGTAAGTAACTGCACTGGACTCTGTATAGCTAACCAGTCTTATAAGCTTCCCCTTGTCTTAGGCAAACTCCCATTTAGGCTGATTTTCTCAAAAGCTTAAACTATCTGCACTCTCACTTTACCTATAATAAAATAAGCATCCAAACTTACTGGAACTGATTGCATTGCATTCTCCTGCTCTTTCTGAATATATTTCATTAAGTTTTTAGTTATTTAACTGATGAAAAATCATCAGTAAAATAAGCTTCAAACTTAACCAATCACATCAATGTTTTGATCCTCAAGTTCCCAACAACTTCCCTGTTTGCTTCAACTTTTTGCTGCATCAAACTTGCCCAGTTTCCTTAGAAAATTAATAGTTGCTTTATTTCGCTGCAATTTCTTCCATGTTTTCTCCCATTTCCCCCTAGGATTTTAACCCATAGCCACCAGTTTCCCTGTCTTGATTGGCCTTTTGCTCCTCTGGCAACTCATTCCCGGGAAACATTGAATCACCTACTCTTGCAGATTTTCTGTACTTTTCTGCTTCCATAGACACCAATCATCATCCTTGGATAAACTTGCAGTTGCCTTTCTTCACTAATTTGCCATACCGTCATATCTTCTTTGCCATAAACAACCAGCTTTAGAGAAACCTTGAACCGCCTATCCCAGCATTTCCCCAAACCGCTTTGATCTGTTCCTTCTTTACAAAACTGCTTCAGAGAAAGGTTGAAGCATTTCCACCAAACTGTTCCAAACTTCTTATCCCAGTATATCATACTACATAGCTATTAAACAACTTCTGAAGCCTTTACGGATGGCTTCTATCCTAGCGTCCCTCTGATAGTCCCCATCAGTCAACCCCTCAGACTCAGGCAACAAGTCTTCACAAGTGAATCAACCTAGACTTGATTCCCATCAGTGACCTACACCTAGATCATCAGAAGCAATCATACCTCATGCAGTTGTTGAAACTGAACCAATGATAGTTCAGTATTTGATTGGGAAGACAAAAGTTCAATAGAAAGGACAAGAATAAGAATGATATGTAGTTTATTGAGGAATAGTGTAACTAATATATCATATAGGGAAGCCACAAGTCCACAGGAGGTGGCATGGTGGCGGGTTTGATATAAGGTTTGGGTTGTGGAATAACTTGCGCAGGAGTCAGCATGCTGGATTGGCAGCGCTCCTAATTAGGAGATAGTGGCCGCAATTTGACATTGCCACCAGCTTGACCCATGCTGTTAGGCATGTCATGGGGTGGCTCATCAAGCGCCCCTGTGTATTGTGAGATATTGTTACAAATTAACCAATGATAGTTTAGTATTTTTATGGGGAAGAAAAAAGTCCAATAGAAAGGACAAGAATAAGAGTAATAATATAAGGCCTATTAATTGATATTGTGACTAATATACTATATGAGGAGAGCCACAAGGCCACCAGGGGGTGGCATGGTGGCAGGCTCTATGTAATGTTTGGGGCTGAGGAATAACCTGTGCAGGGATCAGCAATGTCAAATTGGCAGTGCTCCTAATTTGGAGATAGTGCCCGTAACTTGACATCCCCATCAGATTGATCCATGCCGTTAGATACATTAGCAGGCTAGGATGTAATCTTGGTTGCAACACAGAGGCAGAGGGACAATACAGCCAAAGAAAAATTGGGCAGAACAGAAGAATAAAATTGATTGAGAAATGGTGACTGGATCCTTTACAGTAGTTTTAAAAGCTATGGCAACAACCAAAATACCTCAGATTTAAACAAAATGATTTCAGATTTAAATGAAATCCAACTCTAAGGTTAAAATATACACTCTTTTAACAGGGTTTATTGGTGTTAATGGGAGAAATGAGTCAACACAGCAACAAAGGGCTCACACACAAAGCAAAACCATTCAAAATACAATCCAAAATACGTTGATTCACAAACAAAATGGTGTGAGTTGACTTTGGTGTACATATGTTTACTATGTGAATTGGTGAAAAAATACACCCAAGCAAGGTGTTTCAAAACGCAAACCAAAAACAAAACACAATAACAATTCACTACCTAAACAAAATCACTCACACAATGTGTGCAATGGATTGTAATCATGAATGATACCAAGGTATCTAAAATAAGACACAAGATCTGAAACATAAATTTAAAAAAAATTGTGTTGGGTGTTTGAATTTGGCAGTAAAATCTAGGAAAATGGGTGGATTTTTTTGAGTATTCTAAAATGGGTGTTGTAAAACCAAAAACAACTAATTAAGAAATAAAAAATCTATAATTGGGATATTTGGTGGGAAAACATTAATTAAATATCCATATTCAGATAAAAGCAAAAATTAAAATTAGGGAGTAACTTAATTTAAATTTATTTAATATTTTATTAAATTTTAAAATGGAAGGAACACAACAACAGAGTACCAATACACCTGTTGTGCGCCGCAAGTCAAAGAATAGAGTTAGTGCAACCCAAGTTCCTACTCAAGGAGGAGACAGGAGAGGAGAGTTCCATAGTGATGCTGCACTGACACAGCCAGTTCAAGGAGCACAAGCTGCTAGAGTGAAGAGCATAAACCCTTGGGTCCCAAAGCTGTCCTGGAAGCCAACCAAGGACACCACTACAAAGAAAGTTAGAAAAAAGGAGGTAGAACTTACTTTGTATGTGTTTGATGTTGTGTACCGGCAAGAGTTGGTCCCGTCAGCCATGCTGGAGAAGGTGAAGCCTGTACTTGATACTAGCTACAAGCCCTACGTCAGTGATGATAATCAGGAGGATGACGAGGAGCCTGAGTTCTATCAAACCAATGAGGGACAGCTGGTGTTAAAAAAGGTTGCAGCCTTCTATACCAAGGTACCTATGCCCTGTGTTGTGCCCAATGCCAATGAGTCAATCCCCACCGCTAAAAAGCCCGCCCAGAGGCGCATCCCTGATATCAAACGCATCATCCTGCTTAAGCTAATGCAAGAATTGGGTGATTACAAGGTGGCTGCAGCCCTTGTTGGAGTGGATCCCAAGTACGCCAGAAAGACCTTCCAAAAATTCATCAATATTGGTTGTGTCCTTGCTGCGGAGAAATCCTTGTATGTTTCTACCATGCTCACCAAGGAGCACAAATGGGGAATCCGCCAGTGGATCACCTGTGACTGCCATCTTGAACTGGCAAATATACAGGCCATGGTTAAATCTACTTTTGGGATTGAGGCCTCAATTTCCTTTTACTACGATCTGGTGAAGGGAATGCAATTTTCTTGGAAAAAGCTCGGGGTATCCCTCTACAACAGAAACAGCCCAGCCAACATTGAGGTCCAGAAAAACTACACAGAGGCGTACACTGCCCTCAAAGCCAAGGGGACAGTCAAATTTTATTATATTGAAAAATTGGCATTTGCCTTTTCAATGCGCAATGAGTATGTCCCCAAAGGCTCCAATGATGGGATGGCTTGGCGTGCTGCAGTCTGCGCCACAGCCTACTCGATGGTGGCTCTCCTCGGTCCAAAGGGGGTTGAGCTCTACCAAATGATATTGGGTTTGCATAACAGCAGGACCTTTCTATCATTTCTCTGATTGGTCCAGGAGCACCTGAGGCGCACAATCCCTGGCTTCACCAATGTCATTATGTTGGACAATGTTGGTCTCTACAAAGTGGCTGATATTCTCGAGGAATTCCCAATGATTAACACCAGCATTGCTGTGGGCCCTAGCAATTGGCCACAGCAAATTTACGCCTTCTCTTCCTCCCAGCCTATTTGCCCTTCCTAAATCCCATTGAGGAAGTCTTTGGGTGGTTCAAGCAAGTTGTCAAGCAAGGAACCCCAACTGGGACTGAGGACCTCTTTAATTTGCTGCAGGCCGGGATCCACACCCTCCCAGCTGAGACCGTGGCCAAATTCTATGGCCACACTGATTTGTTAATCCCTGCATGCCTAGCCAAACAGCCAATCAATTAAAGGCTTAGTGTTTCCAATTTTTTTATATTCTCTTATTTACTATTCAATATTTATTAATTATCATTTTATATTTAGATGTTTCCATGCCTGCAATCACATGCAGAAGATCCATCAATAGATGTATGTAATTTATTTATTTTATTATATATTATTTTATTATGCCATCTGAGGTAATCCCAAATGCTCAATACTGGATTACGCAAAAATATTTAAATCACTTTGGTCAAATAAATATAAAAATAGTTTAAAAAAATTAAGCGTAAAATGTACAAGTTAGAATTTATTTTATTAACATATAATAGTATGCTTTTATGTAAACTGTTTCTGCAATAAATTTTGCAAAACTGGTTTTCTGAAATAAAAATTATAAAAATTTATAATAATAAACATACTATAAATTGTAATAAAATTTATTGGAATCATATTTTTATTGTGTGCGCCTGTAGTGGGTTCTTCAGTATGTACCCACCCTGTGATGGAGGTAGCACACAACCTCCACTGCCACACCGTGAACGGTGGATACACCCTTATTGAAATACTCCCTCCTGCTATTGAAATGAAGTAGGGTCAGGTAGGAGTGAAGCAGCAGCTTTTCAGGCGGGGCTACAAACCTGTATATCCCAGCCAGGACCAGGGTGTCTTGGATTACATGGTCCACCAAGTCGTATCCAGGGGGGACCTTCTTCCCGTCAAGTGCAAGCCGGGCCTTGTTGATTCCCAGGACATTGTCCAGGTCCTCTACAGATGCGCCCATCCCAAAGTAGAATAGGAACCCCAGGTAAACAACCAGATGAAGCCTTTGCCCACCGCGTGCCCAAAGTTCTCCAATAGAAAAGAAATTGTGTGCTCCAAGGGGTAGCAGAAGCAAGCAGCTGCATGGGCCCGGCCCATCTCTGGTACATTCTTGAATGGGAGCGTCGCCAGGACGTCCCAAACAAGCTCAATGGAGTTTACACAGCAAACTCCACTGAGAGATACTGGGTCCAGGCAGACCAGTTGGGCATCCTTGTAGGCAGTAACTGCCCACTCAGATGCCCCCTCAGCATGTGTAAGTTCTGCCAACGCCTCCCGCAACATCAGAAAGGACCCATGGATATGGTCCTCCAGCTCTTGCACAACAGGGGGGGACAGATACAATTGCTTTGCCACATGAGTGGCATAATTTGCATATAAGGTGGCCGGGACAAAGGGGACCAGGACTTGTCGGAGTTTGCTGTCTACATTTTCTAAGAAAAAAGGTAAGTTTTTTGAAAATTTATTAATTTTGTTTTTTAGGCTACTTTCTTGTGTTTCTTCCTTGCCCGCAGCCTTGGCCGGCTTAGCCATTCTTGGCGCAATCAATTGTGCAGGCAATTTGGTATCCTCTGCCCTGGCACGCTTGGCGGGTTTGAGATGTTCATATATCTCCGGGTCATCAACCCAGACGGATGGCGCAGAAAGATTGCATGCCTTAAATTGCAGGCCCTTTGCCACTGTCTTCTGGATGTTGAGAAGATGCTTGATGGTCTTCTCTGGGATGTCTGGCATTTTTTGACATTAGTGCCTTTGCATACACCTTGTCAATTTTGTCCCCAGTGAGGACAGCAGACTTCACTTTGGCTTTGACCTTGCGGCCAATGTCCTTTTTTTTGGCAATTGCCAAGTCAAGATCCTTCAGAAGCTTCTCCAATTCTCTCATTGATTTTTAATAACATTTTCATATGTTTTTATAGCTTTTGCCCCAATAAATTCTGTATTATTTTGATACTGTTGCCTCTTTGTTTATTGTTTTTTGTTTTCCCATCTACTACATTATCCCATCTTTTTACCCATTTTGTATATGTTTTACACTCATCTCAATATGTGTTGTTTGCTTTGTGTTGGCATTGTTTCTTTGATTACCATATTATTTTTGGCGCTTGACATAATCCCTTGTGAAAATATTAACAATAATTTGGTAATCAGCTAATTTTGAATTAGAAAATTATAGTTTTAACTATTTTAGATAAATTTGATACTGATATGAATTCAAAACCTTAATGATAAACTTTAAGCCAATCTGGAGCTGAGTGATAAAGTGATTGTTGTGACATAAAGGGTCATTCAATAATTCTTTGATGCTTGTGCACCAAATAATATGATTGGCTGGATGTTTTGCCATTGTACAGCTTTATTGCTGTGGCAAGTTGTTGGTGGACTGTGCCCAATCAGCTGCTGGGTTAGCACTAGTCCACCAACAACTTGCCACAGCAGCAATGGCGTACAATAGCAAAAGATCTAGCCAATCATATTAATTAGCGCACATGTATCAAAGAATTATTGAATGACCCTTTATGTCACAACAATCACTTTATCACTTAGATCCTGATTGGCTTAAAGTTTATCATTAAGGTTTTGAATTTAGATCAATAACAACTTTATCTAAAAACAGTTAACACTATAATTTTCTAATTCAAAATTAGCTGATCACCAAATTGTTGTTAATATTTTCACAAGGGGCTATGTTTAAGTGCTAAAAATAACTGTGTTCTGGATCTAGATATATGGCATAGTAAATATACAATTTTATAGAAATAAGCTGAACATAAAGAATAAAACCAACTATAAATAAAGAGAACATGAACAATTGAAATTCAAAAAAAGATAATATAAATAGAAAATATTTGGTGACAGGGGTTTATTGGGGCGGGAGAGAGTGATGCCTAGGAGGCAGAATAACACAGGAAGAAAGACGTAGAGGCAGTGCTGGCCTGGGGGGTCTGGGATTGGGTTGGGCTTGCGGGTTAGGGGTGTTGGTGGAGGCAGGAGGATTTTGCGTGATGGCTGCCATATAACACTTGTTGTATTCCTCATTAATCATTGGCTTGATGGGCTGGTAAGTGGCAGTGGCCTGAGGTGGAAGGTGCTTATCCTTACGTGATTGGTTGCCCATGTTCACATGGAAAACCATTTGTGCAAACAAGTCAGCCACCATCTGGCGGCCAAAGAGAAAATTGTGATTAAGGACCCCAAGATAGAGGTTGTTGAAAGCCTGAGGGCGGCGCTCCCATAATGTGGATCCCCTGTTGAAGAAGACGACATCAGCCAGATGGACGTCTTCATGGCTGGTGGGGTAGACTGAGGCCTGGTGCCCGCGTCCCTGGATGACCTTGAGGGCGGTGGAGCTACCCTCCATCTGGTGGCTCAAGAAAACCTGGTACTTGGAATTTGAGCCATCCCAGGAGTTGAGTAATCCACCAAGGATGTGGCTGTATGAGTAGCCATTGATGAAATCTGGGTTTGTCTAATAGTAGACAAAACCCTTGGCTGAAACAGCCAGAAATGCACCAATGAACGTCCCTTTCTTGACCTTCTTCCTTCTATTCTTGGCAGCGGCTTTTCCTTGCTTGCCAAAATCATCAAAAGCTATTGATAGCTTGTAATAGGAGATGAAAATGACATCATTAGTTAGACTAGTCAGGCATAGGACCAGGGTTGATTCAATGGTGGTGTCATACAGGGAATCATCAGCACCATACCATTGGTTGCTGGCAAAATTGGTAAGAACCCATATGGAAGCCACCTTTCCATACATCCAGAGCTGCACCATGCTCTCAGACACCCATATGTTATGGTGCACAAGTTGCTTCCGGACCTGGGTCAATGGAAGCTTGGGATCCCTCTGGAGGAGGTCAAGCATGATTGGGTATGCCTCAGATATTTGTGACTTGGGGACCTTCTTGGGCTTCTTGGCTGTCCCAATCAGATTCCCCCTGTTCATCAGATTGTTGAATTCCTGCATGACAGTAGCTCAGGTAAATTGCAACTCTGTGACAATCTGTTCCAAGGACAGACCCTGTAGATTCAGTGCCACAATTTCCTGAATAATTTGGGCAGTGATGATTTGTCGCTTGGGGCGCTGGGCCAGGGGGAGCTGAAGCCTGATTGGCTGTAGGGGGGCAGGTTGGCTGGTGGCAGGAAGTTGTTCCAAATCAAGGTTGCCATCCTGATTGGTTGGTTGGTGGGCAGCTTGTGTGGGGGTGGGTACAGGAGCAGGGGCAGAGCTAGACACTAAGTGACTCTCAAACAAGTCAAAGCCATAGGGGTCAGTGGTCAGATACAGGTAAGCTTCCTCATTACCCGCCTCAAAGGCTTGGGTGTAAACAGGTGCCTCCATGTTCTGAGCCTTACCTCCATTGAAGCTGGCTTGGCTGCTGCTGGCTTGGCTGCTGGCACCGTCAAAGATATTGCTAGTAAAAACCACTGTAAAAAAACCTAGGATAAAATCACTAAAAGTAGAAATTTTAAAATTTAATGATTTATTTTTATTGTAATCTTGAGTCCATATTTGGAAGGTTCTCAAAACCTTTTCATACAAATCTGGAGCCATGAAAATGGACAAAATGGCTCTGTTCCTAAATTGGATAGCTGTTGATTGGCTGCCAAACTGTTATTTTTCTATTTTAGGCTGCTCATACTACACATCTTGTGTGAGTTCATTTTGTTTTGTGCTTGTGTAATCTCGCTTCTAGATTGCTCAAGTTTTGTTTTGTTTTAGTTCTTCTGTTGTTGCCTCATATGAATCCTGATTGGATTATAATATACTCCAGAACAGCATCCATCCATTTCACTTGTTGTGTCAGTTCATTTTGTTTGTGGTTTGAACTACACTGCTTGATGTTTGACGTAATTTTGTATAATGGGCTAGTGAAATTTTGTTTTTTGTTTGACAGTTCATTTATTAACTGAAATTTTATAAATTGATTGAATCCTGAATCTTGCGCAACTTGGATTTTGTTTAAATCTGAGGTATTTTTGGTTGTTGCCATAGCTTTTAAAAATACTGTAAATACACAATATAAAAAATGGGTTTCACAATTTCAAAATTGGGGGGTCTGAAATCAGGGAAGAGGCTGCAGAAGCCACAAACTGTGAGGTACCATCCAGGTGCATAAGCAAGAAGGAACTCCATCTTTGGTTGATAATTATTGCAAACTTTAAAGCTTGATATAGGCTTTAAAATTATAGTATTTATTGAACTAATAAAGTAGCCCTAAGGAATTGGAGGTCAAATTGGAAATTGGGATTCAGTGATGATGTGTCAGACCTCAATTTTTGTCATCAAGCCTCCAGAAGTTACTAAAAATTTTGTGATGCCATAAATTGAGTTTATTGCCAAAAAAAAGCATCAAATTACCTGTTTTTGAGGTTTCTAAGCCTTTTTTGACTCATTTGAAAAATTGGAAAACCCTGTACATGATTTGTCAACCCCCATTTATTGTCAATGAAATGGTTCAGATCAACCAGAATTGGTATGGCTTTAGTGGGGCTAGCTGCTTGGGCACTTTCTTCTGGGGGTGGGCAATTACAGTTGAGATGATTTTATCTGTTACAAAAATAGTTCAATACAGCAACAAATTACTTATATTATAGACAAAAATATCCAAAATATGATACAAAATACAAGTATTCATAAAAAAATGGTTTAATTTGACCTTTAAATTACATATGTTTACTATGCAAATTGATGACAAAACACAACCAGTCACATTATATCAAAATTAAAATCCAAAAACAAAGGACTATACAGTAGTTTTAAAACCTATGGCAACAAGCAAAAATAATTCAGATTTAAAATAAATGAACTCAGATGTAAGCAAAATCAAAGCATCTGAAAAAGAAATTGAGATGAACCCAAATCTATTGTAAATTAATATAAATTCATTGAGTTCTAATTTTGTTTACAGATCAGCTATTTTTTGCTTAAATATGAGTTCATTTTGTTTAAATCTGAAGTTTTCTTGCTTGTTGTCATAGGTTTTAAAACTACTGTACCAACCCAGCATATAAAAAACCACTCAGTTGTTGTGTGAAATGGATTATAAACAAGAATGATGATAAGGTATCTAAAATAAGGCACAGGATCTGAAACATAAATTATAAAAAATTGTGTTGGGTGTTTGAATATGACATATAGTCTGGGGAAAATAAGTAGAAGTTATTTCAGGTATTCTAAAATGGGCCTTTTAAAACCAAAAACAAACAATTAGGAAATAAAAAAATCTATAAACAGGTAGTTTGGTGGGGTGAATTCTAACCAAATAACCATATTCAGATAAAAAGTAAAATTCAAAATTAAGATTGTACTGTAGATTCAGAACCTATTGGGAAAGATGTGGGATTGTCAAATTCTTTTGCATGAACTCACCAACTTAATGGAGTAAATTTCATCCAAGAACAACTTAATTTTTTATATAAATGGATGAAAAATATTCCAGTAAGTTGGTGAGTTAACACAAAAGAATTTGGCAATCTCACATTTTCCCAACATGTTCTGAATCTATAGTAACTTAATTGAGCTTGATTTATTATTTTAATAAAATTTAAAATGGAACAAACATAAAAACAGAGTGACAATGCAGCCGCTGTGGTTGCGGTTGCCCCGCAGGTCAAAAAATTGAGTTAGCGCAACAAGTGGCAACTCAGGAAGTAGACAAAAAAGCAATGTATACTGTTGAGGTTGCACAGACACAACAAGCAGTTTATGTCACGGTAAGTTCCATAATGCCGTGAATTATTTGGCTGAGTAGAAAAGCTTGGAAGGCTGGAAAACCTTTAACAAAACTGACTGATTTGATGGACTTGAATCAAACGGTTGATTGAAAATGGGTTACAGCTGCCCCAGTTTGCTGGTTGAATCTGATTCTCCCCTGTAAGTTGATGTTGATAAATTGACGTAATTTAAGAGTCACCCAATATGAGCTTATTTATCAGCATGGTCATCAGAAATTGGTCACCCAAGGGTTCTTTGCAACCTGGACCAGATACTCACTTGACAATGTGGAAGGAATAGGAGCTCAGGATCCAGGCGGTATTGCTTAGTCAATTTTTGATATATATTGAATAATTTTCACTGTTTCAACTCTTAGGAGTTGAGTCCTCCCAAAAATTTACTCAATAAAAATCACTTATCCCTTGATCTAATTTTATTTTAAGAAATGCATCCAGTAGTTGGTTTTTGCGTTACATCCCCTACAATCTGATCCTCAGCAGAATCATTACTGGCAGATGGGGCCCGGCTGTTGGTACTTTGTTGTCAACACCGCCCAATGTTAATTCAATGCCTACTAATCTCAGAGTTGTTCCATCCGTCTTCAAAGCTGAAAATCTTGTTGTATCTCAATGTCCTGAATTTTATTCTGAAGACTCTCTGATGCTTTCCTAGGATATTTATTTTGGGCTATTCTGGTTGGGATTAATTATTTTACTTAATCCTAGTATCTTATTTGGAAATTTTACAAAATGGTATCTGAAGCTGTGTTAGTGGTTAATCATTAACTCTATGCAGTTTTGGGTGGTAATTCCCCACCACTTAGAGACAGCTTCCTACTATCCCGCAATTTCTGTCACAGTTTAAGCTTCATGAGTTGAGAGAGTGAAGAGCATAAATCCAAGGGTGCCAAAGCTATCTAGAAAGTCCACCAAGGTTGTCATGTATAAAATAGTGAATAACAAGGAAGTTGATCTTACTTCTTTTGTGCTTGACCCCATCTACTGCCAGGAAGAAGTCCCAGCAGCCATGATAGAGAAGGCTAAGCCTGTGATTAACACTAGCTACAAGCCCTACATCAGTGATGGCAACCAGGAAGATGCCAAAGAGTCCAAGTTTTATAGAACTACAGAGGGACATCTGGTGTTAAAGAAGGTTGTGGCCTTCTATACCAAGGTGCCTATGCCTTGTGCATCAGTCACCAATAAGGATCCTGGCTCACTTTTACCAAAAAAAAGTCAACTCAGAAGGTTGTTTCTGACATAAAGCACCCTGTCCTTATTAAGTTGATAAAGGAAACTGGTGACCCCCAGAAGTCTGTGAGTATTTTTGGAGTGGATCCAAAATGTGCCAATAATACACTTAACCAGTTTCTCAACACCAGTCAAATTCTACAAGCAGAGAAACTCAAGTGCCTGTCTATCCTGCTCAACAAGAAGCACAAATGGGCCATTTTTCAGTGGATTAACCAAGATGACATTTTTAACTGGCAAATATACAGTCTATGATCAAGTCTCCTTTTGGGATTGAGGCTTCAATTTCCTTTTTCTATTGTGTAGTCAGGGGGCTGTGGTTCTCATAAAAAATTGGGGATATCCCTATAACCGCAACAGCCCTGCCAATATTGAGACCTGAAAAAAGACACAGAGGCATACACTGCTCTCAAAAACAAAGGGGTGATCAAAGTATATTATATTAAAAAATCAGTGTTTGCCTTGTCTATGTGTGCTACAAAAGTAACATTTTTATAGCCCCAGGTGGAAATCAAACCTGCTCCTAGCCACCAGGCGGGGGAGATTTGCCTGCACTTGGATTTGCTTCAAAAAGCAAAGTCCAGGTACAGGAATCATTCCTGCCCTGGTGGCAGCTTTGGGGCCCATTCTGGGCCCCAAAAGATATGC
Source organism: Entomophthora muscae (assembly GCA_014839935.2). Classification (NCBI taxonomy): domain Eukaryota; kingdom Fungi; phylum Entomophthoromycota; class Entomophthoromycetes; order Entomophthorales; family Entomophthoraceae; genus Entomophthora; species Entomophthora muscae. Next base: position 141,895 of record QTSX02004353.1, read on the forward strand.
CCAAGCCTTGGTGGGTTTGGCTGGGTCTGGGCAGGCTATTTTTAGCTGCCCAGTAAACCCAGACCAAGCCCACCCTCCATTAAGTAATTTGGGGTCCCCAATTGGGGACCCATTTTTTAATCAAGTTCTTTGGGCTCAAGAGAGCCTGTCAAGCCAGTCCAAAAATGGTGATCAAATTAGGAAAACCTTCATAACCCCAGAAGCCAAACCTGCCAGAACCAATGGCCAGCCAAGCCAAGATGGACCACCAAAAAGCCAAACAGCTGTTCCTTAAAACCCCAAAAATGACCATGAAGCAGCCAACCAAACAGCAGAACCTGAGATGCCTAGCCTTGCCACACAGATAGCACCAGACAAATGCCCAGAGGCACCTGCATATGAGTAAGTATATAAATCAGAAGCACCTGAAAAAGTTCTGTATTATCATCCTTACCAAATAAAGTTTTTATGAACCTTTGGTTCACCAATCTGTTTCCATACATATTTTTGATACTCTTCCATCTGCATATACCCAAGTGTCAGCACCCATTTACTGGGATAGATGGCCAGACTTCAGTTGACAAAACCAAAGCCTTTAACTACTACCACCCACCCAACACTCTGTTTGGCCCTGTGCATTTCACTGAGTATCCCCCAAATCCTGATCACAAACCCTGGACCTTGGAAGACTTACAGTGGTACACCTGCCCAAAAGCTCCCAAGGAACCCTACCAAATTTTCTGTGATGGCAAAGCAATCACCATCTACCCTTTGATCTTCAACAGGAAATACAACAATCCTGATGCCTACCTGGTCCCCATGGAACCACCCCCCTCCACCAAACCAACCATCTCCACCCCACCCACTTCTGATACCACTGGCCAGAGTAGTCTATTCCTGGGAGTGCTTTACCTGGCGCTCACAGGATTGATTGACTCTGCCTTGCCAGAAGCTGGGCCCTGGGCTGTGGCTGGGAAGTCCCTTTCCTACCTGGTAAAGTTAGGTCCCATCATCTGGTGGGTCATGCCAGTACCTGCTTTGACTCCTCACCCACCTGCTGGAGCTCTACTGTACTCTTGATATCCTGAAAATGTGTAACTTTTAATGCTATGTCTCCAGAGGTACTAAAAACAGAGTATCTCAGCATGTATCAGTCTGCGCCACAGCTTATTCTATGGTGGCTCTCCTTGGTCCAAAAGGGATTGAGATGTATCAAAATATCAAGGGCTCCCATGATAGCATGACCTTCCTATCATTTCTCTGATTGGTACAAGAGCATCTTAGGTGTGCTAGCCTGGGGTTCACCAATGTTATTTTACTAGATAATGTTGGGCTCCACAAGGTGGCAGATATTCTTGAGGAATTTCAAAAAATTGAGACAGGTGTGTCAATTGGCCCACAGCAACTGGCCACAGCGCCTATGCACCTATTATTTCTTCCTACATATTCATCATTTCTAAACCCAATCAAGAAGATATTTGGGTGGCTCAAGAAAGTTGTTAAGTGGGGGCCCCAACTGGGCCAGAGGTCTTGTTTTATTTGCTACAGGTTGGGGTCCATACCCTTCTAGCTGATACTGTGGCTAAGTTTTACACACATTCTGAATCAAATATTTCTCTGCATCTTGACAAACAGCCAATCAATTAAAAGGATATTATATTCATGTTTTTATATTAGTTTATATGTTTTCTTTTTTGGCCTTTATTTTTTATTATGTTTAAATTTATTGGTAATTGTTTTTTATTTAAAAGTTGACAAGCACATGATCAAAGAAATGTGCTATCATTAACACACAGGTTCACTTTTTGCATTTTATTTTAAATCATTTTATATAGCTTTGGTGGCTATCCCAAACTCTTGATACCAGCGTAATGAATATATGTCCATGTCACTCCTGTCAAATAAATATATAAAGTAAATCAAAAAAGTAAAAATTAAAATTCTCAGAGTATATTGTTGCAACTGAGTTTCCAGACTTGCCTCCCAATGTATCTTACAATACACAGGGGGCGCTCAATGAGTTGCCCCTTGACGTATCTAACGGCATGAACCAATCTGATGAAAATGTCAAATGGCGGGCACTTCCTCCTAATGAGGAGTGCTGCCAACTCAACCTGCTTATCCCTGCACAAGTTATTCCTTGACTTTGAACCTTACATGGAACATCCCACTATGCCACCCCCTTTTGGCTTTCCTCATATAGTATATTAATCACAATATTCTACAATAAACAATACCTTATTCTATTCATTATTGTCCTTTCTATTGGACTGTTGTCTTCCCCAATTCAAATAATGAACTCTCATTGGTTCAGTTGCAACAAGGTAGCAGAAGTAGGTTCACAACCTACCTAAAAGAAAAATTCCCCCTAAGAAAGGACAGAGTATGGGCCGTATGGCTACTCCCCATCAAGAGACTTTACTGCCAATCCCCAAGGGGGTATCCCCAATGGGTACATTATTTACCAAGACTAGCTAGTTCTTACAAGTGTGTATAATTGGCTCTGCCTTGGACAGCATGACGCCTTGTCACCCCACCTCAGTTGGACCTTTCACAGTGCATTCTCAACTTCCAGCTGGAATCCTTTGTGGGTGGGGTTGAAGGAGACAACATTGTCAGTTGGCTTCACTCCACCAAGACCCGCCTCTGTATCTTTCAGGCTCCCAAGTTCATGTGGGTTGCCACTGCATCTGGGCGCCTCACAGGGGCTGCCACTGTGTGGCTTAACAACTAGGCCAGTCAAGAAATTCAGGCCATCTGGGAAGAATTCAGGGACGCCGCAAAGTCCTACTAGAGAAAAACCTTCTTGCCTATTGTGGTGGGAACTCCCCTTCTAGCAATTAAACAGACTTGGTCTGTTCCCAAATACCTTGCCACCCCCAAAACTGTGACCAATGGAAACACCATGCTTCTGACCCTTATAGTTAATGGGCTCAAGCCCCTATTTCTGTAAGTGGGTCCCTGTAGGTTGTTGCACCTCCATTGATGACTGTTACAAGGCCATTGTGGAGGTCACCAATAAGGCTATAATGGGCTTCTGCCGTATAAATGATGCTCCACCTTAACCTTGTTCAACACCTGGCAGTGCTCACAACCAAGTGGGCTGCCACCAGCCCTGACAGCAGAAAAATGGGGTTAAACGCCCCCGCAAGGGGGAACTCTAACTAGTGCAGATTGAGGACCAGGGAAAAGCCTGGGGGTTGTAGCTACAAGAGATTCTACAACCTCACTTGACCCTCACTCTCAATCCCTCCTTGCAAAGAATCCCTGAGACTACAGTGTACACAAAGTTGAAACCCTTGATGTCTTCCAGGTTCATAGTGACAACCCTGTGCTTCAATCAAGCCACTCTCCCAATAAATTAACCTGCTTGGCTTATCCCTTCTGTTTTTGTTGGAATACCCACAAACTATTGGTAGATACTGGAGCTGACCACACTATGGTTGACCAGGTGTTTGCTGATTCTCAACAATTAGACCGTGTGCCAAGCAGATTCAAGACATTACGGGTAGCTGACTCCTGTAGAGTGGCAATTATCCATGAGACATTACCCTTCTCTGTGAGAATGGGGAACATCCAGGTTAGGCTCTCTGGGCCAATCATGGCAGGACTCAACCACAACGTAATTACTGGCCTTGACTGGCTTTGTCACAATTATCCCTACATTGACTGGGATATATCTGTTATCACCTTCAATATAAATGGGGTGGTTTTTCAGATCTATCCCGTTGAAATGAGCAAGTTACTCCACAATACTGTGTTTGTCAGAATAACAGAGACAGACTTGTATAATTTCAAGGGGGAAAACTAGACTTTAATCAATGCTCAGTCAAAGTTATTCACACTGAATCATCTGTGGCCCCTCCCTTGACCACTTCACCCCCACCAGCGCTTGCGGCACTCCTCGAGGAGTACAAGGACATCTTAAGCAAAACACTGGATCAACTACCTCCCCCTAGAGAGATCCAGCACGCTGTACAACTCCAAGGGTTGCTACCTAAAGCACACCCCTTGTATTGTCTTACGCCCAAAGAAGATAAGACCCTCTGCCAGCACCTCATGGACGCGCTTGACAAGGGCTTCATTCACCCTTGCCCTCTCCATATGGGGAAGCTGTTTTTTTGTAGCCAAGAAGGATGGGTCCCTTTTCCTGATCACAGACTATTGCGCCTTAAATGAGGTGACTGTTAAGAATAGGTACCCCCTGCTGTTGATTGAAAACCTGTTTGACACACTTGCGGGTGTTAAGGTATTTAGAAAGATTGATCTCACTGCAGAGTACAACCAGGTCCACATTGCATCAGGGGATGAGGCAAAAACTGCCTTCTGCACACTCTATGGGTTGTTTGAGTGCCAGGTCATGAACTTTGGAATGACCAACTCTCCTTCCACCTTTGCCATGTTGATAAACAAAGCATTTGAGGAATCAATTGAGAAATGTGTGGTTTTTTACCTTGACAACATTATTTTCTTCAGTCAAGATCAAACCACGCACCTCTAACACCTCCGTACTGTCCTTGACACCCTTTGGAAAAATCAGCTAAAAGCTAAACCTTCCAAATGCAAATTCCTCAAGTTGGAGTTATTGTTCCTTGGGCACACCATCTCTGCCCAAGGGATAAAGCCTGATCCTGCCAAAATCAAGGCAATCACCAGCATGCCATCTCCCATTGATGTGGGCCAGGTGCTTACCTTCTTAGGCATGGTTGCCTATGTGCGCAAGTTCATTCCCAATTGCAGGGAACTAATTGCACCTCTCACTGAGCTCCTAGACACTAAACAGCGCTTCCATTGGACCCCTGCCAGAGATCAATCCTGCAAGATGTTGAAGCAAAGACTTACAACTGCATTTGTATTGCAGTTCCCCAATCAGAACTGCCAGTACAAACTCAAGACTGACGCCTCTGAAAGAGCCATAGGGGGCGTGCTACAGGTAGAAACTGATGAAGGTGTCTTCTTCCACATGGCATACAAGTCCAGGAAGATTACTGACACAGAACAATGTTACCCTATACATGATAAAGAGTTGGTAGCAATTGTGCACTGCGTTGAGAAATGGAGCTGCTACCTGGAAGGGGCTACCTTTCCACCCCGCGTCCTGACAGATCACAAGTCACTCCAGTACTTCAACATGCAGTCCCACTTGACACGCCGCCAAGCAGGCTGGGTCAAGCATTTACCCCCTACCAGTTGTGCATTGAGTACAAGCCTGGGAAGGAACTTGTCACAGCTGACACCCTCTCACAACTCTATGTGGCATTCATCACCGGGGATGATGGCTTGGATCCAGATTGACCAATGTTGTACCTCTGTCCTGAAGCGGCTCACTATGAAGGTCTTAACTCAGTAACCATCTCCAAACTGAAGGACAACAAAAGTCAGTTCACCACCAATGCTGGCAACATCTGCTGCCAGGCAGAGACAGGTGAGAAGACGCCTTACATTCCCACCACACAACAAGGTGACACAATATTGCACTATCACCGCACCTTGGGTCACATCAGAGGATGCAACCTCTTTAAGATCATGAAACAAAAGGTTTGGTGGCTGCATATGCACCAAGATATCTTGGATCTCCTCAAAACATGTGTGCTGTGTGAAAAGAATATGTCTAAACCTGCACCCCCAAGTCTGTCCTTCCCATCAAAGCCATGTAACTCTTCAAACAGTGGGCCCTTGATGTTGTTGGGCCCCTCCCTGAAGACAGACTGGGAAAGAAATACATCATACCTGCCATTGACTACTTCACTTGTTGTCCAGTGGCCTGGGTGACAACTAACCACACTATCACCACCATCATCTTCTTCATTGGCAAGAAAATTGTGGCCTGCTTTGGGCGTCCCAAACATCTCATCACAAATGGTGGCCCCAAACTTATTGGGCATGTCATGAAGGCGTACTGCACCAATAATGCACTTCAACAGATAGTCACAACCCCATACCATCCATAAGCCAATGGACGCAAAGAGAAATTAAATGGCTCACTGGTTTAATTGATTGCCAAGCTCTCACAGGAACATCCCAATACTGCGTGGACTGAACACTTTCCCACCGCTCTACTGTTTTCATGAGTGAGAATCAACAGAGGCACCAGGTTCAGCCCCAGCGCCTTTGCCTTTGGAACGCCTGACAGTCTGACAAGAGTTGAACAGGGGAAGTTATGTTCTAAATTTCCCGGAAAGTCCCCCCTGTTGACAACTCCATCCCTAAATCAATAGCGTGCCAAAGCCCAAGAAATCAAACACAAACAAATTGAAGAAAGGACAAAGCACCTTGAAGCCAGATAAGCTATAGGTGACCCCATCTACACCCTCAACCCTAATTTGGCAAGTTAGAACCCAACTACCTAGGGCCCTTCAAGATAGACATGGTTTACAACAATCACACCTATCAACTTGAAGATGCCCAAGGAAACACCAAGAAGCTCCACCTCGATTTCTTGCGCCCCTGCTGCGCCATCCCCACACAAAAGTTGTTTGTGAGGACCTACCAAGATCTGCCGCAGACTCTGATCATAGTGTCTGATGACAAGCAGGGGGCAAGGGGGTGTTGCAACCAAGTTTCCAGACTCACCTGCCAATGTATCTTACAATACACAGGGGGCGCTCAATGAGTTGCCCCTTGACATATCTAACAACATGAATCAATCTGATGGCAATATCAAATTGCAGGCACTTTCTCCTAATTAGGAGCGCTACCAATTTGACCTGCTGATCCATGCACAAGTTATTCCTTGGCTTCAAACCTTACATGAAACACCCCACTATGACACCCCCTTGTGGCCTTGTGGCTTTTCCCATATAGTATATTATCACAATATTCTACAATAAACAATACCTTATTCTATTCATTCTTGTCCTTTCTATTGGACTGTTGTCTTCCCCAATTCAAATACTGAACTCTCATTAGTTCAGTTGCAACAATATGATGATTTTTTTATTAATCAATATATTAATATAGACTATATAAATAATCAATGTATATATTTTGTTTTCAATGTATCTTCAAAATGAATTTGTTTAAAATTTACTTATACTATAAAAAGATAATAAAATTAAAATGGAATATATAGTAAGAAAGAAGAGATTTGTTGTTTGTGTTTATAGTGAGATTGTTGGTATGCAACCACCTAGAAATAGAGGTGGTGCACAACCTCCACTGCCACACTGTATAATGTGGATACACTTTGATTAAAATACTCTCAGCAGCTTGTAAATGTGAGTATTGTGAGATGGGAATAGAGGAGCAGCTTTTCTGGTGGGGCTGAAAACCTGTAAATTTCAGCCAGGAATGAGGCATCCTGGATCACATGGTCCACTGATTTGCATTCTGGGGCAGTATCAGGATAGACATTTCTTTTACCCTTGAAACCTGGGCCCAAGGACAGGATTCAACCCCTGATCCTGAATCCCTGTGGGTCTGTGGACCAATGGGCTGCCTGCCCGTGTTTTCCTGGGGTCAAGCCCCCACAAGCTGAGGCCAAGAATGATGGCCAAAATGGTGAAGCAAGCCAAACCAAAGGAATTATTGCACCAAATGGAGGAGTAATTGAGGCGCCTAATGGAGGCAACAAAATTCTGACCATTAGCTTCATGAGCTTGAAGCCTACACTGGTGGCCAATCAAGAGTCATCCCTGGAAGAAGGCACAGGCCTGCGGCCCAACCCCATGAACACAACTCTAGAGCAAGATAATCAAGTAGCCAATTCAAGATCTCTGACCAATGAAAGAACTCCCAGCCTGGGTGCCATTTTGCTGCCTTTAAAACTGAGCACCCAGATCCCCTGGGCCCACTTTTCCCAATGCCCTGATGAACCCCTGTGGAAAATATTAAGTTTGGAAGTGGGGTGCTATATAGACCAAAGGACCCCATACTCCAAACTTATTGCCATTTTTGAATGAAGGTTATGTTATTTTGGCTTACACAGTTACTGCCTTATTTTGTCTTTGCATTCTATCAAATGAGTACAAGATCATCTGGCTCTCTTGTCCCTCTGCCTGCAGTTTTCTGCCCTCCAGGTGTTTCCTTTGGCCCTGTTCACTTCATAGAGTACCCTCTGAAACCTGAATATAAGGATTATACCCTGGAAAAGATCCTTGAACTAGATCCCTTGGCCCACATACAATCTGCAGTTAGATACAACCACCAAGGCCCCTAGATATTCTCAATACCCAAGTTGTTTAGAGGCAAATTCAATTACCTGCCTGCCTACAAACTCTGCATGGAACCACCTGTGACCCCCAAGCCAATGCCTGCCTCCTCACCCAACTTCCCTACTGACCACACTGGCAAGCTGTTTTTGGATTGTGTACATCACCCTCACAGGGGTGATTGACACTATAATCCTAGCCGCTGGCCTGTGATCTTGGGTGGGGAAGTCTATGTCCTACCTCATAAAGTTAGCCCTGATCTTGTGATGGGCCCTGTCCGCTAAACCTACTGTGGGGTTCCTGCCCATCAGCCCCCAAAGTGAATCCTGGGTCATAGCCAGGGACTGGCTGGAAGGGGTTGTCATTCTCTGGTAAGGGAAAATGTATCTCATAAATATGTATAGGGGTTGAAATGGGCTTTTAATCACTCTCAGAAGGAAGATCCCCTTAGAAACCTTCTTGTATATGGCCCAGGGGGTCAGGGAAACAATATGGATTTGCCAATACTTGGAGTCCTCCAACAATATCTTGGACTCCTTGTATTTGGTATTGGGCTCCTTCACCTTAGTCTTGGACTCCTGCATTTGAGTCCTGGGCTTCTTCACTTTGTTCCAGCTCCAGTTCTGTATCTCCAGCTCCTATATCTTGGGCTCCTGCACCTCTTTCTTATGCTCAAGTCCTCTGTGTAGTCATTGTGGCCTTTTTATCCACTTGTTAAGTCCAACCAAGCTCCTGTTTGCAACCAAAATGCTTTCCAAAAACGCTTTGGTAGAAACCCAAAAGACCCCGTAACTTTCCTGCCAGCCTCCTTCTTATAGTGTCCTTTTCCCAACGGTTCTGCCTTCAGAATGGCTTTCTTCAGAAGCTTAAACCATTGCCGCTCACTTTTTTCTATAATAACTTAAGCTTATATACTTACTTTCTTAAAAGCTTAAAGTATTAATTCACTGTTTTCTTGCTTATACTTTAAACTTTTGTCTTCCAACCAATCATATTCATCAGGAAACCTGCCAGAACTCAACCAATGAATGCAGAGCGCAAAACTAGCCCATTCTCTGAATTTTCATTGCAATCCAACTAAGAAATCACATTTCACTGCTCAAAGCAACAACTTTTTGCACTCCAAAGAGTTAACTGGTTCAATTTTCCAGCACCAGTCTTCCCTGAATTCAAAATTAACCAGTTTTTAATAGTAGAACACTATTTAAATTGTTCTTTTTGGTCCTCTTCAACGTTTTCCCCATATATTTACTAATATAGTAAAATCCAAGGAAAACATCCCACCAAAACAACTCAATTAGGAAAAACTTTGGCTCATTTCTCTGGACCACCAGTCCTTCACCATCATCTTCTGGTCCTTCAGCCAGCCCTTCAACTACATCTTCCAGCTCTTCAGTTATTCTATAAGTCATTACTTTCTAGGCCATCAGCTAGTCCTTTTCAGTCCATCAACCAGTACTTTTCAGTCAGTAATCAGTCCAGTCCTTGCCACAATCTTCTAGCCCTTCAGGTAGTTCTTCAACATTCACCAGCTGGATTTCATCTTCATCATGAACCATCTTGGCTCCATCTTAAATATGAGCCATCTTGGCTCCAATCCTCACAATGAACCACCTAGGTTCCAATCCTCACAATGAACCATCATGGCTCTAATCCTCACAATGAACCACTTAGGTTCCAAACCTCACAATGATCTCCCAGTCCCTCAACTAGTCTTCACTGTGATCATACAGTCCCTCTTAATAGTCTTCACTTTAGATCTTGAACCACCTTGGTCCTATGATCAGCCCCCAATACCAATACCTCAGACTCAGGCAATAAGTCTACAGGGCTACTGGCGCTTGGCTGGACCCCTTACAAGTGTCCTCCACCTGGGCCATTTAACCACAGACAATTCTCATATCTGTGCAGTTGTCTTTACTCACTCAGGTGATTAAGTCTGAGCTTTCAGTCACAAAGTAATAAACTTTACTTCCCAAAGGCCTGATCACATCAAGTTCTGCAGCTGCTTCCCTGAGCAACTACCCTGGTGACACTTCTGAGCATATATATGCCCTCTAATGATCACTTTTGAACCTCCTCAAAGCCCTCAAGGAAACACATATGAGAATACCCTACCAGTCTGTTAGGTAGATTGCTTGCTCATAGACCTCCTGTAAGCGCACAAGGGCACATAAAGCTATCTTAGCTTCACCCCTTCCCTGGCAGCCCGAGTTATCCGCCAGGGTCATCCACCCCCACCCCAAGCAGCCAACAATCCCTGCTGGATGAAGACACTTAACAAGCCCATAGCAGCCAAAAGTCCCTGCTGAACTATCACCTTCCTTACCCCAAGCAGCCAACAGTCCCTGCTGGGTGAGAACAACTAACCTGTAAATTCACTGACACCCTTAGCTTTGGATTGAACCATTTCCCCCTGTTGCACCAAGAAAGGCCTAAAAGTAACAGCCAAGCTGCTCAATTCCTTGGGGGACTTTGCGCACACTGTGAATGAGAGATTTGTTCTGGCTTACCCTGTGGATTTCCTGGCTTTGGCTGCTCTTCCCTGGGAAGAAACACCAATCAATTTGGATTATTTGTTGGCATGATTCTGCCCACTTTTGAAAAAAAAATCAGTGTTGCGCTTTTTGCTTTACAGCGCCACAATTATTTGAGATTATAGGGCACAGAACATTTACCAGAATACAGTCATATGTGAGGATATGAGTAGTACTGTATCAGAAGAGCCAGGATTAATCAGAACCATGATTATTTCCCAGCAATGGCTTCTGATTGCGCAGAAGCACTTAAGGATTAGAATAAAGATCAACCAGATTAAGGATAAAATAAAGATGGTTCAAAGATGATTTTATTGTAAATGATTAATTCTTCTTATACCTTCTGCAAGGGTAATCTCTGGGCTACTAACAATGTCTTCTAGGACATTCTAACATGCCCCAAATTTGGGTAATTATTAATCTAGGTTTGGTGCTTATTGCACGTCAACCAATAGAATATTTTCATCTTCACCCAGCACAGGTGATCCTTGCTGGCATGGAATAATTTAGTACTTCAGGATCACTTCCTACTTCTCTTGAATACTGGAAGCTTAATGCTTATTAATGTGATAAATATGGGAATTCAAGATTATGGGGAATCAAACCCAGCGCCTTGGAGCCCAATGTAAAAGTAAAGCGGCGCCTTGGCGCCTGCAATATTTGCCAGGTGGTGCTTGACGTAAAAGTAGTTTGGCGCCTAATCCAATTGCTAGGCGGCGCTGCGGCGCTTGTTTATTTTTAAAGTACTATGGCGGCGCTTATCATTGGCTAGCTTAAGGCTCAGGTCAGCAGACTACTGCTGATCCAATATGCATATAGTTTATACTACCAATTTATGTAGTTTGGTAGCTGCAATTTATATCTGCAAGCTCTGTAATAATTAGTATCATTGTATTTTGTACTACTAATTTATGGATTTGGTTGTAACAGTCCCAATCTGTGAGCTCTGTCATAATTGGCATCATTTCTTGGTCAAAATTCCCAACAATCAGAAATTCCCAATCAGGAGACGTCACATCAATGTCTAGGGAGTCAAATAAATCTGAAATGCTTGGATGGCTTCCCAGCCAATCAGGTGGGGGTGCAGAAATTGAACTGGAATCCTCCAGCACCCCTGGCCATGCCCAGGAAAATTTCTCTCCTAGCCAACCAGATGAGCCTCTTGAGGTCATGTGATCTTTTCATTTGCATCTCATTCCTTTTAACAATGCCAGGGGACTTTGAGTCCCCTGCTTGTCAATTTTCACCTTGATAAAACTTTAATAGTTTTAAAACCAAAGAAAAAAGCTAGTCTTTATTTTTGGACTCTGTTTGGAGTCCTTCCCCTTTTTAGCAAAAGTGTTAGTAATTATCTTCTTGAAAACTTACTATTAAACTGTCTCTTTTGAACCCAGCAGTTGCCTTTGAGACTTATACTACAGTGTTAACACTTAGTTGTTAGGTTGTTTGCTGTCTCTTTCAAAACCACTGTTTGAACTCAAATTCTGATTCAAAAAATTTATATAAATCCTACTAGAATCTTGAGGTTTTTTATTAATTTTCTGATTTCAAACCTGCTTTACCTTCTTTTACGCCAGTCAAGCCACCTAAAACCACTGTCAAGGTCTCCAAGTGGTTTATCCTGCTCTACTTCTGGGTTTTTTCTTGCAGCTTCCCCAGTTACCTAAAATCTTACTGTTTGAAACCTAATTTTAGCACCCCTCAATTCCAAATTTAGTGGTCTTTGTTATTATGATCTTCCCAGTTCTTAGTTTTGTGGTATTTTCTCTGGTCCCTTTTGTGCTTCTCCTCTGGACAGCTTCCCCTAATTTATGGTCCCGCATCTCTTCTTCTGTTTGCCTTGCAGGGGATAATCCCTCTAGTCTCCTGCATATACCTGGTGCACTTCTCCTTTTGGGGGAGACTATTGTCCAGAGTCTAACTTTTGGCAACCTAGATTTCCATACTATCAACCACACTGTTCCTACTCCCACATTAGAGGAGGTGCCAGCGCCTGCCCTTCCCAGCTTGGAGGGGAACAACTTGGCACCCCTTCAAGCACCTGCAAAGTTGCCTCATGCTCCCACCCACACACCCTGGTTACTTGCCGGGTTGGTGTTGATGGGGCTGAATGCATACTTCCCCAGTTGTCTCCTGCATCCTCTCTTTGGTCCCCTCTCTGAGCTGCCATCCCAGTACTCCACTGGGAGGCATTCTGGTGGTATATCTTGCCAGGATGGGAGCCAAACTTAGTTAGTTTAGCCCCCCTCTCTCACATAACCAGCCCCTAGCAGCCAACAGTCCCTGCTGGGTTGGTTCATCACTTGCTTTAGTAGTCCCTTGAAACCTACTAGGCAGGCCTTACCTTTCCTAGTATCCAATGCTTTCTACTAGGCCCCTATCTGTCAAAATCCATTATACTTTCTCTTGGCCATCATTAGCCCCGCCTGCAAAACCATCCAATATGTGGAATGTCACAAAACCCCATCTTGTCCCTGCTCCAGGCCAGCCCAAAGTTGGCCAAGAGGATCTTGGTCTTCTTAACAGCTGTTTCATTTTCAACAGCCTTTTTTGATCATGTGTTCCCAACAAATAAGACTGATTATGCTCCACCAAGAAGCAGAAACAAACACCCCCATGAGCCCAGCTCATCTCCGGTATATTATTGAATGGAAGCATGCCCAGGATATCCCAAACAAGCTCAATGAAGTTTACACAGTAAACCACACCAGGGGCCACCAGGTCCAGACAGACCAATTGAGCATCCTTGTAGGCTATAACTGCCCACTCAGACTGTAAAGTTATGCCTCCCCCTTAGGCCTCCACTTCAACCCCTTCCAAATACTTGGGAATTTCTACCCAAATTATGTTTGAATATTTTATCTAAAAGGTTGCTGAAAAAGCCCAAGAAAGGCCATCAATTTAATATTCTGGAATTATTCTGAAGATGCTCCCACCTAACTCACCCAAGAGACACCTCTGGTTAAATATCATGTGCAAGAGCGGCTGGGAGTAGTGGTAATTGCATCCAAAGCATATTACTGATGTTATTTGGTTTGGTTTTCCTTTTGACTATGTCCATTCAAAATTTTTCAAGATCTTCCTGCCTCAAGAAATGCATATTTATCCACCCATATCATTGGTCAATTGGTTTGTGATATTCAATCTACCACCCCAATTCTATCCCATCCCTTAAATGAATGCAAGAGTTATAAAAGACTTTGCTTCATCATTCTCTAATCTAATAAAGTTCAAATTTGTTAGTAATTTTGATCATTTGGTTTTATCTGTTGCTTTGCAGTATTCAGTTGGCTCCTTCCCCCCTTTGACCTATCCAGGAATTGTTGGCAACAATCTTTTGGTTGTTGCTGAAACTGCAATTTTTATTGTGGTTGAGAGCTTGGTTTTATTTCCTCTTAACCTTCTCCCCAATTCTCACACAGACTCTCCCCTGCCATGGGTCAGTTTGTACAGGGCATCCTTTGACATTGGGAATACACCATTAATTTTTTCCTTGAGCTTGCGCACAACAGGAGGCAACAGGGCCAGCTACCTGCTCACATGACAGATGTAGTTTGAGTAAAATTTAGCCGGGACATAATAAACCAGGAATATTCTTATAACACTGTCAATGATTTCTAAATAAAGCAATAAGTATATTGAATTATTTATTAATTTTATTTTTTAGGTATCCTCTTCTTTGCCAGTGGCTTTGGTATGGTGGGCCATCTTTGGCGCAACAAGCTGTACAGGCATCTTATTATCCTCCTTGCAGGCCCTCTTGGTTGGTTTAAGATGTTCATACATCTTGGGGTTGTTCACCCAGACAGAAAGTGTGGAAATACTATGAGCCTTGAAGTTTAAGCACCTATCACAGTCTTCTGTACGTTTAGAAGACGCACAATTGTCTTCTCAGACATGTCAGGCATCAGGGCCATCAGGGCCTTAGCTGACACCTTGTCAAGTTTTTTGCCTTGAAGCACAATGGACTTGACTTTTTATTTTATTTTTTATCAATCCCCTTGGTCTCAGCAATTGCTGGTTCAAGATTCTTCAGAAGATTTTTTGAGTTCTCATTTGATGTTTTACTAACCTTTTTGTATGTTTTTAAGGCTTTCACTCCAATAAACTCTGTGTTATTCTGATCTTAACACCTCTGCATTTTCCTTGTTTATTTTCTGTACAATTAAAATGCCCCATCTTTTTTCTTCTTTTTACCCATTGTTTATATGCTTTTTAGATATTCTTAATTTGTGTTGCTTGCTTTATGGTTTGCCATGCTTTCATGATTTCTGTATTGTTTTAACTCTTTAATTAGCCTCTTGTGACAGAAATACATTGCTTCAATGTTTATTTAAGTTTAAATTAGATATTTACATGTTATTTTGTTTAGAGAAGTTAGTGATGATCTGAATTCAAACCCTTAATGATAAACTTTTGCTGTAACTGAACCAATGTGAGTTCAGTATTTGAATTGGGGAAGACATCAGTCCAATAGAAAGGACAAGAATGAATAGAATAAGATATTGTTTATTGTAGAATATTATGATTAATATACTATATGGGGAAAGCCACAAGGCCACAAGGGGGTGTCATAGTGGGGTGTTTCATGTAAGGTTTGAAGCCAAGGAATAACTTGTGCATGGATCAGCAGGTCAAATTGGTAGCGCTCCTAATTAGGAGAAAGTGCCTGCAATTTGATATTGCCATCAGATTGATTCATGTTGTTAGATATGTCAAGGGGCAACTCATTGAGAGCCCCCTGTATATTGTAAGATACGTCGGCAGGAAAGTCTGGGAACTTGGTTGCAACACTTTAAGCCAATTAGAAGCCGTGTGAGAAAGAGGTTGTTGTTATATAACAGGACATTTAATAGTTCTTTGATTCATGGGCGCCAATTAATCCAATTGGCGCCCATGAATCAAAGAAATATTAAATGACCTGTTATCTCACAATAACCACTTTCTCACATGGCTTCTAATTGGCTTAGAGTTTATTATTAAAGTTTTGAATTCAGATCATCAACAACTTCTCTAAACAAAATAAACATGTAATTATCTAATTTAAACTTAACTAAACATTGAAGCAATGCTATTTCTGTCACAAGGGGTTGGTTAAAGAGTTAAAAACAACAGTGTTCTGGATCTAGATACACAGTATAGTAAACATAAGATATTTTAGAGAAATAGGCTAGATGTATAGGAAACAATGAAATAAAAAACAAAGAGAACATAAACAATTAAAATTGAAATTCTGGATAATAATATATACAATGTTTAGTGGTGGAGAATTTTATTTGGGAAGGGAAGGATGATGCCTATGAGGTATAATGACACAGGAAAGAAGGAGCAGAAGCAGTGCTTGACTGTGAGTTCTGGGCTTAGAATTTGGTGGGAGGGACTGACATGTGAGGGTTAGTGGTGGCGGGATGAACTAGGTGGATTCTGTGTGATGACTGACAGATAAAGTACATCATGTTCCTTGTCTACCATTGATTTGATTGGTTGGTAGACAGCTGTAGCCTAAGATGAGATTCACTTTTACTTAAGTGATTGGCTTCCCTTATTCACATGGAAAACAAACTGGCAGACAAGTCAGCCACCATCTCCCAACCAAAGATAGAAGTGTGGTCTTAGACATCAAGACATAGATCAATGAAGGCATGTGGTTGCTGTTCAAGGACAATTTCCCCAATATTATAGAACATGATATCACCTAGATGAATGTCTGCATGGCCAGCTGGTTAAATTGAGGCCTGATGTCTGTGTTTTTGAATTGTCTTGATGGCCTTAGAACTATTTTCCATTTGGTGGTTCAATAAAACCCAATAGGAGGAATCCAAGCTGTCCCAGGTGCCCAGTAATCCACCAATAATTTGGCTATACTCATAAATATTGGTTTAATCAGGGTTTGTTCAATAATAGACAGAGCCCTTGGCCAAAAACAGCCAGAAATGCACTAATAAAAGTCCCCTTTTTGACCTTTTCCATTCCATTCCTTTGTTTTTTATTTTTTATTTTTCCTGTTCCCCAAAATTGTCAAAAGCAATAGAAAATTTTTAGTATGAGATGAACATGATATCATTAGATAAACTTGTCAAGAATTGGGTGCAAGTGGATTTCATTGCAGGATCACATGGGGAATCCTTGCTACCATCCCATTGGTCCCCATTGAAATTGATCAACACCAAGACTGAGGCAATTTTCCATACATCCAGAGCTGCACCATACACTCTGGAACCCATATGTCATGTTGTGCAAGCTGGTTCTGGACTTGAGCCAGGGGAAGTTTGGGGTCCCGCTGCAAGAGATCAAGCATTATTGGGTATATCTCATTGATCTGGGACTCTGGGGCCTTTTTTGACTTCTTTGCCATCCCAATCAGATTTTCCTTGCTAATGAAGTTGTTGAATTCTCTCATGATGGTGTCTCAGGTAAATTTCAATTGGTCTGTGATTTGTTCCTAGGTCAGGCCACGCTGTTTCAGTGCCAAAGTTTTCTGGAGAATTTGGGAAGTAATAATTTGGCGCTTATGGGCGCTGGGCCGCAGGAGTTGAAGTCTGATTGGCTAAAGGGTGAGTAAGTTGGCATTGGTGGGCAGTTGTTCCAAACCAAGTTTGCCATTCTGATTGGCTTGTTGACTGGTGCCAGGTGGGGGGTTGGGAAAGGGGGCAAGAGCTGAGCAAGACTCTTGGTGATTAACAACCAAGGCAAACCCATATGGGTTGGGGGTCAAGTACAAGTTGGCTCCCTTGTTACCCACATCAAAGATCTGGGTGTAAACAGGGGCCTCTGCATACTGAGCCACACCTCTGCTGAAGCTGTCTTGGCTGCTGCCTTGTTCACTGAGGTTGTTAAAAAATATTATTAACAAAAACCATGGTAAAATAAAACCGAGCAAAAATCACTAAAAGAAGAAGTTTAAAATTTTATGGTCTTATTTTTCTTGTAATCACCAGTCCATATTTGGATAGCTGCTAAAATCATTGCACGCAAAGAAAGAGCCTTGAAAATCAATAAAATGCCTCTGTTTCCAGATTTGATAACTGTTGACTGACTGCTAAAAAGCTTTTTTCATTTTATGATGCACATACTGTTAGAGCAAGATGACGAGCTGCACTATTCAAAGAAAAACTATGTGGATATAATAAACACAGAGTTAATTGTTTGAGCAACAGTAAGCCAAATTGAGAGGAGGGCTTGACCATTTTGGAACCACGGCCTGTGGAGCATAAAACAGAGGTTAAAATCAAAGTCAAGAAGATTATTTGGAGTGGAAAATTAGAATAGTAACAAGACGTGGAGGTGACGTAAAAGGCAGGCCAAGAGACAGCAAAGGAGTCTGAAGCCAACTGAACCATTGCTCCGGCAAAATTGTCAAAGAAAGGGGCCAAGAGGCCCAAATACGCAAGCATGAGGTTAACTTTCTTTTTTTATTCCAAGGATGAGTAAGATATCTAGAAACAAGTTTCTAGAGGGGAATGGGGAAAGTCTTAAGGTAGTTCAGGATGAGGGGGAGGGGATTCCACAGCTTCTTATTGGGTGGTACAAATATTTTCAGCAGTTGGAGAGCCAGCATTGGAATTCAAGTCAACAACATCATAATTTGAAAAATTCTGGCAACCAGCGGGTTGAGCGCTTCCATCACCAAATAATGTATAATGTGTGATTTTTTCATAATTATTTGGATAAAAATTTGGTAGGTCCAGATTTTCCAGGGCTATTTGAGCGGCCCCAGCTTTGACCCATTTTTTGTCAATGACAGCATTTAAGTCTTCAATTTCTCTTAAGGGTTTGACAGCAGTTCTTCATTGGTTTTGGGTCTTACGGGGATGTACTATTCCTTCCGTTTGGTTTTCTACTGTAACACATACTACACATATTTCATGACTCTTTTTTGATTTGGGCCTGTGAAATCTTGCTTCTAGGTTGCTCTATTTTTGTTTCATTTTAGCCCTTCTGTTGGTGCCTCATCTGAATCCTGATAGGATTATAATATATTCCAGAACAACCTCAATATATTTCTCTTGCTGTGCCAAGTCATTCTGTTTGTAGTTTTAACTATGCTGTTTGATGTTTGATATAATTCCATATTTTGTGTTAGTGATACTATGTTTTGTGTTCAACATTTTGCCAGTTCACAGAAAATACTTGAACTATTTGCTATCTGAAACATGCCTGACCTAGAGTTTGCTTAAATCCAAGTCCATCTCAAATAAATCTGAGGTATTTTTTGCTTAGCCCCATAGCTTTGAAAACCACTGCATCTATATAGCTTAGTTGTTGTGATTTCATCTGTCTAGACTCAGCAGTGTAAAAGCTTGTAGTCACTACCGTTTATTTCCAATTATGACTTACAGTTTCTACATTAATTTTTTTGGCTGTGAATGTGCACTGTTGATTGTATGTTTTGATAAGTTTGATCTTTTTATCAAGTTTAATCCCAAAACAGACACTAAGAATATCTATTTCCATTCTCTGTTCTAGATTGTATGTCTTGATTAGGATGAGCTGGTAACAGTATTATAGATTTCCTCATTTGTTTTGATATTTGATATTTTGGTTGTCAGTTTCAGTTGCTATTGGGATTTGTTGTTGGATCAAGTTTGTAACTTTTGTGACTGAGTTTGATGCATCCTTAAAGACCATAGTTAACACAGTAGCTTCATTCTGCAACTAAAACTCATTCCTTCTAGTGCTTGGTACATTTGTTGTTGGATCATACATACGTCTCCAGTTTACATAGGTCATTGTGTGGCTGGACATTTCCGTCAATTGGCAATGTTTTCTGTAGAACTTGCTCCTATATCTATCAAAAAGGATGAGATCTGTTGTGTGACTGAACCAATGTGTTTGGGACTGAACAACTTTTGTTTATCTCAACAGGTTGTAGAAATACTGTACAGCACATCAGTTGATCCTAACACTTACCCCCAGCTGTGTGGGGCAGCCATCAGGATTAACTCATGTACCGTGGACTGCCCTCATATTGACACCTTCAAAGGTTGTTTTTATCTTCATCTCTTATGATTGCAATTAAAGGTTTAAGATAGAAAGTGGATACAGATTTTATCATCAAGACCACTCATTCAAGCCTGAAAAACTACCCAGAAGATAAAAACAGCAAAATAATGTTTAATGAGTGTTGTTAAAGAGGCAGTTCCATGCTGTATGAGTTAATTCTGGTGCTTGGCATATCTAACTAGATGACTTTTTTAAGCACTTGTCTATATAAAAGAGTTTATTCCTGGTCATCAAGATTCTACCAGCTGATCCTCTCTAGATGCTCAGACCATAACCAGCAAATTATTGTTGCTATTACAGGCAGCACCATTGCTGGCATGGTAATACTGGGGAAAATTTATGATACCTGATTTACCACTATAGACCATAGATCTAACTTTGCTTTGGTAACAGTGCCGATTGAAACTGTAGATCCTAGGGAAACTTCCAAGCCTGCCAGGACAACTCAGGTTACTTGATACCGCCACCACATCGTGATAGGGTTTAAAGTATATTGCAACTGTTGTGAATACCGCTATTCACCATATTTTGATTTTGCCTTTGGTGGGCCATTTCAAAGACAAATCTCTCACTTTTTCTTTTGCCTCTCAAAATGAGTTGATGACTGAATCAGGAAGTACAATTGTTTGGTTTCCTGATCCTGCGCAACTCACTTGCCCCACTCATGCTGATGGCAAGTGATCCTACCATCCTGGTAGTGTTTTGTGATATTCCTAACCACTATATATTCCATTTCATATTCACCAATAAAAATTAAGTTATATTCACATTTTTGTCTTTGTGTCTTCTGTACTTCTGCGCCTCTCTCTAGCCACAAGTAGTAGAGATTATTCTTTCAGGGCCGCAAGGTAAATGCATAGCCTTCCCTGTCATCTAATTGAGACTTAGTACAAATCCAATCCTAAGGTTAGAATTTTCTGCTGTGTGTCTGTGCCGCATCTCATAACACAACAAAAATGGTGCTCACTACAGGGGCTGTAAGCCCCTTGGTTATCCCTTTTGAATCCACGTTTTCAGGTCTTTTGCCTCTGCCTATACAAGAGCTGACTTCACCTGAAATTACTAGCCCTCCTATCGAGGAAGATATTGCCAACCTGCCTATTGTCCCTACTGTACTGAGCCTCAGGAATGATCCCTGCCTAGTCGCTTCCCCCATGGATACCCCTGACTTAGAACAAGTCATGTCAGTAGCCCTTGGGATAGCCCGTGAAGGAGCCATTTCTTGCCTTCAGCTGCAGTTCAGTTGGGCGGAATACTATGAATTAATTGTGGCTCCTCAATTTCCACAAAATCTCCTCTCAGCAGCTGGCTCTGCTGAGCACTTACTATTGTCCTTTGTGCAGCCTGCCTTAGCCCACCATCAAATGGTGTTGGGGCTCCACGTCCAAGAAATCTCGTCTCTACAAGCAGCAGTTACTCACCACTGGGACCAGTTTGCTGCCTACCAACAGTGGATTCATTCCCCGTTTTCCTTGGTATCTGACAATCAGCGCAACTCTGTTACCTCCCAGACCTGTTTGGTTAATTCTATCAAACAAATGCGCCAGTCCATCCCTGAATACGTGAGAGAGCGTCTACACAAGTTTCACCATCTAGAACAACCCTGGCAAACTCAAGTAGATTCCACCTTAAACGCTTATCTCACCAACTTTGAACAACTCGTGCAACAGCTAAATGCATTCAGCATGTATTCCTTTGAGCAACTACAGCAGGTAGCGGACTTTGCTGTTAAGAGTCTTAATGAACTCAGTGCGGCGTTTGATCAAGAAAGAGCTGCCACCGCTGCTGCTATAGCCAAACTCCAGAGTCAAGTGAATGAATTAGCTACACCCAAGCCAGATGTTCCGCCCTCTCCCCCTTCTGATGATTTGGCAGATCAAGAGCAAAAAATATGGGACACTATTTGAGAGCTACGTACAACTATTTGCAGTCAAGGATGTCCTTCTGAGGCTCCTCAACCTGACCCCCAGGTGCTTGAATTAACTGCTCAAGTTGCGGAGCTACAGCAAGAACTTGCTGCCCTACGTGAAATGATGGCAACTGCTGCTAGTCCAGTTGGGGTTGTCAATGAAGATGGTTGCTGCCCTGGCTTACTAGGAGCTCCTTGAATCCAATGCGCTAGGGAACTAATTGAACTAGCTAACAAGGTGGATTAATTGAATCAGGATCATACTGAACTGGATAGAGACGTACAAGAGATGAATGACATGATCAACTCTGTGAATGATAGGTTTGCTCCTTGCCTCTCAGTGGGGCCATCCCTTACTTCTCAACTGGCTGAGCTCTCCACAATAGTGACCACCCAAGGTCAATGCTTAGATACTACTGCACAACAGACCACTCAAGCTTTTGATACGGGTGCCTGCGCTGTTGAGACCCTGACTACCCTTGAAGAGAGTGTTTGTCAGCTATGGGCTAGGCAGCCCCCTCTGAGTCCAAGGCAGAGTTTTCCCCGCGTATAAACGTACTTGATAGCAACAATGGTGGCGCAACTCCCAAAGCACACTTCAAGCCTACCTTTAAGCAAGTATTTGATCCTAAAACCTCAACCATTGCAGCTTTCCTAACTATCTACAAAACTGCCATGAGACGAGCTTCAGACAAAGTTAAGAAAGAACATATTCTGACCTGTCTACATCCGGCTTGCCAGGAGGTGGTAGTGCCTGAGCTGCCCTCCATTGAGACGTGGGAAGATATGAAGCAGCTTCTAATTGAAGAGTTTGGTGGTGACCTTAGCCTGGAAGTAAAGAAGGACACCTTCATGCATATTGCTTTCAAGCCTAAAGAAACGCTAGCCAAGTTTGCAGACAGATTCTACATGGAAGGACAGCAACTGATCACAAGCAGACAGTTGATAGCCCATGAAGCATACATGGCTTGCGCTCAAGCCCTCAAAGCTAACCAACTTCTGTGCCTTCACTTCAAAGCCCATAAAGCTATGCTTTCCTCCATGAAGAGCATAAAGATGTTGTTGCAGGATATGCACCTTACTCATTCTGAAGCAGTTGTTAGGGAAGATTGAGCTACTTTTAACTCTGGTTCATCTTCCTGTGGTCCTTGCATTCTTACCATGAACTTGCAAAACCCTCCCTGACGCCAAGGTTGCCACAACTGTGGTCAGATAGGTCATCATTCTTGAGCCTGCACTAACCCACAGGTTGAAGGAGCTGATCCAAAAGAGCAGGTGGGAAAAGAACAGTCAACCTAGAGGCAGAGACGCTCTTGGTTGACAATTCTTCCCAGTCTCTTTCAATCCCTCCCTCTATATCTGACGCTGAGCCTGCTGATAACAAGGCTCCTCCTATCCTCCTCTTGTTTCACAATATCTCTGACGACTCTGACCTGGATGACTCTGATACTGACGGCGCTGAGACATATGGGTACTCTGTTCTGGCTGTTCCTGAAACCATTATAGTCCCCTATAAATTACGCTCAGGAAAGACTACCACTACTGCTAAGCCTTTGCCTCAAGCCAAAGAAGTTGTCTCTTGCCCTTACCTCACTCAGGCTAAGAGGTCCCCCGTGCTAGTGGAGTCGTCAGAAGAAGCTTCCAAGGTCACTGACGCTGTCTTCAAGAATGTATCTGTTTTACTCCCTCTCCAGACTGTTCATAAGGAGTTCCCAGGATTAAGATATATGATTGAGAAGTGGGATAAGGAACTAGAAGAGGCTCAAGATATCTTGGCTGTCCTCCCCCCCCTTTGATTGCACTACCACTTGAGTAGAGATATCCATTCAAAAAGTGAAGATCAAGGCCGTTCTAGACACTGGCTTGCCAGTCAACGTTGTATCCTCCAAGCTTGTGAAGAAACTCAAACTTGCCCCTGACCTTAATTATCACCAGTTGTATGGCACGGCTGGACTGTCTATGACCCGCGCCATAGGGGCATACTCTGCTCTACCCATGCAGTTTGGCAAGCTTCTCCTAGCTGCACCAGCAGTTGTCTTGGAAAATGAGAGTTATGATCTCTTAGTTGGCACCCAGTTCCTTAGGGAATATAAAGAGATAATCAACTTAAAAGATAGTTGCCTCTCTATTCTGGGGTATGAAGTCCCTCTGATCTTTGAAGAACCGGTTAAAGTTCCTGGGAAACAGCTGAAGACGTGTGCTTTGGAATATCCCACTGGGGTTTTCAACCTCAAATATTGCACCCACTCCTCAAACAGGAAATGTCCACCCATGGCTTGTCCTGCGTCTGAAGGGATCCCTCTCCTAGCCATGTCTGCTGTCACCATCCCACCTGGCTCCCAGGCCATCCTAGACTCCCAGATATCATATGAACTACCTGAACAAACCTTCTTGGAGTTGTACTCTCCCCCCCGTTAGGACGCAACAAACCTTATCTCTGTCCTGGGATCCTAGATGTCTCTATAAGGAACCTGTTTAATTGTTAGTAGCCAACCTGACTGCTCTCCCCATGACTGTGTCTAGGGGGCAGGTTGTTGGATATGGCAGTTTTTGAGCGCTCCTGATGTCCTGTCTCTTCATCCCTTTGGCACATTCCAAGACTTTAACCTACCTGAGGATTAGCCCCAAGTCCTATCCTTGTTCACTGTGCAAGACTTTCCACAGTTGTCCCCAGTTCAGCAGAAAGAGGTGCTAGACTTGCTGGACTGATTTTCCAACATCTTTGCAAAGAACAGTACCAAATATGGGTTAGCCAAAGGTGTTATCCATCAGATTGACACTGGCAACGCTCCTCCCTTCCGTGCTAAACCATATTGCCACAGCTGTGTAGAGGACGCCCAGGTATCTAAAGAGCTCAAACAACTGTTGGATGCTGGGCTGCTGGCACCTTCCCATAGTCCTTGGGCATCCCTGCTACTCATCTTAAAGAAGAAAGATGGGGGTCACTGTATTGTGATGGACTATTGCTGATTGAACTCTTTGACCAAGAAGGACTTGTACCCCTTTCCGCATATTGATGATTCTCTCTGACGTCTTGGAGGCTCTAAGTTCTTCTCCGTAATGGATCTGGCATCTGGATACTGGCAAGTTGACCTATCGCCCAAGGATCGTCAAAAAGCTGTGCTCATTACCTCTGAAGGGCTTTTTGAGCCTACTCGCATGCCGCAGGGACTCTGCAACGCCCTGGCCACCTTCCAGAGGGCCATGGACTCCATCCTCTGTGACTTGAAGTTGCTGTGCATCCTAGTATACTTGGATGATATAACGGTTTTCAGTGCTACCTTCACTGATCACCTGGCTCATCTCAAAGAGGTGTTCATATAGATTTGAGAAGCTGGCTTTAAGCTAAAACCTTCCAAGTGCACTTTCTTCAAAGAACGTCTTGAATTTTTGGGCCATGAAGTAACCCAGACCGGGATTTGCCCAATGACTAAGAAGGTTGAAGCCATCAACAAAATGCTTCCGCCCACCAACCTGCAAGAGGTACAAGTCTTTCTAGGGATGATGGGCTACTATAGACAGTTTATCCCTGACTTCGCTGATACTAGTGAACCTCTAGTCCAGTTGTTACGTAGTGTCCCTTTCAAATGGACCGCCAGTCAGCAGCAAGCCTTTGAGACCCTTAAGAAAAAACTCAAAGAGGCGCCAATCCTAGTGTATCCTGACTATGATAAGGAGTTCATCCTGTACACCAATTCTAGTGATCTTGCTATTAGAGCTTGTAATACCCAAGTATTGAGGGTAAAACTTTGGTAACATAAGATGGCAGGTTAGGCGGCTCAAAGCCGTTCAAGGCGTAGAAAATTGGATAGAAGTTGACTGCCTGATGGAAGGCTTTGGCAAGGATGTTACATTGTCTAAGGCTGACGGCAAGGTACAGTAGCGTAGCTTCAGGAATCACATAAGTAGCCAAGGTGGAAGTTGGGCGAGATGACGCCAGAGATTGTCCACGGGTTCAAAACCATTGATTTGAGATGAGTTGGCTCATTATATGATATCCCTTTTGGTCCTTGTGGTTCAGGACCAAACTGAGCATTGGTTGGCTGGTGGCCCCCTATCCCAAGGTAAGCTGTCAAGACAGCTGTGAAGATGATGTAGTTAATCTTCTGACTTGGGGAGGGGTAATGGGTTTAGTAAGGTTACTTGCTTAGCCTGGGTAAAGGATTGATTAATGTGATAATATTGAGGAGGATATTCACTCAATGATAGCACAAACTATCATTGAGGGGTTTGTCTTTATTTATACTAGTGGACCTGCAAGGCATGATTATTGGAAGGCATAGCATTGGGGAGCCAAGAGTCTGAGTTGCATTTGTTATTCCCTTTTCTGGATTGGCTTGGGTGGCTGGCAATTGAGAAGGTTTGGCTGGATCCAAGTTTGCATTGGCAAAGTGCAAGTTTGGTCTTCTTCGGGCATCCAAATTCATTTACTAAATTTGGTGCATGATTTCCATTGTTGGATAGCCTGTCAGTCCAATTCCCATTTGGTAGGCTCCCAAATTGGGCAGTAGTTCCTCCCAAGTTTGGCTTTGGGGAAGTTGCCTTTCCTGATTTCCTGATCTGGCTATTTCCCAAAGGAGTGGATGGGGACTGGCCTGCTGGCATGGCAGGGCAAAGGCTGGCAGGTGGCAGGCTGGCCCATGGGTGCCTGGTTTGAGGATGGCTTGCAGGTGGGGCTGGCAAGAGTGGTGGGCACCTGTGCAGTGGCGGTGGACATCTGCTTGGTGGCAGTGGACGTCTGCTCAGTGGCGGCGGGTGCCTGCACGTTGATGGCGGGCAACAGCTTGGTTGTGACAGACTTCTGCATGGTGGCGGCGGGGGCCTGTGCGGTGTCGGTGGACATCTGCTTGGTGGCAGCGGGGGCCTGCACGGTGTCGGTGGACGTCTGCTCGGTGGCGGCGGGCGCCTTCACGTTGACAGCGGGTGACAGTTTATTGATTACACAACTGTAAGTGTCAGGAATATTCCTGACAGAGCTATTCTGGCCCAACTAGATGATGAGGGTGTAGATCATCCAGTGGCTTACACTTTCCACATGCTAAAAAAACATAAGAACTATAGTGTCACAGAGAAGGAGTGTCTTGCCGTGTTGCATGCAGTCAAACAGTTTCGTCACTACGTATATGGTACCCACTTTACAGTTGTTACTGATCACGCTTCACTTAAGTGGTTACAACCGCTTAAGGAGCCTGAAGGGCGCCTAGCTAGATGGGCTCTATGTCTGCAAGGGTACGACTTCACTGTGCTCCATCGCCCTGGGATTCAACACCAGAACGCTGATGGGCTTTCCAGAATGCCCATTCTTGTGTTACATCCTGCAGAGGCTGATCGGTTATACAAACTAATTGGGTATCCTTCTTCTTGGGAAAGTGAGACAGAAGAGGTATGACTGGCCTTGTCCAAGCTATCCGAAGATACCCTCATACACGACAATCAGCTCTTCAAGAAGGTACGAGACCAGTATTTGCCTTATGTACGACCCAGTCTTCGCCTCTCGTTGGTGTCGCAAGCTCATAAAGAGACTGGACATGGAGGCATTGCCAAGACCTTTGACTGGCTTCAAAAGAATTACTTCTGAGAAAACCTTCGCCTGCTGATCCCAGACGTCATAGCTAGCTGTCACAACTGCCAGCTGCAGAGGCCTCGAGCTGCTGCCCACAAGTTCAAATTAGTTCCCCCACAACATGCCTTTCACACTGTCAGCATTGATGCGGTAGGTTCTCTCCCCTGCTCACGTTCTGGGTGTCGCTTTATTCTGATTGCTGTTGATCACTTCAGCAAGTGGGTAAAGGCTCACCCTACAAAAGACATCATGGCTAAGACAACTGCTGCCTTCCTGTTACAAGATGTTTTCTACCGCCATGGCTGTCCTCAAGTATTGCTCTCAGATAATGGGACTAACTTTAATGCCAAGTTGGTAACCTCTGTTGTCGAAGCTTTGGGATCACACCAGTCCTTCTCTGCCCCCTACAATCCTTCTACCAATGGGGCAGTTGAGTGTGCAAATTCAACACTGGTCTCTATCATGAGGAAGCTCACCTACTCTGACGCTGCCAACTGGGACCTATACTTACCTGCTGCTCTCTTCGCATACCGCCTTAGCAAACATCGTGTCACTGGATACTCCCCTTTTGCTATGCTGTATGGGCAAGAGGCTACTACCCCATCGCTCTTGGGGGCCCCCTGCTTACCTCTGATAAGGCCATGAATCCTGACGGCCACATCAAGGATCTAGTCAACCGCATAATTGATATACAGGCCACTGCCTACACTTCTGCATACAAGACTAAGATGCTTGAGCTCTCTCCTGATAATGCTGGACGTTCCCCTCTGCCTGAATTTGATGTTGGTGACCATGTACTTTACTACCAACACAGAGTAGGTGGTCGCGCACATAAGTTGAACTCTCTGTGGATCGGCCCTTTAGAAGTGACCTTTAAACAAGGGTCCGAATATACTGTAAAGCTCCTCTCCAGTGGCCATCCTTTCGCTTGAGTGCACGCAAATTTCCTTCGTAAATACTATCCCCCTAAGGCTAATCTAGGAGAGAGCAATGTCGTGAATACCGCTATTCACCATGTTTTGATTTTGCCTTTGGTGGGCCATTTCGAAGACGAATCTCTCGCTTTTGCTTTCGCCTCTCAAAATCAAATGATGACTGAATCAGGAAGTACAATTGTTCGGTTTCCTGATCCTGCGCAACTCACTCGCCCCACTCATGCTGGTGGCGAGTGATCCTACCATCCTGGTAGTGTTTTGTGGTATTCCTAACCACTATATATTCCATTTCATATTCACCAATAAAAATTAAGTTCTATTCACATTTTTGTCTTTGTGTCTTCTGTACTTCTGCGCCTCTCTCTAGCCACGACTAGTAGAGATTATTCTTCCAGGGCCGCAAGGTAAACACATAGCCTTCCCTGTCATCTAACTGAGACTTAGTACGAATCCAATCCTAAGGTTAGGATTTCCCGCTGTGTGTCTGTGCCACGCCTCAGAACACGACAGCAACATTAGAGCTTAAGAGTGAAGATGGAACCTAGCTTCTTGGTGTGCAGCATATATAATCCACTCCAAAACCCCTTCAACCTGGGGGACCCAAATTTGGAGTGTATGCCATTGTAGTAAAAGCCAGCTAAAGAGGAGATGCCCTAAGTTTAAAAGGGAACCAGAAATTGTACAGTGGCAGGAGGCAAGGTGAGGCCTGAGCAAACCAACCTTTGGGATGGGGTACTTGACTTTTAAAAAATAGCTACTGGTTGTTAGGTAGGTGGGGGAGCGCTGGCTATCTGAACTGCATATTGCAGTCATATGGCTTTAACCGCCAGTCAAAGCTGAATCTGATAGACATGATACTAAGGTCTAAGCCACCGTTTCTAATGACTTTGGTGTTTGAATGTCTCCGACTGGTCATTGTGAGCTTGTGGTGAGGGCAATATATTTCTTACTGAATATATTGGTAAAGCAGGGGATGTTCAGCTGAGCAGGGCCTATTATGGCTTTTCTAGTGGAGAATCAGCTTCTCATGGGAAATACTCAAAGCTAACAAAAAAGTTTGATGGGCTGGATTGGATGTAAGAGGGAGGGCTTTATCTGAACAAAGATCAGTAAGGGTTGCAAGTGCTAGCTATGAAATATAAGTACAGTTGCGGAAGTAAGAGATGACTATTTATAAACTGAAATAATTTGCTCTAAAGTAAGATTGAGTGGGTTCATCTATAGGACATGTATATAAGGAAGATGAGGAGTGGGGTAGTAGAAGACATGTGGATTGGGAGAAACCAAAAACTGATGCTAAGCAAGCATTTCAAACGGGAGTTGGCGATCTGAAGAAAACTTCAGGTTCTCGAAACAGGCTATCCTTCGGCAGCATTTGACGCAACTTTAGTCCTTCTCATGTAGCAATTTGAAAGCGCAGCTTAAAACATTGGTCAATGATCAATGGGGAGAATAATGAACCCAAGTAAGAATAATCAAGAAAAGGTTTCGCCTACGATATTAAAGAAGATCTGCGGGAGACTGGAGATGAGTTTGATGGACGGACGTTATCCTCAGGACCCTACGCCAATATGCTTAGTATACCTCATGCTTAAAATTGCTCAACTTACAGCTATTTTTCTCAGGCGTGAAGGGGTAAGTGAAAGCTTAACTGTCCGACCAGAGTTGAAAAGCTCTTCAAAGTCCCGTGAGCGGTCGTTGTTCTAAAAGAGAGTTGTCAAATATTGTCGAGACAAGGCATTACTATGGATAAATTGGTAGAGAGGTGATCGGATAGCTGATTGACAGGGTTTGCCTCGAGCGGTTCGGCAAATAGAGAAGTTTCAGAGCTGATAGCCTCTGGCAGCCGCAATATTGAAGACCGGGGACTTGAAACTGCAGCATCCATCTCTCCGTTATCTGAATGCTCGTAGAGATGGGAATCGGCAAAGAAAGCTAAAGATGTTGAATACCCGAATTTAGAAACAAACTTACCCTGTGAAGTGTTTAGAGAAGGGAGGTTGCTGTCATCAACAGTGAGAGCTTTAAAGGTTTTAACCTAACAAGGGTTTATAAGTGGTTTAGAAAGTTGAATACCTCGAGAGATTGAAAGTATCTGGTTTCGCTGGCAAGTTGATTAATTAAAGGATCATGGAAAAAAATATAGGCTATTCTATCAGCAGATATAGAAGAAAGCTTCTCTTTGGCTACACTTAAAGCAGTCCTATGAAGAAGGAAACGAGCAAGCTGCTCAATGGCATTGGCAATAAAAAGGCCAACGGGCAGGCTGAAATACTGGGCCCCAGGGCGATCAGTGAAGGCGCTGTGGCACTGCTTTGGGCATAGGAGACCACAGCTGACAACAAAGCGTCTCATGTGGGAGAGGTAGCGGGCTCTATGGTTGGGTTTTTCATCTGAAATTGTATCTACCGAGTCAGTTGTTTTTACTCTATCCTGAGCAGACATGACAAAATCTAAAGAAAGGCCGGTGATCATCTGGGTAGAGCGAGATTTAGCGTCATCAGTACAGCGCTTGAGAAGCTCTTTATCGGGAATAAGACGATTCAAAACGTATTGATAGTGGGTGATGCCATATTTACCAGAAGCATTTTGCTGCTTTACCATTTGTACAAGAAATTGGTCCAAGTAAAGGTTAAGAGCCTCAACGGCGCGGGCGGACAGCTTAGCCTTGGCAACCTTTTCCATGACCTTGGTAGCATTTTTTTGCGAAACATAGTTGAAAATGGTTTCAGTACCTTGCTGTCGAAGCATTCTGGCTGGGCGTAGAGTGATTAAAACGAATCAGGGGGGCCTGGCCAGGTGTGTATGGGTTTTAAAACAAAGGCAAGGAGCCTTTTTGCCCCACATTACTCGAGAATATAGTCTGCCATATCGGGAAGCGCTCTTATTTGTGGCTGACAGGTCGTTCTCAAGGAATCGCACACGATTTATGAGAACCATTTATCGTAGATGACTTTAAAATTAAGTCGCTAGCCAATCAAATATGCGTATGTTTCAGGTCCAAAGCAAACCCCCTTGTCTTGAGCTCGGTGGATTTTTATGGGCATGAGTCAAATGAGCTGATTCTTGAGCTGTAGCCAATCAAATACCTTTCTCTGATGCTATGGTGGAACAGTATCTCTTACAGTATTCCAAGGCTTTCTACTGTAATATTCAATTGGCTGGAAGTAATGGTAAGAAAAGGGCTTTTGCAGAAGGGCACCAAATATAATCACGTTAAATTAAAATGCAAATTTAACTTATATTTTATGAGTTTATTTTTTGTAAGACTTGCTATAAGTTTTATATCTACTTACCAATCCAAAAAGTAGCCATGAGAATTTATGGCAGAGTCTTTGGTACAATATGAGCTTTAATTCATCTATTAAAATGCAAGTCTTAGAAGAGGTTCGGCATTAATCTATCTGCAACTGAATAAATAAACTTATCCAGGTATGATATTTAGCAGTGCCATTTCTGATTTCATAAAGCAATAGATGTGAGTGTCTCGAAGCATAGGCAAGGGGAATTTAAATAAGCAATTGAAAAATATTTTTAACATTAATAGATCTGCACTCAACTCTATCCACCAAGAGAGGCTGTCAATGGAGCGTGACAAATCAACACTTGGGCAAAATGCTAAGAATATTTTTAAAATTTGAAATCAATAAGCATTTGCTATTGATTTACTATAGAGTAGACTGCTAAAATAGTTTAAAGTATAAACCTTTTTTATATCGATATGATGGTTCTTCAGGAGCTATGCTATCAACTCAAAACAGGAATAAGGTTCATCCATAAAGCAACTTGAACCCCAACTGAAACTGTTCAAATGATAGGAGCAGAGTCAAACTTCATAATATCAGCTGCCTCACAATCTGACTCGCATCTTAATAAATTGCAAACGGTCCCAATTAGGAATGGGGTTAAGGTATTTCAAGACTGATACTTTGCCAATCAAATGAGGATGCCTTGCGATTATACTGTCATACTTATGACACATCAGATTGAAGTCACCACGCCTCCCAATCATGGCCCAATTAAAGCTCCAGTCCAAATTTATTGTTCCAATAATTTATTCCCAAGCATTGGCAATCACTCTACCAAGCCAATCTGAAATTCCATGAGCTGATCCCTTTAATTTTTTTCATATGGATAAACAAACTTTTATTTTTTAGACTTCACTATAACCAGCTGTTAAAACCTGGGTGCAGTATGCATTTAATTACCTTTGATCCTGCAGAGCCTATCAAAATCAATTCGATGCACAAAGCCTTAATGTTTCCAATCTAGAACCAGCACATGCCCGCACCTCTGGGACTTCAATCTAAACAAAATCCAACCTGGTTAGTTTGCAATGCATTTACCAAAAAAATAACCATTCTAAACCAGGCCCGCCAGCAAGGGCCAAAGTTTTCAGACTCGTCTATAGATAAAATGCTGGTATTGCTTTGGGGTTTACTCTAGGATCCATAGCTCTTGCCACATCCTTTATAAATACTAAACCAAACTGTTGATGATTTAAAATCATGGAGCCTTAGTCTACTCCAGTCTGGAAAAACCAGCTCTCTTGATAGCTGATTCATACCCACTGAAAACCAAGAGATTGGATACTTCAGTTTCTAGCAGATTGGTGTAGAAATGATAACACTAAGGTCAAGTATATACTTCTGAGAAGTATATGTAACAAATAAAGGGGAAAATAGAGAGGAGAATGATACTTTATTGATATGAATATTGGGGATTGTATAGTATCATGTGAAGTCACATACTGTCCATGTGCATCATGATAGCCATAGAGCTTGTCCAGGTAATGTTTTATTTAGGACTCAAAAGGTTTGATTCCTGTATAAGATGGACAACTGATAAGAGTGCCACTGACTTAATGATTAGTCAGGGAATCACTCAGGGAATTACTTCCCTGAGAGAAAGTAATCATATATGTTGTGACAGTAGTGTAAGAACAATAACTTTCAGGAACCCACCCTGCAGGGAATAATCTCCCAACATGGTAGATTAAGGCAGAAGATTTACCCCAGTGATCATAGAACCTATATGTATAGGAATCATACCCAGATGTAAGAACTCTCCTAGGATTTGATATCTCCCAAGTAAGGGATTGAAACACCCAAGGAAGGCGTACATTCCCAAGTAGGCAAGTAAAGAAACAGAGGCAAAAGGATGAAACAGACTGGTTTTCAAAGGTTTGGTTGACACAGATTGAGCTTGTTGCTTGGTAGGAGTGTTGGTTAAGAACAATGAAGCTGTGTACCATTTCCCTGGCACCACTGGCACCCACTTTCCATTATCACAATACTCTGTGCTGGTTCCTGTCCCAGGGCATATCTCCATCTGAACAGAGGATTGTACTAAAGTACAAAGCAAAATTAAAGTCACCCGTTTAAGCCAGATTCCTCAAAATGAGGAAAGATTAGGTGGTTTTATGAGGGAAATTCTAAAAGTCTTACAAGCAATAAAAATGTTTAAGTTTAGGTAAAAACTCTTTATTGATTGAGCAATTGTGATCAACAATCCTCAGAAGCTTATATAGAAATTGGTTTGGGGAATTTAGAAGGAAATTAAACCTGAAACAGGGCAGTTATGCAAAGGAAGTTTCAAAAATCAAATATTCCTTAACAGTTTCAAACCAGCTTTCCTCATCACCAGTAAGTTTCTAACTTACTTTAGCTGCAAATTTGGGTCTTGGGAGGTATTTTGGCTTAATATCATTGGCAGTTTGTTTGATTAACTTGGTTTGAGATTACAACAGGTTTTTGAGACTTTTTGGAGCCTGCTACTCCTGCTAGCAGCTAGTTAATGTCACCCAAACTTGTTGCAACGTCTGATTGGCTGGAAACTTCATGCTTGGGCTTAATTTTATCTTTGAAATATAGGTTTGAACCAGCAGTTAAGGGGCATAGAAAGGTTCTGGGTTCAAGTTTTGGTCTGGACTTGCAATTTACCTTAATATCAAATTCACTTGGTGACTGTTTGTTTGTTGTTTTTTCTTTTAAATCCAATTGTTCAGATAGAATTTGGCCTTCAATTCCATAGTTCCCAGAACCCAAATAAACAAAGATTTCAGAATTTTCAGGAAGATTGGTGTTGGGATCATCATAATTGATGATCCTGACAATAACACTATACTGATAATTGGTTTATTGTATGAAATGTGTCACAGATGGTTCCATCTATTCTGAAATTGCCTGCCCTCAGAAATCAAAGCATCAGGAGTCAGGCCCAAGAAAGTGCCCTTAAGACATCTTGAAGATATTAAACAATCCATTGATCATAAGTGGGTTGTAGCCAAACATGTGAATATTTTGACCAAAGAAAAAAGTTGTTTAAAGCCTTAAAACCCAGAAACCAGGTAATTGGGTGTTTTTCAACCCCAAAATTGAAATATACCATCATAATTTTTTTGTCAATTCAGACAGCTCAGTTACAAAAATTCCCCTGATTATGCCAGCATCCCCTCCAAACACCCATATGAGCTGGGTTAGAGCTCGGAACTACCTCATTAGTTTAATAAGACCATAAGTATTGGAAAATCTCAGCTTTCTGTTATTGCTCAAAAAATCTCCACAGAAAGGAAATTTTGCTCACATATATACCTTTATGGCTTCTCATAAGTTGTGGTGTTGATTTTGTGGCCTTTGCACTGCTTGCTGCGGCCCTGAGCCTGAAAATTGGAAGATGATTGAACCAATTTGCAAGACTATTTATTTGCAGAATCCTGTCACATTTCCTCAAATTGCCGCCCTCTTTATTTTTGCCTCAGCTTTTCTTGGCTGTCTTCCCCAATGCCTCTACTTGAAGTTTATCATTTATCAAATTCTGTTGTTGAGAGCTCTATTGTTGTTGAACGTTTTCAGCATCTGGATCTGTATCTTTTATCTTATCAACACTTCAGAATTTCAGCAAGGTTCCACCATTGCACAATCAGAAGCCAGCACAATTTTAGAGCCTCTCTCTTAACACCCCCTTTCTCAAATGAACCTGTGTTTTCAGATATCTTCACTTAAATAACAACAACAGTCACCTTCCAAGCAAAAATATAGAAGATTTCTTGGTATGTGGGATCCTAAGCCCCCAGGTACTTCTTATTCCCATCTAGTTCTGGCTTGGATCCAAAAAGCGTCAACAAACCATCAGGAAGCCATTCCTTGTTAGAGCAGTGGTGATGAGATCTGAACTCCAATAAAGTTTATGGGGATGAATTACCTGTACCAAAATCAGAACTGAGAAAGGAAAGATACACTGGAACTTTAAGCTTACACATCTATAGAAGAAGAGAGCCAATCAGAGGACTAAAATGAGGAAGGAGGTAAGAAACAAAACATGGCAGTGAGCAACCCAAAAGAAATGGTTTCAAAACAATGGATACAAAGCCTGTTGATTGCAGATGGAGGCCTTTCACAACCAAGACAGGGTGGCGGCAGCCACAGCATGGAACAGAGGGCTTTCATTCCCAAAGATGCTTTTATCTAGGGGAGGGACAATGAAGTTTCATACTTTGTAAGAAGAAATATCTGGGAACAAGTTTTCAGGAGGTTGAGGGTCTGTCAAGATTTTGTGGTCTTGAGGAGAGATCTTTATTATTCATTATATTAGGGATGTTGATATAGATTGTATGAGGACAATATTTGCTACCAATTGGGTCTAGGTGTGGCTACTACCTGGCAACGTTCCAAGTCCGTAAGAGAAATACACTGGTCTGCAAATAGACGGTGGCAGTCCATTTGGATTTTTCTGACTACTAGGCGTCTGATAGTAGTGATACAGCAATAGAGATCTTCTATCTCTATCTTCAAGGGTGATAAGTATGCTCAATCTCTAATCAGGAGAGCACCTTATGTAGGGTGGATAAGACCTCTTGCCAGATTGTAATCTGACGCTTCCAACTCTTACTAGTCAGTCTATCTATCCCCCAGACTTCTAGTTTCAGCCCCCAGAGTTAGGCAGTCATGTTGGTCTGACATGGGACTTCAATAGATTACTGGACCTCAGCTTATCTTATCAGTGTATTGGTGGCATCTTGTTGGCAGTTCTTGAATATGCAAGTTTGGTTACCCTGTCAATTGGGTTTTTGCATCATGCAGTATTCTTCTGAACAACCTTTTATATTAATTGTAAGTTTTGATGTGTCTTCAGGCGCAAATGTTTGGAAGTAGCATATCTTGCATTATTATTTGAGAACTCTCAGTCTTATTGGCTGATGAGCATTCTGTGATTACAGTCAGGAATCATCTGATGCATTTGTAAGCTCTGCAGCTTTATGGCAATAGGTTGTCTTTAACCAATCAGTTAGAAGAATTGATGGCCAAGTCTACCATACTATTCTGAAAGCCTGACAGGGTCTATAAACTATCTGAGGGGGGCAAAATTGAAGATGGTTGGTTTCAGGGAAAATTTTCACCTCAGAGTTAAGGGCTTATGTTATCACATTTATGACAAAACTGTTTGACAATTTCAGGTAACCTGATAGTTGGTGTAAGAGAGGGGGCTAGACTAACAAAGTATGGCTCCCATACTGGTGGAACCAGCCACCAGGATGCCATCTAGTGAAGGACTGGAATAGCCTCTCAAAGAGGGCTCAAAAAGAGGCTGGCTAAGAAAATGGAGGAAAATAGACGTCCAAGGCCATAACCAAAGCACCAGTAAGCATTTGTGACAGAAATTGCGGGATAATAAGAAGATGTCTCCATGTGGTGGGGTATCACCCACCAAATACACATATAGTTAATGATTAACCACCAATGCAGCTTCAGATACTGTTTTGTGAAATTTCTAAATGAGATACTAGGGTTAAGTAAAATAATAAACCCTAACCAAAAGAGCCTGGGATAAATGGCCTGCAAGAGAATCAGAGTGTCTTCAGCATAAAATTCAGGACAGTGAGATAGCACCAGAGTTTCAGCCTTGACAGTGAGAGGAACACCTCCAAGATTGGCAGGCATTGAATTAACATTTGGCAGAGGCAACAACAAAGTACCGACAGCAGGCCCCCATCTTCCCGTAATAATTGAGCTAAGGATTAAATTGTAGGGGATGTAGTGCAAAAGGCCAACTGCAGGATGCATTTGAAAATAAAGATTAGACCAGGGAATATGTGATTTTTATTGAGTAAAATTTGGGAGGACTCAAATCTTAAGAGTTGAAACAGTGAAAATTATTCAATATATATCAAAATTTGACTAAGCAATACCGCCTGGATCCTGGGCTCCTATTCCTTCCACATTATCAAGTGAGTATCTAGTCCAGGTGCAAAGAACCCTTGATTTACCAACTTCTGATGACCATGCTGATTAATAAGTTCATATATGGTGACCTTTAAATTATGTCAATTTATCAATGTCAACTTATGGGGGGATTGGATTTGACCGATGAACTGGAGCAGCTGTAACCCATTTTGATCAACTGTTTGATTTAAGTCTGTTAAATTGGTCAATTTTGTTAAAGGTTTTTGGGCTTTCTGCGCTTTCCTACTTGTCTAAATAATTCCTGGCATTATGGAATTTACTGTGACACATCCCTGGTTAAGTATCATGTGCAAGAGTGGCCAGGAGCAGTGATAATTGCGTCCAAAGCAGGATGCTCAATTTTTAGTTGAGTTGGGTTTCTTTTTTTATTCTTTCCATTCAAGATTTGACAAGATTTTCCTGCCTTGAGAAAGGTACCTGTAGGGTTGCTGTCCACCAGTCCCCAAAGTGTGTCCTGGGTCATAGCCAGGGACTGGCTGAGAGAAGTTGTCATTCTCTAGTAAGGTATAATGTATCTCAGAAATATGTATAGGGGTCAAAATGGGATTTTATTCACTCTCAGAAGGAAGATCCCCTTAGAAAACTTCTGATATATGGCCCGGGGGGTCAGGGAAACAATATGGGTTTGCCAATAATTGGAGTCCTCCAACAATATCTTGGGCTCCTTGTACTTGGTCTTAGACTACTGTACCTTATTCTTGGACTTCTGCTCCTTAGACTTGGACTCATGCTCATTTATCTTGGGCTCCAGCTCTCTGTATAGCTCTAGTGGCCCTGTTATTCCACTTGTATCAGTCCAACCAAGCTCCTGCTTGTGACCAAAAGGCTTCCAAAAACCCTTCAGTAGAAACTTAAAAGACCCTGTAACTTTTCAGCTAGCCTCCTTCTTATAGTGTCTTTTTCCCAACGGTTCCGCCTTCAGAATGGCTTTCTTCAGAAGCTTAAACCATTGCCGCTCACTTTCCCCCTATAATAACTTAAGCTTACATAGTTACTTTCTCAAAAGCTTAAAGTATTAATTAAAATTTTTTTGCTTATAATTTAAGCTTTTGGCTTCCAACCAATCATATTCATCTGGAAACCTTCCAGAACTCAACCAATGAATTTAGAGCACAAAACTAGACTATTAATGAAGTTCAACCACAATCCAACTAGGAAATCAATTTCCACCGCTCAAACCTCTCAAAGCAACAACTCTTTGCGCAACAAAGCGTTAACCAGTTCACTGTTCCAGCACCAGTCTTCCCTGCATTCAAACTTAATTAATTTAAATAGTAGAATAATATTTAAATTTTTCTCTTTGGTCCTCTTCAACATTTTCCTCATATATTTACTAATATAGTAAAGTCCAAGGAAAATGTACCACCAAATTACTC
This sequence comes from Entomophthora muscae, assembly GCA_014839935.2. Classification (NCBI taxonomy): domain Eukaryota; kingdom Fungi; phylum Entomophthoromycota; class Entomophthoromycetes; order Entomophthorales; family Entomophthoraceae; genus Entomophthora; species Entomophthora muscae. The sequence continues at coordinate 180,589 of QTSX02004353.1, forward strand.
TGTATCCAGCTCTCATAGCAACATACCTTTATTTATCCCACACTTCCATCCACATTACTTCTTGATTATACTACTAAACCAAGGCAAAAAATTCCACATTTTCCCACCTTGGTAAACCAATTAGGCAAAACTTTGGCTCATTTCTCCAGACCACCAGTCCTTCTGCTAGTCCTTCACCATGATCTTCTAGCATTTCATCTATGTCTTCCTCGTCCATCAGCTAGTCCATCAGTCAGTCCTTTCTTCTGAACCACCTAGGTTCCATCTACATCATGAGCCATCTTGGTTCCAATCCTCACTATGATCTTCCAGTCCCTCAACTAGTCTTCACTGTTATCATAAAGACCCTCTTACTAGTCTTCACTGTTGATCTCACACTATGAATCACTGTGATTCCATTGTCAGTCCCTGTTACCAATACCTCAGACTAAGGCAATAAGTCTACAAGGCTACTGGCGTTTGACTGGGCCCTTGCAAGTGTCCTCTTCATAGGCCATTCAACCACAGACAATCCTCATGTCTGTGCAGTTGTCTTTACTCACGCAGGTGATTAAGTCTGAGCTTTCAGTTGCAAAGTAATCAACTTTACTTCCCAGAGGCCTGATCACACCAATTTCTGCAGATGCTTCCCCAAGCAACCACCCTGGTGACACCCCTGAGCATATCATGTATCCCAATGATAGCTTTAGTACCTCCCCAAAGCCCCCAAGGAAACACAGACAAGGACACCCTACCAGTCCATAAGGCAAGGTGCTTGCTCATAGACCTCCTGTAAGCGCACAAGGGCATATAGAGCTATCTTAGCTCCTCCCTTCTCTGGCAGCTCATGTTACTTGCCAGGGTCACATCATCAACCAGCCCTGGTAGCCCGCAGTATCTACCAGGGTGGTCCACTCCCCACCCCTAGCAGCCATAATTCCCTGCTGGGTGTAGACACCTAACTAGCCCACAGCAGCCAATGTTCCCTGCTGGGCTATCACATTCCTCACCCCTAGCAGCCAACATTCCCTGCTGGGTGAGGACAAATAACCAGCCCCCTAGCAGCCAATGTTCCCTGCTGGGCTGGTTCATCATTTGCCTCTAGTAGTCCCTTGTTACCTACTAGGCAGGCCATACATCCCCCTAGTAGCCAATGTTCCCTACTAAGCCTCTACATGTCAAACGCCATTAGACTTTCTCTTGGCTAACACTAGCCCTGCCTGAAAAACCACCCAACATGTGGACTATCACAGCCCCTATGATGATCCACATGATAACTGTTGTTCAGGTGAGGTCTGATTTGGCCCCAATAAAGACTCTATGCTGAAAGCTGCTGGAGTGTAGTGGTTTTGGGACAGGTAAATGTCAGGATTCACCCTTTCTATAGCTGCTATTCTGTTTTTATTTACTAGCTTTTTCTGGCTTGTAAGTTCTTAGGATTGCCTTCCATTTCATTTTATTTAGCATCCTCTTCCTTTTCCCTTTCTTTTCCACCTTTGGGTTTCAAAATAGGCCTTGTAAAGGCCTAGTTATGACCTAAATACTGATTAGTATCAGTTTCAAACTCCCCTTACCTCTGCACCCGGTTTTGAACCCTGGACCTATTCGTGGAAGTCTTAAAAGTTAGTCCAAAATGCTTACTTTTGATTTACTCTTGATTTATGTTTTTTGAGCTTTGGACCCGTTTTTCCTGATTTTTTGCTCACTTTAACATCAAAGACAGTTGCTGTAACCGCTTCTCCTCCTCCCAGTCACCCTTTAACTGGGTTTAGCTTAACTAAGCTAGACTACAAGTTCTGATTTCTTACCTTGATTTTTCATGCATATCTTCTAACCATTTTTGGTTAAAACTCTTTACACCATTCCTTGCACCTCAATTAACAGTGCACAATAAAAAGGCTTGGTTTTCAAGTCTCAACAACAAGTTGAGATTGTTTGACTTGCACCCCAAAAAGGTACTTGTTAGGTTTTGTGGCTTGTGTTTTCTTTCCAATTTTAGCTTCAGTTTTTAAATCTTTGATCTTATGATTCCTTTTGACTTTCTGCTTCATCAGATATGTAGTTTTTATAGTAACACCCACAATTTGAGTTGATAGTTTTAATCCTCCCACTAGTGATGAACAATTCCCAGACTTAGAAATTGACTTTTTGACCAAATTTTCAGTAATTAAGACTGGACTCTATTTTATTTTCTTAGGGTTAATTAACCGCCTCAGTCCTTATTTTATCTCTTATAAGCTTCTAAGAGCCCTAGTCCAGTTGTTACTACAGACCTTATCTACATTTTTGTATTTGACTAACATAAATATAACTGGGTTAAAAGCTTTAGTTTACAACCATCTTTCCCAGACTATGAGACCTTACAGTAAATGCCTAGTAGGTAACAGGGTCTACTAGAATAGAGTAAGATCTCAGCCCATTAGGTAACAAAGAACTACTGGAGAGGGATGGCACTTCAACCTGGTAGGTAACATTAGCTACTAGGGAGAATGGGTAATGTAACTTAGTAGGTAACACAAAATACTAGAGGAGAAGGGGCTGAGGTAGCTCTATGATTCCTTGTGCACTTACAGGAGGTCTGTGAGCAAGCACCTTACCTAAAAGACTGGTAATTTGTCCTTATCTGTGTCTCCCTGGAGGCTTTGGTGAGGTCCTAAAGCTACCATTGAGGTCATGAATATTCTCAGAGGTGTTGCCAGGGTAGCTGCTTGGGGAAGCATCTGCAGAACTTGATAATGGATAGGTCTCTGGGAAGTGAAGTTGGTTACTTTGCAACTGAAAGCTCAGATTTAACCACCTGAGTGAGTAAAGACAACTGCACAGACATGAGGATTGTCTGTGGTTGAATGGCCTGAGTGGAGAACATCTGCAAGGGCCCAGTAAAACACCAGTAGCCTTGTAGACTTACTGCCTGAGTCTGAGGTATTGGTAATGAGGACTGAAAATGGAATCTAGGTGATCCATAGTAAGGACTAGATGGAGCACTGGAAGGTCATGGAGCAGGACTAGCTGAAGGACTGAAAGCTGGCTAAAAAGGACTAGCAGGAGCAGATGAAGCATCAGGAATGATGGACTTAGACTGCTGGAAATAGGTTTAATGAAAAGAAAGAAGTAGATAAAAGAATTAAGTGAACTGCCAAAAAGATGTGATAAAAGATTAAGATGAATATCATATAAAGAAATAAGAAGGAAGCGGGAAATAGTTCACAGAAAATGTACTGTTAATTTATAAGGAATTAATTGAATGAAATGGTCCCAGAGCAACTGGAGATAGAAAGGAGAAACTTTGAGGACAAGGGCTGTAGTTTTGCCAAAATGATTAAGAGAAGCAAGAAGCAAGCGGCAGGCGGCTTCAAACTGTTGAAAAGGGAAGAAATACAGGGAAATGTGGAGAAACGTTGAAGAAATTAAGATTCAAAAATCCCTTAAGTAAAACATAGGGGAAGCGCTCAAGTTTGCCCAGAGAAACATGACAGGGATTACGGCAAAACCAGTCAAAATACAGAGTAGGTGTTTATCCAGAGCAAGACAACCCTGGGTTTGAACCAGGGTCAATAGCAAGTCATTCAGGTAAACGTTTTAGTAAAATTGCTCAATCCGGGCATGTGATTGGCTGCAGGACAAAGCATATTTGATCACTGTTTTAAGGGCTTTAACTGAAGGGGTTAAGTCAAAAAAATGAGAGGATTAATCAGAAAAAGCAGGGTTTTAATTGGCTGAAGTAATTGAAAAGGTTTAATTTAATATAGAGCAGGGAAAACTGGATAGTTTAAGGCTGGAAAACCAGAATTTGTAAGAGAATAAGGACTGAAACAAGGAGCTATAAAAGAGAGATCAGTCTGAGGGATTTCCAGGATTGGAAACAGTGGATTACAAAGGCCACAAGGACAGAGCAGAGAGCTAAGGACAAGGATAAAGGAGCAGGAGTCCAAAATAGGAGCTGGAGCCTAGGAAAGGAGAAGGAGCCCAAGAAAGGAGCAGGAGTCCAAGACTAAGGTGAAGGAGCCTAAGACCAAGTACAATGAGTCCAAGAGATTGTTGAAGGACTTCAAGTATTGGTACATATCAATTTTTTCCCTGACCCCTGGGCCATATACCAGAAGGTTTCTGAGGGGATCTTCCTTCTGAAAGCAAATAAAAGCCCATTTGACCCTTATACATATTTCTGAGTAGTATGATTAGTCCTGATGAGTGAATCACCCAGCATCTTCTACCCTAGCCAAGGGGAGGAGGATACCTATCACCAAAGCTGTTGAAGGTTTGCTACCAGTAAACCTTCTAAGGAAGAATGGAAGAGGTTGACTAGATACCTTGAAATGACAGATAGAGGGAGAGAATTTATTGGGAATGGATTAAAAAGACTCTTACAAGATTGGTATAGGCCCACAGAGGGTCTGACCCCCGCTGAAGTGCAAGTACATGGAGGGGATGTCCGCTTAGTAATAGCAAAAGTATTGGAAGAATTTGCTGTAATGTAAGCAAAGTATAAACTTCAAGCTAGCCACATGCCTCTACTAGGGAATGGCAACTCCTTCCAGTCAATCCCTGGATTTGACCCAGGACACACAATGGGGACTGGTGATCAGGAACCCCACAACTTCTGCATAAAACAGGGACTCAGAAGGCTGGTTCTGCCCTCTCTCTAACAATTTCTATACTGATCCCTTTAGGCCACTGCCCTCTTGGGCTCTCAATTGAAATTTAGGTCTTACCTTTGGGGACTTCCTTTGAGGTCAATCTTGGGTTAGATGCCTCAGTCTGGGGGAAGGCCAGGCAGCTTCTCCTGGAGGATGGAAGGGTATTCTGGACCAGCTTCTGGTGTGCAGGATATTATTGTTTCAAGGGGTTTACACCTTGAAGTGAACAGCCTCAGGGTACAAGTGTTTCAGTCCATATTTCTAGGGTCTGTTCTCTCTTCCGTCTTAGTGATCTTGACAAGTATGTATCTCTCATAGAAGTGCCAATATTTTTGGGATAAGCATGGTGATCTACATCTCCTTGTTTAACAGTGAGTGTCAAATAAAGCTGTACATGGTAACATTGAGATCAGAAAGGGTAAGCAAGCAAATCATTTCCAGCCCGAGCAGAAAACAGTATGGGGTTGGTTTAGTTTACTCAGAACATGGTGGTTAAATCCACATCTTAGTATCTATATGAGTCTTGTCATGAAGGGGAGAGTGGCTTGTCTGAGCGCTCCCCTGGTCTTTTACTTTATCAGGGGCTTCCTTGATGATCTTCATGCCATTGAATTGAGGCCTATAAGTTACTCTTCTGGGGTTAGAGCTGTTAAGGCAAGGTTTATTTGTTGTGATCTCCTTGTATTCCAAAGCTTGGTGTCAACTGTCTGCTTTTTAGGCAACAGTTTTCCTATCCAGATGAGTTAACAAAGGTTGGTGCAGTTTTTAACTCAGGGTGGCTCATGATGTAGGACAGGGGGCCAGCATAGAAGGTTCCTGCGGGTAGAGGAGTCATCAAAGTTCATGTGGCCCGGTGCTCAACATTGGATACCTTTATGGGTGATTTTGGATTCATTGATGGTCCCTGCCATCCTGAGCTTCCTGCGCTCCTGGGCAATCCTGATGCTAATATATCTGAGGGCAAACTTATCAATGAAGGTTCTTTTAAAGAGGTCCCAGGTTTCATTCTAGGCTGGGTTGGGTTGGCTTAAAATTGTTCACTGACAGATTTTCTGACAACTCTTGTAACTCTGAGTGGATTATGCTGACCTGGAGTCTTTAGGGATAGCTGATTTATTTGAGCTTGTTTGACATGCTTCAAATCCAGATGAGTATTTTTATGTAATTCAGAAGAAGCGCTAATCCCTTATAAACAAAGATTTTGAAGGATTACATGAGATATCCCAGGTGCTGCCCATTATGTTGGTTGGTTCAAAGTTTCACTTGCAGTGAGCTAGTTGAACTTTTCATGGGTACAAGGACATTTTTAAAGTTGGTGTGTTATGTGAGGACATCTTGCCCTTCCTTGTAGGCTCTGTGGTTGATAGGGTGTGATATTTCCTGCGTCTTTTTCTTTGGAGGTATTTTTAAGTAAGGTAGGTGTTCAGAGCCTATCACTGCTATCACTTCCAAGTTGATAATACAAAATAAGGGGAAATTTAAAGAAGAGAATGATATCTTTATTGGGTATAGAAGAAGATTGTTATATAGTTAACTGATAAGCCACATATTGTCTATGTAGATTATGGTTGTCATGTGGTTGGGAGAGCTAAATCCCTTTGGAATTCAAGGGGTTGATCCAGGTGTAATATCATGATTTTTCTTAAGAGCTGGCTTTCACTTGCCAGTTGAGTTGTTTCTTGGAGAAATGATTTCCCAAGAGGGGGTAATAAAATATTTTGCAGCACTCATAAATGAATATATATAGTAATTTAACTCTTGAAATGCAAAGGAGATCAGTCCAGGAAAAATTGAATGTCAAAAAAGTAACAAATGTAAAATGCTAAAGAATGGATGGATTGGCCACCAGGCGTGGTGACTTTAGAGGTTTTTTTTAAACCCTGTGTTCAAAGTTTGAGCTATGCCCGCCATAAGGAGAATAAGTAAAGATACTTAAATTATCTTGATTGCTAATGTGTTTGAAAACAGATGGGATGGGCATAAGAGACAAAAGTCTTAAAGCCAGTTCAAATAAATGTTGGGTTTTGGTTATCTAGACTGAGTTAGAGGATTTATAAATAAAAATCAACCAAAAATAGGTGATTCTAAAATGTTATATTTGATTAAAAAATTATAGCAATTCAATTGGGTGCCTTTATTCTAACTGAAAGAAAATGGGGTCTTCAAGGTTATCGGGACATCCTTCACAACGAGCTGGTTTCTTTCTGGGACGAGTCGTCGTAGGGATACGGGGCTTGGGACGAGAAAGTCTCTTAGTGCGAGATGACTGGCGTTGGATGGCAGTGGGCTGGGTACTTTGCCCCTGGATGGCACTGAGGAGTAACAATACAAGGATGAAAGGACAGTAGGTGAACATAAGATAGTGAATAGAAAGCTGAACAAAGGTTGGGTAATTGATGAGCTATATATAGTGACTGAGCTCCTGCTTTTCAAAAACAAACACCCACTTTTCCAATCGATCAGGTAAAAATAGGAGCCTAACTGTTTTACATGAAAACCACCTGAAAATCCAAGGCAGGTTAAGAATCATGATTTGACTTTCGATTCCAGAATATGCATTTTGGTTTAAAATATATGACCTCAAGCAACAGCACTAAATAAGTTCTAAACAAAATACAAGTACCGACTTAAAATGATTTCCCAGTAAAGTATTAAACCAAGCATCCTCTGATCCAGCTGCACTGTTATTTATTAAGATATGTAAAGTTGTATGTAGCCTCAACTTTTAACTGATTAGATGCAATGCGAAAACCAACAATAATGTACTAAGAAGCGCTTAATCGATTGCATTTGTCATGCCTTGAACGACAAGCATAATAGAGCTCCATTCTAGTGGAGATTGCATGAAATTAAGCGGTGCGATTATGAAACAATCCACCGCCCATAGTTGCATCCCAATAGGGGTGAGCTTGCAATCACTGCTCTCTTAATTGCAGCCAAGGCTTAATCGCTGTTACAAATGGCTCTTAAGCAATAAATTGCGATTAAATATATTAATGTAACCAGTCCTTTTTAGAAGATTGTATTTTTTGGATATCGAAGCAAATGAATTCCGAAATACCCATAAATACTTTTAGGTTTATCATTTCTGTTTCGTTCTATTTATACCATATCTCAGAACTATCTCGCTTTAGTATATATTTGAATTTTGGATCGCCATAAAGAACCCTCTTTACAACCTTACCGCTGCTATTTTAAACCCATCCCATAAAAAATCACTGCCATTGAGCCCTTGCGTGCAGCCCTGGCTCAAATGGTGCATAATTGTCTAGTGAGGGTCGATAGTTGCACAAGGATGATGCTAACTAATTTAAAGAGTGCTTTGACTGCACCTCCTAATCACATTGGACCCTCCCCTATGGTGGCAGCGATCCAAAGCTGATGCATTCGTACTGTTTATAGGCAAGATCCTCAAATCTGTCAAACTAAATTTACATAAGCAGGGCTGATCCCTTTGCATGGAATTTCCATCTGATTACGGCGGATTTAATCGATGGCTGCTTTGTAATGAAGCAGCATCATGATAAATCCCAGCCCTATTTCAATGGAAGCCACTTTGGATCTTATTCTATGCATTGATGGGTAGAATGATATCTGCTGCATTTTAGTTTTAAAAACAAATAAAACTATATAACTTCAAATTAAAAGATCAGCTAAAAATTAAAACTCAGGCCAAAACTGCAGGATCTACCCCAGCAAGGTTCCACACAAAAGACCATGTATCCATCAGCCTGACTATCCTGGCACACAATGCCAAATGCAGAAGTCAACTCAAATTATCAAACAAGGAAAAAAGAACCAATAGTGATCTCAACCCAGTGGCAACCTTGATTTAGCCCTTCCTCATTAGTAGGGTCAAGTCACCCCCCTGCCCATTCAGGTGATTTATCAGCAGAAACCTTGTTCCTCTCAAAGGATTCACCACAAAAAATATAATTCCAACATCTCAATAAAGATAGTTATCTAGTTCCTGTTGCAACATCTTCCATCAATCCCTCTCAGTGAAGTAATTCTCCAAGTGATTCCCCGATTAACCATTAAGTTGGTGGCACTCTTATCAAATGCCCATCTAATACGGGGATCAAACCTTTCAACCCCTAAGAGGAACAGTTACTTGGATAAGCCCCATGACTACCATGCTGTACATGGACATTGTGCGGCTTCACATGATACTATATAATACTCTAACTCATAACAATAAATAATTGTTCTCTTCTTAATTTCCCCTTAATCCTTTTTATTATACTTCCCAGAAGTATATACTTGACATTCCCAATCATTTCACCCTTGTAACTCTGCCAATAAAATACAGCTACAGCATTTTTATAAATATATTATATTTATTGATCCATTGTTACAATTTCCATTATGTAAAGTCACTCCCCCCTTTAGCCCTGGATAGGACAATCTTCCCGCACTGCACAAAAAAATCTGCTCAAAAGCCAGCCAAGCCCCTTAATTTCCTTGAGGATTTAGCCCACACAATTGATGAAAGATTTGTATTGGCATACCCTTCCCAAATGGTAAATACTGGTGCTTTGGACTCTGTCCCCACTTGGGAGGAATCTCTGATTAATTTGGATAATTTTTTGCTTGGGCCCGTCCACACTTGAAATTAATTAAGTCTAAGCATTCAGGTCACACTACTGCCAATTCTTTAAATGCCAATCCAACTGGTTTGAATGGTGAGCTGCTCCATTCATTTGACCCCAACCAATCAGAGTTGAAGTCAGAAATTGATGAAAAACCCTCCAGCTTGTTGGGTCTGCCTGCTAAAAATTCTCCTGCAGCCAATCAAACCTGCGCCCCTGGGTCAGGTGACCTTGAATTTCAAATTCCACTCTTAAAGCAAGACAGGGGACTTTTGGTCCCCTGCTTGCTCATTTTTTAAAATTAAATTTTTTAACTTTCCTAACTTAAGTTTGTATCTTTGGGGCTCTTCTATTGGTTCCCCTCTATTCCTGGCTTTGTTAGTATTGGTACTACTATTATTTATCTTCCCTGCCTTTCCCTGATTTCCGGCATTGTTTTCAAAGTTGCTACAGTTAACGTTAGTGTTAGTACTTACGCTTACCTTAGTTGCTTTCAAAAAACTAGTCCAAACTTTAATATTAGTATTGTAATTGCTATAATTTCTTACTTTAAGTTTGAAGTTGTTTCCTTTTTGCTTTTGAGCTCCTTGGCACTTACTATATGCTTTACGCTTCATAAACCCGTCTACAAAGCAACTGATATCCCGCGGCCTTTGTTTCTTGTTCCTCCCAGCCTCCCAGTGACTTTCTTGCTTGTGCTTGTCCGCTGGTTGTCCCTTTTTGTGGAATCTTTGCAGTGATAATCAAGAGAACCTCAGGGGAATCAAATCTGTTGTTGCTGGTCCTGAACTCAGTTGTTAAGAGAAATGTTGGTCCCTCTTGCCAAGTTTGTTTTTTACACCTTGGTGCTGGCTTTGGTAATGATATGGTGTACAACCCCAGATCTGTGGGGGCATATTTCCCATACCCTTCACTGTGTTGGTGCTGGACCAGGTCAATTCATGCACTTACTGGAGGACACCCCTGGACGTGCCCAGGATATCCTTGCCACCAGTGAGAACATTGTGAGAAGCTTGACTTATGACGACCTCAAGCCCACTGCCCTTGATCCAGTCCCACTCATGACCCCCAGCCCAACCCCCTCCCTTCTCCTCCCTCAGAGATCCCGGTCCCACTGATCTCAGAGGAAGACTTGGATGGGCAAGAGCTTAGACCCAAGTGTGCCTCCTGGTTTCTTGGTGGGATGCTATTGATGGGCTTGGACTCATACTTCCCCCGTCTATCTGCTGTGTCCTCCCTATGGACGCCCCTTCAAGCAGCCATCCCAGCCTTGCACTGGATGGTGTCCTGGTGGATCCTTCCCCCAGGATGGGAGCCAAACTTAGTTAGTTTAGCTCCCCTCTATCATACATTAGAACTGTGATGTACCAACCCAGACAAAAATCAGGGTTTGAAGGCATTTCTAAAAATGCATAATATATATGTATTTATATTTAAATCTATTTAAAGATCTGAAATTTGGTTTTTGGACAGAATCTAATTTCTATCTGGAGGTGGAACACCACAGCCCCAATTGCCCATGGTTTCAACCTGATGTTTTCCACTGGATGCCAAGGGGATGACATCAATCTCTATAGGAAAGAAAGCCTTATTAACATGGATACTTTCAGGAAAAATCAGATCCCCCAAGTTGGATGAACCCACAGTTTCAGTAAAGGATCCAGTTTCATCATCTGGATTAAGGCAACAGACAGATTCCAGCCCAGAGTAGTCAATCACAACCACACTTCCATATATACTGTGGGATCTATACATACACATCATTATATATTTTTCAGACTTGAAAGGCTTGCTACTGATTTCAAAAAGCACCACTCACTTATACACTTCCTCTTTCTTGCATTATATCACAGAATTATATAATGACAGCCACAATTAAGATCTTTAGACTGTGAGGAAAATCTTTCCAGGAGCTGGGATAGCATTATGATTAGTTCTATCAAACATCTTTGATTACTCCCTATTGGAAAATCATGGCCCAAGAAATGGCTTACATACCAAGTAATGGCGGCCCTGAGGCTCACAGCCCAAATCTATACTGGGATCAACCCCTTAATTTCCAAAGAGATCAGCCCTCTCTCAAATCATACAATCTACATGATCTACATTGGTACTATTTGGAATAAGAAAAAACTATGTGAAGTTATTCTTATATTTTAATAAGAATACTAATTCTTCTGAATATTCCTTTATTTTGTAGTCTATACTTATCAGAAGTATATATTCAACAGTAGTAAGTTTTTGAAACCATAAGCTAATAATGAGGGAGGAAAAAAATCCCAGCTAAAATCTAAAAATCAAGGTCATAGGACCCAGGATGGCTTTTATAACTCATGATAGCATCAAAATATAATAACTAAATAATTAGATTGGTCCACTACAGTGCAAGGGATCTTAAATCAGAGCTTTTAATCTACACACAATAATGATTATATCTTTAAATTAGCATGCTTTAACATCACCTTAGAAAGCTACTGGTATGGCCAAGTGGAATTGAGCAGCACTAAGAGATGTACGTTTAGGATGGGACAAGTGAATTGCCAAGAGAATCACCCCCAGCAGCACACTCTGAAAGAGAGGGGATTTCATTTTAGAATCAAATTGAGGGAAATGGACAAAGCTAGTTGAGATGTAAATCAGTATAAGCATTTGAAAGAGAGAATTTTCCGAATGAGAAGAATAATAGGCTGGATAAATGGCAAAGGGGTTGGTGGCCAAGTAGACAAGAACCAAAGTGAACTTATCCAGTATGGGGCCCATAGGCCCAGGTACTCAAATATGGGGGCAAGTGTCTAAGGTAAAATTTCATAAGTTCAAAAGTGCAAAAGTAAAAAATGGGACCCCCAAAACGTGCAAAAATTGAAACACTATGTAGGGTGCAAAAACCAAAAATATCAAAGATCAAAGTGCAAAACTTGATTTTCCAGAGGTTAACTCTGAAGCCAAAAAATACAGTTATTAGTATAAAATTATATATTTAAAACCTTTTCTAGACTAAAAGACAGCACAGAGTTTATTTCTGAAATAAAATAATCTACTAGATAATAAAAAACAGTTTTTTTTGCTGTTTTTTAAATAAGATTCATTTTAGTTTCAAAAGCAAAATTAGACTAGAATTTGTATATAACTATATTCAATTAAATATAGAATATGATAATACACCAAAAACTGCTATATAAACTATAGTTTAATAAAAAATTAATCTCCATTTTCAGCATATGTAAAGCTATAATATTACTTCAGCATAAGCAGAATAAAGGATTTCTTCTACAAGATACAAGCATATGATTTTAGATATTTTAGTTTATTAGTGATCTTATTTCAATGATAAAAATTATAGGAGCTTACTATTAAAATAATATAAAGTATATTTCTTGTTTATTAAAGAAATACTATACAATTTTATACCTAATAAAAAGATATAGGCTTATATCTTATTTATAATAAGTCACAATGTTGTAACTGTGCTATTTTAGCAAAGTTACAAGGGGAAATTTTTTTAGAAGCTAGATAATATTCTTTATTGAGAGATAGTGATTATATAGTTAATGTGAGTCATGGATAACAAGAACATGATAGTGTTGATCACACAGCGGGATGGTGAAGGGGGTGGCTTGATCCTGGTAATGAGTTGAGCGCCAAAATGAGACATCCACCATAAGGGATCATGATTTGTTCATGTTGTTGGATTTGGAAATTTGAGTTGACTTCCTAGTCTGGCGTCAAGTGACTGGATAACCGGATTGCAGGTCACAAACCTGCTTACTTGGAACCTTGCTGGAGGGTCAAGCCTGCTGTTTTGACCCCCCCCCAACTGAAGGTTGGCCTCCTCTGGGGACAGGTCATCAGTGAGGTTGTCAGGGCCTGAGCGCCATACTGGACTAACTGTTGTTCTATGGCGGGTGGGCAGTCTCACATTGTCTCTGTCTTGCCTTGCAGGGTCTCAGACAATCATGGTGGAGGACCTTGTCTTGTTTACGTTTCCCAAGTCCTTGAACAAGGTAAGTGTTGTTTTTGTTTACCTTTAAGATGATTGCCGGGCCTAATTTCTCGGGTTGTAGAGACTTTTGTCAATGTTCATGACCTAAACTTTGTCACCAACCTTGTGTCTGTTTTATATGGGGACAAATGTATTTTGTAGACGCTTGTTTTCTTTTTCTCTTTGATTGCTATTGGCCTCCATGACCTGGGGATCTGAGTGGGGGGGGGGACCTTGCTTGGAATTTCCAGCTTGGGCCCTGACAATGCTTGGATGATATTAGGCTGTGTGCCATATACCAACTCAAAAGGGCTTTCCCCGGTGGATCTGTTCACACAAGTCTGGTACACAAGTAGTGCAGTTGGTAGCTGCTTATACCAGTCCTCAGGTCTCCCGGCGGTGAGCTTGGCCAAGGCTTGCACAAGGCTGCCATTTAACCATTCCACACGCCCATTAGCCTGAGGATGATAAGGTGTTGTCACGGTGTGCTTGACCCCATTCTTGGTGAGGTATACGTTGGTATCTTCATAGTTCAATTATTTGCCTCCGTCGGTTATCAGGAGTTCTGGCTTTCCAAACTTGCTGATGATTTCTTTCCCTATGAATTGTCACACGTCGTTGCTAGTATGTGATTTCACTGCTTGTGCCACTGGCCATTGTGTGGCAAAGTCTATTATGGTAATGATGTGCTTCTTCTCATTATGTTTTCCTGACATGAGACACACAATGTCTAGGGCCCACACCTTGAAGGGCAGTTGTGTGAAAATAGGTAGTACTGACTTGGGCAGAGGATTTCTTTTCACAAATTTCTCACATATTTTGCATTGGTCCAAGACTTCCTGGACGTCCTGGTATAGAGTTGGCCACCATGCTTTGTGTTTAAGGGATTCATAGAGGTTGAGGCTTTTTGTGTGCCCTAGGTCTCTGTGGTAACATAGGATGGTGTCAACTTGCTGATGTGTGGGAACATAAGGGATGGTGATTCCGTCGAACATTTTTTGATGTAGGGTTCCATACACGTCTGCAAATAAGTGTTTGTTCTTAATGACTGTTTCCTTTGTTATGTCTGTAGTGTCAGGGGGGAACCTTTGTACTTTGTCCAAAGTACCAAGAGGGGCCAGTCTGGGTTGAGCCCATTCTCTCCTCTTGTGGCTCAGACGTACAGCCGTGAGAGTGCGTCTGCCATGGCAAGTTCTGGACCAGGCTTGTATTGTATGAGCATATTGAATCTCTCCAAGAGTTCCATCCAGAAGTCCTGATAGCAGGATAGGTTTGCTTGGGGTTTGGAATATATGAGTGACTTGGTGTTGGTCAACACCGTGAATTCTTCCTGTTGTTCTAGATAACAACACCATTTGACTAGGCAGTGTAAAATTGCCAATAACTCCTTGTCGTGTATAGGGTACCAACACTTGCTGTCTGTCAGTTTCTGTGATTTATAGGCTACAGGTAGGAATTCATCAGGATTGTTTTTGATTTGTAGCACTTCCCCAATGGATGCATCTGAGACATCTGTTTCCATTTGGTACTCCTCATTGCATTTGGGGTACTGCAGGATAGGTGTTGTTGTGATTTTTCCTTGAAGCGCCTAAAGCAAAGGTCACATTGGGGGGTCCATACAAACTTGGATTTTTGGCCAGTTATGGCGGACAGAAGTGCAGTTAGGATGCCACAGTCAGTTATAAAACAGTGCACATAGGCCACCATTCCCAGGAATGTGTGGAGTTCTGACTTGTCTTTGGGTGGTGGCATTTTGCAGATGGCCTGTATCTTCTGACTGTTGGGCTTGATGCCGTCTTTTGAGACTATGTGTCCTAGGAAAGGCAGTTGCTCACGGAAGAACTGGCATTTGGAGGGTTTGGCTAGCAGCTTGTGTTGTGCCAGGGTAGCAAAGACTGCCTCCAGGTCTTTGCAGTGCTGATCTACCAAGGGGCTATAGACAATAATGTTGTCCAGGTAGACTAAAGTTTGCTTGCCTATGTGCGGGGCAAACACCTTGTTCATGAAGGTCACAAAGGTTAACAGGGCGTTTGTCATACTAAAATTGAGCACCACACACTTGTATGAGCCGTACTTGGTGTGAAAGGCCTTTTAGGGATATCTTCCTCCTTAATACAGATTTGATTGTAGCCAGCAGTTAGGTCAATCTTGGAGAAGACTGTGGCGCCGCCCAGGGCATCAAAGTGGTTGTCAATGAGCAGCAGTGGGTAACAATTCTTGATTGTAACTTCATTTAGGGCTCAGTAATCCGTGAATAGGTGTAGGATGCCATTCTTTTTGGCCACAAAGAATACGGCAGCCCCAAGGGGAGATTGTGAGGGACAGATAAGTCCTTTCTCCAAGGCCTCTTTGAGGTAGGCACATAGGGTATTGTCTTTGTTTGGGGTCAGGCAATAGATGGGCCGCGCCTTGGGTATAGCTCCCTTGAGTTGGATGGAGTGTTGGATATGCTTTTATGGAGGCAGCCCAGGTAACACTTCCTAGAAGATTTCTGGATGACGGGCTACAAGTTTGCAATCCTGAGGCATAGTGGTATCCTGGTGGTCTTTGAAATGTATGGTTTGTACTGGCAGGAGTCCCAGTCAATTACCTTGAGGTTCTCCTTTTCTCCCAGGTTTTCAGCAATGCACACAAAGACGTGGTCACGTAGGAGTTGGTCCACTGAGTCAGGGTAGATCTGGTGGTTGACACCTTTGCGTTTGATGATCAATACCGAGGACGCACAGTCTACGTGGGGGTTATTCTTTTGCAACTAGTCCAAACCCAGTACAATGTCAAGCTTGGGAAAGTCAATGACGAGGCCTTGGATGGTGGAGTACAGGTTCTCAAGCATGATGGAGAAGGGAGCAGCTTCCCTTGTCACAGCAATGTGATGTTCATCAGCTAAAACCATGTTTTTAATCCACAAAGGATTAGCGGCTAGCTTGAACTTGTCCACAAAGCTGCTGTTGACTAGGGTTCAATCCACGCCCAAGTCCAGGAGTGCTGAGCCTGTGTAACTGCAAAAGTGGAAAGGGTAAGACATCAGTTTATTGGGGTATCTGGCAATGGTGTAAAGTACTGGGTCCTCTGAAGGCACTTGGATCATTGGACACTGGTCCACGTCCTCAGGTTGGTATTAATAATTATCCAAGTCAGGAGCTGTGCAGGGAGAGCTTGCTTGCTAAATGCTCTCCCTGGGCTTTTCCCTTGTCTTGGTTGCCTTGTGTGGCAGTGATACAGAAATGGGTAAAGTTTGACTTGCCATTGTTCCCATTTCCATGTTCATTTGAATCTGCAGGTTTATAGTTTGAGTTGTTGTTGTTTCCAGGAGGTAGGCAATTGGCGTGCCCAGTTGAGTGAGAGTCCTTGGGTCTCTCTCTTTCCAGTCTGCGCTTTGTGGAGAGTGTTGTGCATTTTTTCTTCTTTCTTTGCTTTGCAATACAGAATCTGTAAATTGGTTACTTGATCCAGGTTCATGTGTCTCATTACATGTGACTTGAGTGCGTTGTTGTACATGAGGTGTGTGACTGGGGTGTCAAAACTATGTCAGAGGGTGCGCCTAGTCAGAGTTCTTTGTAGGCGTGGATGAGTTCCTTCACAGTGCCCGTCTGGGTTAGGTTCTTTACTTGGCGTATAATCATGAGTGTGGTGTCCTTCAGCACAAATCTTGCCAAGAAGTCTTGCTTGAAGGTGTCCCAGTTCTTCTCAGTGTGCTCTTTGTGCCACTTGTCACACCAGGTGCCAGTGTCATGGTTCAGTCAGATGGAGATCTCTGCAATCCAGAATTGCTGCAGGCATTCCATTTGGGACAGTTTGCTTTGGGCAGATTAGATCCATGCTGCGGCGTTATTGTTGTTGGCACCAGAAAAGGGTTCCAGGGTGGCACATCAAAGTCTCTGAGCTATGTAGGTGGGCATGGTTCCTTCCTCAGCTGTAGATCAAGACAGAATGATAGGTGCCTGGAAGAAACCTTGTGCTGACAGGGCGTTGAAGGCGGGTACCAGTACAAGCATGTTCTGGTATAGTAAAAATACTTCTGGTATATCGGCACCTGGCAGGTACAGTGTCCAGTCTGCTGAGAGGCTAGACATGATTCTATCAAGGATTTGTTGGCCGCGGCAATTACAGGCAACAGACGGAATTTTACAAGATAAGGTAGGATGGAGAACTTACCTGTGCCACAATGTTGTAACTGTGCTGTTTTAGCAAAGTTACAAGGAGAAAAATGTTTAGAAACTAGATAATATCTTTTATTGAGAGATAGTGATTATATACTTAATGTGAGTCATAGATAAC
This sequence comes from Entomophthora muscae, assembly GCA_014839935.2. Classification (NCBI taxonomy): domain Eukaryota; kingdom Fungi; phylum Entomophthoromycota; class Entomophthoromycetes; order Entomophthorales; family Entomophthoraceae; genus Entomophthora; species Entomophthora muscae. The sequence continues at coordinate 198,054 of QTSX02004353.1, forward strand.
AGGAACATGGTAGTGTCAAGGGTCTGGATGTACAAGCATTCTTGCTACCGCCAACCTACCTAACATCCAGCCATTGCCCAATTTGGTCCCCTCCCAATATACTGCTTGACATACCAAGAATGGTAACCAAGCAATATTGCCTGACTGTCCAAGTATCCAGTGGCTCAAACTCATCTTGCACATGACCAATCCCTAGGTTCAATCCAACTAAATCCCTGCCACAATCAAGTCTATATAAGTTTATATAAGTCTAAAGTATTATCCAATAAGATATACTTCTCTTCTTTCTTAATTCCATATTTGAAGCTTCCCAAAAAGGCGCTCCTTATCAATAGTGTTGATCACACAGCAGGATGGTGAAGGGCGTGGCTTGATCCTGGTAATGGGTTGAGCACCAAAACAAGACATCCACCGTAAGGGATCATCATTTGTTCATGTTGTTGGGTTTGAAAATCTGAGTTGAATTCCTAGTCTGGCTTCAAGTGACTGGATAACCAGATTGCAGGTCACAAACCCGCTTACTCAGAACCTTGCTGGCAGGTCAATCCTGTTGTTTTGAAAACAATATTCAAAGATATCAAGAACCTGTCACTTAAGTGTCATAAAGTGATGACTTGAATATTTTTATGTTAAAAACACTAAAATTCACTAAAATAAATTATAGATAGTTCAAAATTGTATATTAAAGAGATACATTCTATACATCTTATTTTTCTCTAATACATATAGTAAAAAGATATAATAGAAGATAATTGAGGATAAGAAAGGAGAGAGAAGATAAGAAAGAAACAAGGTAGAAAAAGAATTTTTTCTACTTGGTATCAGACTTATATGATCCACCCTCTTGACGACCCAGAATTTTTTTAAAAGTTTTGAGGAGGAAGGAGAGGTGAAAAGGAGAAAATTCAAAGGAATACTTCAAAATAAAAAACCAAGAGTTTACTGCACTTTTATTTAGGAACTTAGATTTCTGCACTTTGTTTTGTGCACTTTGATTTTGTCCCCTGAAATAACATAGGGAACCATAGTACAATATTATATTAATTTAGCATTTTTAAAATTACCTCCAAAGCACACCAATTTTTAAATATTGCAATAAAATAAAAACCAATCAAAAAAATTTATTTCTTTTTTATATATTTAAATATCAGGTCTTAGAGAATCTAGACGAGGAATTTCAAAGTTCTTTAATTATTCTAAAGTTTTATAATCTTATAAAAAGGGTGACTAAATTTAAAAAGTCAATTTTTGATTTCCTCACTTTTGATTTGAGGAACTTAATAAAACATAATGAATAAAATATTGATTTTTTGCAAAAAATTAATATTATGTGGACCTAGTTTTTTTGGTACCTTTTTGGATTTTGATTTGACTACTTTTTGATTTCTGCACCCATTAAAAAATATGTAAATTTTTATGAGATAAAATTTTATTTTTAAAAAATAAAGGGCTTATAATAGTAATCTATATTAATGTTTAAACAAATTAAATAAAAAATGCCTAAAGCTAAAAAAGCTTTTTAGCTTGTGATTTCTTTTTTTACATATTGTCAGGAAATCCTGATCTATTAGGATTGACTGATCCATATCCCTATCACTGAAGCTGTGGGTTGACATTAGACGGGACACAGCCAAAGTGACACAGCTATTCCGGAATACGGAGAAACTATAATAAGATTTATATAGCTTCCAAGTCAGAAGACACCTGAGACATTCCAGGTCTCAGGTCATGGGCCAATCCAGAAGCTTTTATAATTAGATGCTAAGGATTCCGGATTTGAAATAGGGACGCAGACCTGACCCAGAGATTGATCAGGGAATTACATCATCCTGTTTCACTGAGAAGTGAGACAGAAGACTGCCTGTGCAAATACTGCACATTATACCAAGCACAAGGGCAGGTTGGCCAAATTGGGTGTCAAATTAGTTTGCCGTAACTAAGTCAAGGTATATCTAGGCTGAAGAGGAGAAATCAGCAGCCTAGAATATTACCTCATCTCAAACCTTATTTGGGTTTTGGGATCCAACTCTAGGGGGTGAAACTAGTAGCTTGGGGATGATAGGCTAGCTAGTAAGAGTTGTCTGCAGCTAGATGCCAGTTTGGCCGCTAGCTGTCAACTATAAAGGGGCCTTCCAAGATCACTTGGAAGGGAGACAATTTAATACCATTCAACATCACTACTAGTCCAAATAGTAGCAGTGTCAAAGTACAATAAGAGCAACTTATTGATACTTGCAAATTCCTGCCAAAACCACCACAGACAGTGTTGCGTCTCCAAATGACTACAGGACTTCCACATCACTTGGATCAACCAATATTGGGACACAGCCCTTTGTGCACACCAGCTACATTAATAGAAGCACATCTGTCTTCATGCAGATATCCCATCCCAACATGATTAACTCACCCAATAAAAATAATCTCTCTTCTTCTTCAAGATCCAGAAATCTTGACACATAAAAAACAAATTTTAAATTTTTTTTAATTTTGATGTGTCAAATATTAAATCAAAGATTTTTTTGCTCTTTCAATTTCCCCCCTATATTCAAAAGGGTGAAAAATCTATTTTAAAAGCCAAATTAAATTAAGGTGTGTTTTAAATTGTATCAATTTGGGCACTTTGAACTTGGTTTTTTTATTTTAGCTACTTTTAATACCCAGTTATTGCCAGGACTACTTGAAGAAGATATGGCTGGAGGTTAGAAAACTGGAACCTGGTCAAGGCGGTGATGATTGGGTAAATGATCATCAACCACCAGAATACTTTGGTGTGGAGGTTGTATCTCCCAAAGCTCCTCACAAAGTATGTCAGTACGCAGTACAGGGAGGTATACACTGCAATGGATATGGTAGAGTGAGGCAACACAAGAGGAGGCCAAGAACCAGTGTGGGAAGAGTTGAGCTGCCCAGGGTCATAATGTTAGTTGTGGACTAACTCTTCTGGCAAAGGTTCAAAGGTCCCTGGCTCCTGCTAATATCCTCCAATCCCAAGGCAAGCTGTGAGTACAGCTGCAACAATGATGTGATTCATCTTCCCTGGATTGGAGGTGGTAGGTGGAGGTAAGCTAACTAAGAGTTGACTTTGGAGATTGAGAGTTGAAAAATAGCTTTATTGAGGGTATTGAAATCAATAATAGCACAAGCTATCACTGAGGGGGATCCTTTATTTATAGTGCCTCCCACTGTGCAAAGTTTTGCAAGTGGGAGTGAAAACAGGGGATGGGAGATCCCAAAAGTTTGGAGGATGGAATTGGGTTTTGGGAAGATGGCCAAACCCTTGTTCTTTGGCAATCTGTTGTGGGTTTGGCCATTCTTGGCTGGGACCAATAATTCCTTCTGGGCATGGGGTCAGGTGGTGGTGACAACTCATGGGACTTCAAGGATTTATTTTTATCTTTGAAGGCATGGTTTGGTTGGGTTCTGGACTCAACCATGTGACCTGGGGTTCAGAATCTCATTGGTTATGGGCAGAATTTTTACTCACATTTGAAACTGAAATTTGTCCCTCTTCTGGTGGGCATGGATTGTTCTCTAATTTTTGCCCTTCCATCAGGGACTTTTCTGATTGGCTGTGATTGATGGGGGCTTCTGATTGACTGGGGAGTGGGGACTGGGGCTTGGGCAGAAGGCTGGCAGCGGGCCTGCTGGGGCCTGGCTGGGTGTGTGGGTGGCTGGCTGGGTGGCAGGAGGCTGGTTGGTGGGCCCACTGGGGTCTGCCTAGGTGTGTGGGTGGTTGGTGGGCCTGGTGGGCGCCTGCCCAGATGTTAAATTATTCCAGGGTTTGCCAAGTCCCAATTTGACTTGACTTGACTTGACTTGAATTTTAATTTTATTTTCCCCATTTAATGGGGGGAAATCCAAGTCAAATTGTGCATTTCTTGGCTTGGCATTTTCATCTTTTACCAACTTGAAGTTTTTCCCTAAATATGGTTGATGTCAGGAATATTCCTGAAATACTGGTAAAAACATTTTAAAAAAGTCAAATTTAAAAAAATATTAAATTTTTTGAGAAGATTTTATTGAAAAAAGTGCAGAGATAAAAAATCTATTGATTTGGAGATCTTAATCTCTGCACTTTGACTTTAGGCACTTGCCCAAAGTGAAATTATCCAGTATGGGGCCCATAGGCTCAGGTACTCAAACATGGTGAGAGTTTTTAAAGAATACTATTTTATTCTGAGTAAACCATCTCAAAAAAGTTTCTATTATGGGGGTGGGAGGCAACAGAGCCTATGTCAACAGTGGTCACGTCAACACTATAGCAAAGTGTGAATTTGGTTTTTAATAATGTTCTTTTCTGGATTTTGACACTTTTTTAATTAACAGCACACTTAATCCTTAATCATGTTTAATATGAAAATAAATAATACTAATATATTATACTAAAGTAACCCCAGAGTATTTAAAAATTTAATAAAAACATATCATAATTAATAATAATAAGGTGATATAAGCAATTACTTTTATTTTACCATGTAAAAACACTATTTATTATAAAAGGATTTTTTATTTCCATAAAAATTAAATTCTAATGAATCAAAAATAAAGACAAATAAAATATTATAAAAAAATATAAGAGAAAATTCTAATTTTATTCATTATACTTTTTATAAGCACAACTGAAAATATCTCATACTTTACAAATAAATTAAAAATATAAGATATTTCTTATATCACCAGCTTGTAAACTATACCTGAAACTTACCATTTATATCTAAAAGAATTATTAATATTTAAATAAAGTAGAAAATATACAGGCAAAGCAAAGTTTATTGAGCTAATTAAACCCATCAGCAAGAGCAGTAGCAATGTTCTCAAGGTATTTCTTTATCTCACCCACCTTGTATTTCTTCTTAACCACTTTCTGTACTGCCTTCTATTACTCCTGGTCCTTGGAATTTTTCTTTGGGGCCACCTTGTTGGCCAGATCCCAGAACTTTGAGACATTAAGAGCTTGCTCCTCCTGCAGCTTGACAAAAAACTTGTTAACTTGGGGTTGGCCCCAAACTTTGCCTTCAGGTGCTTGTTCCACACCTCAAGGATGGAAGTTGTCTTTATCTCCCCATTCATACAGGCACTTTGGTAGTTCCAGGGCGCAGTAGCCTCACTCTTCCCTCTTATGGCAGTCATCTTCTTGCCAAACCACTGCTTTTCAAAGTACTCAAGGTAACCCAAGAAGATGACAGAGTGCTTTTTGACATAAGGTTCTCCAGGATGGCCTCAAAGCCTAGCCCATTATTTTCAGGCTTCACAAAAGCCAAGACAGCAAGTTGGGTCATGATAAAGCAGCACTTTCCTTTACCATTGTTGAGATACTTCTGAAAGAGGCCCTTCTTTCTCTTGAGATTCTTGATGAGGGCCTGTCTAAAATGGAAGGAGCAGCCCTGAAATTCTCCATTGAAGGTGGCCTAAAAGGCTCTGAACTGAGCTTGCTCAAAGTCCATTATGATCACCTTTGGCCCAAGTGAGCGCACATGAGCTAGCTGCTATTTGACTAGGGTGGACTCATCCTTCTTGGCGGAGGAAGGGTTTGCTCTGGTGGTGTGAGTGGGAGGGGGGAGCTGGTTGGTGGGAAGGGAGCTCAAAGCATCCTGGACAATTTTAAATGTTCTGGTGTAGACTTCTGTCTTGGCACCAGGCAGGAGGAAGAAAACAAGATGAATGACCTGGGCGTTGAACTGCCCATGCAGTACCCAAAGCTGCTTAAAGATGGTTTGATAGGTAGCAAATGTGCTATTGCACAACCAAGTGGTAGCAGTTTTTGGCTTCTCCAGGGTTTGAGTTGTGACGTAGGCTATGATCCTATCCTCCACTTCCTGACTATTGTTGTTACAAATGAACCAATGATAGTTCAGTATTTGATTGGGAAAGACAACAGTCTAATAGAAAGGAAAGAATAAGAATAATAAGTTATGGTTTATTGGTTGTTATTGTGACTAATATACTATACAGGGAAAGCCACAAGGCCACCAGGTAGTGGCACGGTGGCAGGTTCCATATAAGGTTTGGTAAAGTGGAATAACTTGTGCAGGGATCAGCATGTCAAATTGGAAGCACTCCTAATTAGGAGATAGTGCCTTTAATTTGACATTGTCATCAGATTGATCCATGCTGTTAGACACATTATGGGGAAAATCATCAAGCACCTCATGTGTATTGTAAGATACATTAGCAGGAGAGGAGGGAATCTTGGTTGCAACACCCTCCTTGCTCCATGTTTCTTGTCAGGCACCAGGATTAAAACATGTGGAAGATCTGGGAAAGTCCACACAAAGAGTTTTTGTGTATTAATGGCACAGCAGGAGCGCAAGCAAATGTGGTGGAGGGTCTTGATATTCCCTTAGACATCTTCAAGTTGGTACATATGGTTGTTGTAGACAGCAGCTATATTAAAGGGCCAGAGATGATTGGGTTTCAGCTTGGAAAAGTTGGGATTAAGGATGTAGACAGGATCACCCATAGCATACCTTGACTCAAGGTGTTTAGCCCCCACTTGATCTGCTCTTCCTCTATGTTGCAAGCTTTGGCATATCATCAACTCAGGGAGGGGTTAGTTACAAGGGGAGGCTTCCTGGGGACTGTGGACTGTAATTTCCCTTGTTCCACCCCTGTCAGACTATCATGAGTCCCAAAGGACAGGGTGCTGGGGCTGAAACTTGTACTGTGGTTGATACTGGCGTGTAAGATAAGTAGAGCAGTGAGGAGATGTTCAGTCCAGGCAGTTCTGGGTGCTCCTGCAAGATCTTGGAAATTAGCTGCACCAGGGAGCCATTTAGGCGTTCTACGTGTCCATTGGCTTGGGAATGGTATGATGCTGTGACCACTTGTTGAAGGGTGTTCTTGGAACAGTATGATTTCATAATGATATTTACAAGTTCATGTCCCCCACTGGTGATGAGACGCTTGGGGCTTCCAAAGTGCGCCACAATCTCCTTGCCAATTGTCATGGCCCGTCATGGCATAGTAGCTTTGGAAAATCACGTTTTAAAAGCTTGGATCAATAAAGCTACTTCTTGCTATCAGAAAGCTACCTTGATGATCTCCCTAGATAACCTAGATCAAAATTTATGGCAATTTAAAGAGCCGAGTTCAAAAACCCTGTCAGCATGTCCCAAAATGATTGCAAGATTGGATTTCAAATCAAGACAAGCAACAATTAGTAAGCGGGCAAATACAACCATATCTCAGTTTCCAGTGATCAGTTTTAGACATTCTTATTCTCAAATGAAAGTCCCAGATGAGGAGAATTCATCTGAAGTATTTTTAGATGACCAACTGAGGCAAAGCGCAAAGTTTGAATCTGGCCAAAGGAATATGACTAGAATTAGTCAGCTGATGTTTCAAACTTTTACCATGATCCCCCAGATAAAGAGACAAGGACCTTCAGGAATAATCTGGAAGAATCTCAAAGAGCAATGTAAATGGTATAAAAAGAACCTAGTTCCCCCTTTTACCATTGTGATCATTCTTGGTCTGAATAATAAATATAGGATTTCTCTTAGACTATAGTTTAAATGGGTCAGAGTTAGGAGCCCTTGAGCCCTGACACCAATGAACCAAGTAACGGTGGTGGCAGTGTGGTTGGTGGTTGACCACGCTAATGACCAACAGGTGAAGTAGTTTATAGCTATGATTATGTACTTCTTGCCCAGTCTATCTTCAGGTAGGAGCCTTACAATGTCAAGAGCCCATTGTTTGAAGGGTTACATGGCTTTGATTGGCAGAACTAACTTGGGCAGGGCAAGTTTGGACATGTTCTTTTCACACAGCACACAGGTTTCAAGGAGGTCCAATATGTCTTAGCACATACACAGCCACCAGACCTTAGGCTTCATGATTTTGAAGAGTTAATGTCATTTAATATGACCTAAGGTGCAGTGTTAATGCAGTATGGTGTCTCCTCATTGTGTGATAAAAATTTAAGGTGTCTTTTCAGCTGTCTCTGCCTGGCAGCAGATATTGCCAGAATCAGTGGTGAACTGACTCTTGTTGTTCTTAAACTTGGAAATAGCCACATAATTGAGGCCTTTGTAGCAAGTGGCTTCAGTACACAGGTAGAGCATGGATCAGTCTGGGTCTAAGCTGTCATCTCCTGTGATGGACACTACATACAGCCTGGGGAGAACATCATCTGTGAAAACTTTTTCTTGGGTTTGTATTTGATGTGAAGCTGATATAGGGAAAGACGCTTAACCCAACCTGCTTGGTGGCGTGTCAAGTGGGACTGTGTGTTGAAGTACTGGAGTGACTTGTGGTCCTTCAGAATGCGGGGTGGGAAGGTAGCGCCTTCCAAGTAACAGCACCACTTCTCAAATCAGTGCACAATTGCTGCCAATTCTTTATCATGAATGGGATAGTATTGTTCTGAGTTGGTAAGTTTTTTGGATTCATATACCACAGGGAGGAAGACACCTTTTTTAGTTCCCACCCAAAGCACACCCCCTATGGCTCTGTCAGAGGCAGCAGTCTCAAGTTTGTACTGGCAGTTCCAATTGGGGAACTTCAATACGGGTGTGGTTGTAAGTCTCTGCTTCAACATCTCAAAGGCTTGTCTCTGGCAGATGTCTAGTGGAAGCGCTGTTTAGTGTTCAGGAGCTCAGTGAGAGGTAAAATAGATCTCCACAGTTGGGGATGAACTTTTGTACATAGGGAACTATGCCCAAGAATGTGTGCACCTGACCCACATTGGTGGGGATGGCATGCTTGTGATTGCCTTTATCTTGGCAGGATTGGGCTTTATCCCTTGGGCAGAGATAGTGTGTCCCAGGAATAGAAGCTCCAACCAAAGGAACTAACATTTGTGAGGCTTGGCCTTTAACTGATGTTTACAAAGGGTGTTGAGTACAGCGTAAAGGTGTTGGAGATATGATCTTTGGTCTTGACTGAAGACAATAATGTTGTAAAAATACACAACAACATGTTTTCCAATCAGGTTTCAAAGGCCTTATTCATCAACATTGCAAAGGTGGAGGGAGCATTGGTATTCCAAAGTTCATGACACAAAACTCAAACAACTTATTGCATGTGTGAAAGGCAGTTTTTGCCTTGTCCCTGGGCACAATGCGGACCTAGTTGTACCCCGTAGTGAGATCAATCTTACTAAAGACCTTTGCACCCACAAGTGTGTCAAACAGGTTGTCAAATAGTGGCATGGGGTACTTGTTATTGACTGTCACCTTGTTTAAAGCACAATAGTTGGTTACCAGAAAAAGGGACTTGTCCTTCTTTGCTACAAAGAAGACTGTGGCCCCATATGGTGAGAGGGAGGATCGGATGAAGCCCTTATCAAGTGTGTCCACAAGGTGTTGAAAGAGAGTCTTGTCTTCTTTGGGCGTCAAGCAATAAAGTGGCCCTAATTTTGGCAGCAATCCTTGTATTTCTCTTAGAGGGGGCAGTTGGTCTAGCATCTTGCTAAAGATGTCCTTGTGGGGTTCCTGATCACAAGTACCCATAGTATGTCCTGGGTCATAGCAAAGGACCAACTGGAAGGTATTGTCATTCCCTAGTAGCAGTAGGTAGATAGCTTAGGGCGTATACTTAGCCTGCATTACTGCAAACTCTTCCAATACTTTCACTATAACTAGGCGGGCACCCCCACTATGCACTTGTACTTCAGCTGGTGCTAATCCCTCTGTGGACCTGTACCAATCCTTCAACAGCCTGGTAAACCCATTTCCAATAAATTCCTTCCCCCTATCTGTCATCTCAAGGTGTCTAGTTAATCTTTCCCACTCCTCCTGGGAAGTTTTACTAGTGGCAAACCTTTGACAGCTTTGGCGGTAGGTGATTTCCTCCCCTTGGCTAGGGTAGAAGATATTGGGCAACTCACTCATAGAGTCTAACTTTACTACTGGAAATTTGGACAGGGGTCAAAATAGGCTTTTATTTGCTTTCAGAAGGAAGATCCCCTTAGAAACCTTCTGGTATATGGCCCAGGGGTCAGGGAACCAATTGATATGTACCAATAATTGGAGTCCTTCAACAATCTCCTGGACTCATTGTACTTGGTCTTGGGCTCCTGCACCTTATTCTTAGACTCCTGATCCTTGCTTGGGCTCCTGCTCCTAGGCTCCAGCTCCTATTTTTGAACTCCTGCTCCTGTATCCTTGTCCTCAGCTCTCTGCTCTATCCTTGTGGCCTTTGAAATCCACTGTTTCCAATCCTTGAAAAGCTTCAGAATGCTCTCCCTTTTATAGCTCCTTGTTTCAGTCCTTATTCTCTCAGAACTTCTGGTTTCACAGGCTTAAACTATCCAGTTTCCATTCTATATAATAAATTAAACCTTTTCACTTAGTTCAGCCAATTAAATTCCTGCTTTTTCTGCTTAATCCCCTCATTTTTTAGTCTTAACCCCTCCAGTTAAAGCCCTTAAAACAGTGGTCTAATAGGCTTTGGCCTGCAGCCAATCAAACACCCATATTGAACAGTTTTGCCAAAATGTTTTCCCACATGACTTGCTATTTACCCTGGTTCAAACCTGGCACTGTCTTGCTCCAGATAAACAACTGCTCTGAATTTCGAACAGTTTTGTCATGATTTCTGTTATGTTTCTCTGACAAAACTTGAGTGATTCCACATATTTTTTACTTAAGGGATTAACAAATCCTTAATTCTTCAACAGTTCTCCAAGTTTCTCCACACTTTCTCAACAGTTTAGCACTTCAAACTTGCCCTCTGCTTGCTTCTCATCTTTTTGGCAAAACTTGAGCCTTTATCCAAACAGTTTCTCTGTTCTGTTTCCAGCCTTTTTGGCTTCCAAGTACTTAATCAAACCTTAATAAATCCACAGTTCATTTTCTGAAAACTGTTTCCTTATATTTATATATTCTTTTTTATTTTTATTTTATACATTTTTTATCATTTTTTTCTTAATTATTTCTCTGCTTATTTCTTTTTATCAATCTTATTTCCAACTGTCCAAGTTCATGTTTCCTGCTCTTTCTTGTGCTAGCTCTTCTTAGCCAACTTCCTTTCTTCTTCCAGTCTTTCTCTATGATATTTTAGTCCTTCAGCTAGTCCTTCTCCATGATCTTTCAGTCTTGCTATAAGACCTTCTAGTCCTTCTCTATAATCCTCCTGTCCTTCTCCATGATCTTAAAAGTCCTGCTGCTCCTTTTACACTATGAACCATATAGCTTCTGTCCTTCACTATGAACCATCAAGGTTCTATCCTTCTCTGCAATCCCTGTTACTAACACCTCAGAATCAGGCAATAAGTCTCCATAAGTGAGTTAGCGTTTTACTGGGTCCCCATAAGAGACAATCATTATAGGCTATCAACCATAGACAATCCTCATGCCTGTGCAGTTTTTTTACTCATTGGGTGGTTAGTCCTGAGCTTTCACGCACAAATTAACCAAATTTACTTCCCAGATGTCAGGGCCCAGAGTGGACCAGAGAAAACCCTATGTTGCATAGGTTCAACGCCTGCAATCAAGCAATTGCCTGGCCAAACAATTGTGTCATTGATCATACAGATTAACCAAAAGGAAACTTTAATTAAAAGTGGGGAATTAAACCCTGGTCAAGGCCAAACCTGGGGGCAATTGGAAATTGTCCCAAAGCCAAGCAAAAAAGATTTTAATTGGCCCACATCCTCTGAAACCCAGGAATGGGGAATTAGATTGCCAAATGGCCCGAAATTCCCCTGCCATTTTCCATAGGGCAAAAATAATGAAAGGGTCCATCTAACTGACAAATCAGGAGTCACCAATGAAACCTAACTTGAGAACAATTCATTACTATCCAATAAGGAGTTGCCAGTAAGTCCAATTGCAGTTTCCCAGCAGGATATAGCTGGGAACACTGGCATCCCCTTTCCTTGTTGACATCTTCATTAAATAAAAGTTTGTTGGTTAATGAACACTGAGCATTTATACTTTGTGGGGGTTTATTACATTATCACAAATTTTATACTGCTGGTGCTTTCAAACAGAGAGTACCTCCAGTACCAATGTCAGCACTGGGGAACAGAGCAACTTCTTGCTGTCTTCAACCAACCACCACCAGCCTTTACCCCATCTCTTAGAGTGCTGGACCAAGAAATAATTCCTGCTCCTGCACTATGCCTCTCCTTTACTGGTGTTCCTCTGTTCCACCAACTTGCCCAGCCAAGCCTGAACATGAGCCCCACCACAGGAGAACTTCCTCTTGTTCCTTCTTCTTGATCATATGATTACAGCAAGCTTGGGTTTGCCTACTTGACCATGCTGGGGCTCACTGAGCAAGTGATACCTCACATGGGAGCTTGGTGTCCTTGGGCCACAGCTGCCAATTATGTGATTAAGATGGCCCCCATCATCTACTAGACCTTCCAGGATCAACCCTTCCCCTTGACCAAAGGACTCCCTGGGAGCCACCCAGGCCATGACAGTATGTCAACCCTATCCAAACTTGTAAGCCTGAGCCCCTATATTCAATTGACAATAGTGGCACTTTGTATGTTTTTTTATGATTGCAGCCTACTACACCTACCAGTTTTTTACCCGCTGCACAATTGCTCACGGCAAACCTAGACCTGAATCCCACCCAAGTACTGCACAAGTACAGAAATTCAACATATATACCTCAAACCAGAACGCCTATACACCCACCAGTTTCCCTGACCTACCCAAGATGGACCTAGCCAGCTTCAAGAAAGGCATGGCCATGATTAATGCCCTGCTCAGGGCCCACCCTGAGAACTATTGTGAAAATATCCAAAAGGTGATGATGGTGTCAGAGTAGTTGAAAGACAATGCCATAGAGGTGTTTCTCAACTTTCTGGAGGAGGACCCCAACTTGATCTTGTTGTATGAGGCCTTCCTGGAACGTAAGAATAGCGCCACCACCCCCGCAGGAGCAAAAGTACAAGCATATATGGGCCTTCTTTGCTTGAGCCAAGGTAAAGATGACCTAGAAGCTTACATCAAGAGATTTTTTAGACTTGCTGCAGCTGCTGAAGTACCTGACAACATCTCTGGCCTGCACTTCAGAAATGGCCTGAATAATCACCAAACCAACCTGATGCGCCACCACTGCTGCAACCTCCCCAAGGATGAACTCCTAGCCATTGCCCACAGGATAGATTTCAGCCAGCCCCAACAGTATGAGCCCCCTAGAAACTACCAGCCACAAGGAAACCAAGCTGCTGCATGCCCCCGCTTGAACATGGCCCCAGAAGAATACCAGCGCCACATACAAGCAGGATTAGGCTTCTACTGCCATCAGAATGATCACCTGTCCAGAGAATGTCCTACAAGAAGCTCCACTGCCCAGAACCCTAAAAATTCTGCAATAAACAGCTCTTCTTGATCTTACCCTAGTGTTCAAACTACCTTGTTGTATTCAGACCAGGAGTTGAAGATGACAGCTCTCATGGAGAATGAAGCCACCCACACTTATATTGAGCAAGGCTTAGCTGAGAAAATGGGACTAGAATTGGAAGATAAACCCACCCTGGTCACTGTGACAGTCCATATGTTTGGTGGTTTGCAGGTGGGGCTAATGTTGGACAAGTAAAAGTTTGGTGGTTTGTTGCAGGTAGAGGCCTAGTAAAGAATAATGGCTACTAGGGAAGGTAAGGCCTGGCTAGTAGGTAACAAAGGACTACTAGAGGCAAATGATGTCCCCATCAAGGAGGATATATTGGCTGTGGTGAGCTAGAGGTCCTCACCCAGCAGGGAACTGTGGCTGCTTGGGTGAGGAATGAGATAGCTCAGCAGGGAACTTTAGCTGCTTGAGGTGAGAAGTGATCCAGCCTGATGGGTAGCGTGTGCTACTCAGGATGAAGGATGTTTAGACACTGGCAGATAACACAGGATGCCAGGGTAGAAGAGTGTACCAGCATGGTAGGTAACTTGGTTACCAGGGCTGTGATTTTTTTGGACCCCTGGCAGGTAATGCGGGCTGTCAGGGAGGGGAAGAGCTTTGAGGGCTCTACATACCCTGATGCGCTTACAGGAGGTCTGTGAGCAAGCATCCTACCTAACAGATTAGTAGGGTGTCCTCGTTTATGTCCCTATGGGAGCTTTGGGGAGAACCCAAAGTGAGCATTGGAGGGCATAGATTTGCTCAGAGGTGTCACCAAGGCGGTTTGCTTGGGGAAGCAAGCTGCAGAACCTGGTGTGATCAGGCCTCTGGAGAGTAAAGCTGATTACTTTGCAACTAAAAGCCCAGACTTAATCACCTGGGTGAGTAAAGACAATGACATAGACTTTATTGATCTATAATTGGATGGCCTAAGTGGATTGTCACTTGCAAGGGCCCAGTCAAACGTCAGTTTAATGTAGACTCATGCCTGAGTCTACAGTTTCTGGTAACAGGGACTGAGATAAAGAACCAAAGTGGTTCATGGGATCAGCAGAGAAGACTAGTAAGAAGGACTGTATGATCACAGTGAAGACTAGTTGAGGGACTGTTGATTCATGTTGAAGTTTGGAACCAAAATGGTTCATTGTGCAGGTGGAACCAAGGTGGTTCCTAGTGAGGATGAGCTGAAGGACTGAAAGATCATGATGCAGGAGTAGCTGATCATGATGAAGAAGTTGCCGGAGGACTGGTGATGAAAGGAGCTGTTTGTGGACTAAGATGGACTGATTAATGGTTAAGCTAAAGAGCTGGAAGAGCAGGTTGAAGAGCAGGTTGAAGGACCAGAAGATGATAGTGCAGGACTATCTATGGAGCAAGAAGATGTCTTAGAAGGACTAGCCAGATTGGATATAGAGGCTGGGATGCTGATTTTGGTGTCTTAGTAGAGGAAATATTAGTATAAGAAGCAATAAATAAGGATTTTAGGCTGCCAAAAGATATGATATAAAATAATTAGATATCATATAAAAAAGAAAGAATAAGAAAAAAATTATTTACAGCTATTAAACTGTGAATTTAGTAAGTTTGAATTGAGCAGAAGGGAGCCAGAAAGAGGTCGGAAAAAGGATGGAGAAACTGTAAGGGCAAATAAGAAAATTTTGCCAAGAACAACTAGGAGAGTTGAGAGGCAAGCAACAGGCAAGTTTGAAGGTGCAAAACGTTAAAGAAAATGCAGAGAAACTTGGAGAAACGTTGAAAAATTAAGGGTTTGAAATTTGCTTATGTAAAACATAGGCAGAAGCACTCAAGATTTGCCAGAGAAATGTGACAGGAATCACGGCAAAACTGTTCAAAACGCGGAGCAGTTTTTTACCCAGAGCAAGGCAGCTTCAAGTTTGAAGCATAGTCAAGAGAAAGTCATTCAGGAAAACTGTTTGGAAAAACAGTTGAATTGAGGCGTATGATTGGCTGCAAGCCAAAGTTTATTTGATCAGTATTTTGAGGGCTTTAACTTAAGAGTTAAAGCCTAAAAAAATGAGGAGCAGAAGCAGAAAATGCAGGGCTTTCATTGGCTGGAGTAAGTTTTGAAGTTTAATATATTATAGAGAAAGGAAAACTGGATAGTTTAAGCTTTGGAGAAGAAGAGTTCTGAGAGAGATTTTGGACATAAACTAGGAGCTATAAAAGGGGGAGCTATCTGAGACTCTTCAGGGACTGAATAAAGTGGATTACAAAGGCCACAAGGACTTCAGAAGGAGCTGAAGACCAAGCTAAAGAGTAAGAAGCCCAAAATACAGCAGCCAGGGCTAATGATAAAGAGCCTGAGCTGGAACAGACCACAGGAGCCCAAGATAAAGGTGCAGGAGCCCAAAACCAAGTACAAGGAGTCCAAGAGATTGTTGAAGGACTCCAAGTACTGGCAAACCCATATTGTTTCCCCTACCCAGGCATTATATCAGAAGGTTTCTAAGGGAATCTTCCTTCTTATAGTGAATAAAAGCCTATTACAACCCCTGCCCAAATTTTCCTGTGATAAAAGTACAAGCCCTATGAGTGAGCTACCTCATATCTTTTACCCTAGCCAAGGGGAGGAAGATACTATTGTCAAGGTTGTAGAAGATTTTTCTCCAGTAAGTCTTCCCAGGAGGAGTAGGAAAAAGTGACTAGGCATCTTGAGATGACAGATAGGGGAAGGAAGTTTATAGGAAATGAATTTACCAGGTTGTTAAAGGATTGGTACAGGCCCACAAGGGGCTAGCACCCGCTGAAGTAGAAATATATGGTGGGGAAGCCTGCCTAGTAATTGTGAAGGTGCTGGAGGAGTTTGTACTTATGCAGGTCAAGTACAAGTTTCTAATCAACCACTCACTGCTTCTGGGATTGACAACTCCTCCAAGCCAGTCCCTGGCTATGACCCAGGACACACTTTGGGGACTGATGGACAAGAACCCCACAGTCACCCCAGGGAAAAAGTCTACTGACACCTCCTTTGAGAGTAAAGGAAGCATTATTATGAAGCTGGGTCTTTCCCAGATCAAGGCCAAATTCTTGGTAATGGATAAGTTGCCCCAACCTGTGGTGAAGGGGTTTGATTGGTAGATAGAACATGAGTTTAATATTGACTATGCCAGCCAACAGGTGCAATTTGTACATTCAGGTACAACCTGGAAGATACCCTATGTGACCACGCAAACATCTCTCTTATTGAACAGCATGGTGGTGGCGCTTTTCAAAGGAAAAATACCTACCTGCTTAGAAAGATGGAAATCAGTGTTATATGAGACCATGGCCACAGCCCTTCCCAAGCACACCAGGTTTGACCACGTTATTGACTTCGTTGTAACTGTGCTGTTTTAGCAGAGTTACACGGGGAAAAATATTTAAAAGCTAGATAGTAATCTTTATTGGGAGATAGTGATGATATAGTTCATGTGAATCAATGGATAACATGAACATGATTGTTGATCACTTGGTTGGATGGAAGAAGGGGGTGGCTTGATCCTGGTAATGATCCAATCACCAAAACAAGGTTATCACCGTAGAGGATCATCATCTGTTCATGTTGTTGGATTTGGTAATTTGAGTTGACTTCCTAGTCTGGCTTTGAGTGACCAAATACAAGGATTTCAGGTAAACAAACCTTCTTGGTTGGAACCTTGCTGGTGGGTTGAGCCTGCAGTTTTGACACCCCCCAATTGAAGGTCAGCCTCCTCTGGGGGCAGGTTGTCAGTGAGGTTGACAGGAGCCCGGGCGCTGTATTGGACTAATTGTTGTTCTGTGGCAGGCAGGGCGGTTTCTTGTTGTTTTTGTCTTGCTTTTCAGGGTCTCAGGCGGCCATGGTGTAGGGTCTTGTCTTGCTTACATTTTCCAAGCCCTTGCACAAGGTAACTGTTATTGTTGTTTACCTTTAAAATGATTGCTGGCCCCACTTTCTTGGGTTTTAGTTTGCTTTTGTCAATGTTCATGACCCAAACTTTGTCCCCAACTTAATGTCTAGTGTGGATGGAGACAAAGGTATTTTGCAGATGTTCATCCTCCTTCACTGTTTGTTTGCTATTAGTCTCTACAACGTGAAGGTCTGAGCGTGGGGTGACTTTACTTGGAATTTCCAGTTTAGGTCCTGTCAATGCTTGAATGATATTTGGATGTGTGCTGTATACCAGTTCAAACAGGCTTTTCCTGGTGGATCTGTTCACTTGGGTTTGACACACAAGTAGTGCAGTTGGTAGCCGCTTATACCAGTCTTCAGGTCTCCTGGCGGTGAGTTTGACTAAGGCCTGCACAAGGCTACCATTAAGCCTCTCTACGCCTCCATTAGCCTGTGGGTGGTATGGCATTGTCACAGTGTGTTTGACCCTGCTTTTTGCAAGGTATACGTTGGTGGTTTTGGAGGTTAATTCTTTTCCTTCATTGGTTATCAGGAGTTCTGGCTTTCCAAACTTGCTGATTATTTCTTTGCCAATGAATTGTTGTACGTTGTTGCCAGTGTGTGCCTTAACTGCTTGGTCTACGGGCAATCTTGTAGCAGAGTTAATGGCGGTGATGATATATTTCTTTTCATTGGGTTTTCCTGGCATGGGGCCAACAATGTCAAGAGCCCATACTTTGGAAGGTAGCTGTGTGCAGATGGGAAGTACTGACTTTGGCGGGTTCTGCTTTTGGAAAACTTTTTGCATACTTCACATTGATCTAGCACTTCTTGAACATTGTAATATAAGGTTGGCCACCAGGCCTTATGCTTAAGGAACTCATATAGGTTTTGGCTCTTGGTATGTCCAAGGTCTCTGAGATAGCGTAGGATAGTGTCTACTTGCTGGTGCGTGGGGATGTAGGGAATGGTTGTGCCGTCAGACATTTTTCTGTGTAGGGTCCCATATACATCAGCAAATAGGTGTTCATTTTTGATAACTGTTTCTTTTGTTATGCCGGTTGTGCCAGGGGGGAACCTTTGTCTTTTGTTTGTAGTACTAAGAAAGCCAGTCTGGGTCAAGCCCATTCTCCCCTCTTGAGGCGCGGACATACAGGCGGGAGAGAGCATCTGCCATGGTAAGCTTGGCCCCAGGTTTGTACTGGATGAGCATATTGAATCTCTACAATAGCTCCATCCAGTGGGCTTGGCGGTGCAACAGATTTGCTTGAGTTTTGAAATAGATGAGTGGCTTGTGGTCGGTTAATGCTGTGAGTTCTTCCTGCCATTCTAGGTAACAGGGCCATTTGACTAGACAATGCACAATATCCAACAGTTCTTTGTTGTGGATAGGGTATCAATACTTGCCATCTGTCAATTTTTGCAATTCATAAGCTACAGGCAGGAAGTCATTGTCATTATTTTTGATTCATAGTACTCCCCCAATGGATGCATCTGAGGTGTCGGTTTCCATTTGGTATCCTAGTCATGTTTGGGGTATTGCAGGATAGGAGCTGTTATCAGTTTCTCCTTGAGGTGTCTAAAGCAGAGGTCACATTGGGGGGTCCACAAAAACTTGGATTTGGCACCTGTTATAGCATATAAGGGAGCAGTCAAAACTCCACAGTCAGGTATGAAGCGGCGTACATAGGCCACCATTCCCAAGAAGGTACAGAGTTCCAACTTATCCTTGGGTGGCAGCATCTTGCAGATGGCCTGTATCTTCTGATTGTTGGATTTGATGCCGTCCTTTGAGACTATGTGTCCCAGGAAGGGTAGTTGCTTGTGGAAGAACTGGCACTTGGAGGGCTTGGCCAACAGTTTGTGTTGTGCCAAGGTGCAAAGACTGCCTTGAGGTATTTGTGGTGTTGTTCCACCAAGGGGCTGTAGACAATAATGTTGTCCAGGTACACTAGAGCTTTCTTGCCTATGTGTGGTGCAAATACTTTGTTCATGAAGGTTACAAAGGTGGACAGGGCATTTGTCATGCCAAAGTTGAGCACCACACATTTGTATGAGCCGTATTTAGTGCAGAAGGCAGTTTTGGGGATGTCTTTTTCCTTGATGTGAATCTGGTTGTAGCCTGCCGCCAGATCAATCTTGGAGAAGACTGTGGCTCCCCCTAAGGCATTTAAGAGATTGTCAATCAGTGGTAGTAGATAACAATTCTTGATGGTGACTTTGTTTAGGACTCAGTAATCTGTGACCAGGTGTAAGGTACCGTCTTTCTTAGCCACAAAGAATACAGCAGCCCCAAAGGGAGACTGTGAGGGGCAGATAAGTCCTTTCTCCAATGCCTCCTTGAGGTAGGCACATAAAGTGTTGTCTTCATTTGGGGTCAGCCTGTAAATAGGGCGTGCCTTGGGTACAGCTCCCTTGAGTTGGATGGAGTGCTGAATGTGCTTCTCAGGGCGTAGCCCAGGTAGCGCTTCCTTGAAGATTTCTGGATGGCAGGCCACAATTTTTCAATCCTGAGGTGTGGAGGTATCCTGTTCATCTTTGAAGTGTATGATCTTGTACTGGAAGGAGTTCCAGTTGATTGCTTTCAGGTTTTTTTTGTCCAGGGTCTCTGTAATGCGCACAAAGACATAGTTGCGTAGGAGTTAGTCCACAGAGTCAGGGTAGATTTGGTGGTTTACACCTTCACACTTGATGGTCAACACTAAGGTTTCCCAGTCTACGTGCAGGTTGTTCTTCTTTAACCAGTCTAGTCCCAGTACAATGTAAAACTTTGGAAAGTCAATGACGGGACCTTGGATGGTGGAGTGGAGGTTCTCAAGCATGGCAGAGAAGGGGGTGGTTTCCTTTTTCACAGCAATGTGGTGTTTTTCAGCCAGGACCATGTTTTTAATCCACAAAGGATTAGTGGCCAGCTTGAACTTGTCCACAAAGCTTCTGTTGACTAGGGTTTGATCTGCACCCAAATCCAGGAGTACTGAGCCTGTGTAACTGCAAAAGCAGAAAGGGTAGGACATCAGTTTATTGGGATGTCTGGCAATGGTGTACAGTACCAGGTCCTCCAAGGGCACTTGGATCATTGGGCATTGGCCCACATCCTTGGGTCAGTACTCATCATTGGGTGAGTCAGGAGCTGCGTGGGGAGAGCTCGGCTTGCTTAGTGCTCTCCCCAGGATTTTCCCTTGTCTTGGTTGCCTTGCATGGCAGTGACACGGAAACGGGTACGGTTTAACTAGCCATTGTTTCTATTTCCATGTCTATTTGAACCGGTGGGTTTGTGGTTGGCGTTATTCCTGTTGCCTCCAGGGGGTGATTGAGTGGAGTGCCCACCTGGATGGGAGTCCTTAGGTCTTTCTTGTTTCCTAGTTTGTGCCTTATGAAGTGCGTTGGAGGTTTGCTCTGCTTTCTCCGCTTCACAGTACAAGCTTTGAAGATTGGTCACCTGGTCCAGGTTCACATGCCTCATCACATGCAACGTGAGTGCATTGTAGTACATGAGGTGTGTGGCTGGGGTGTCAAAGGCCATGTTGGATGGTGCGCAAAGTCAGAGTTCCTTGTAGGCGCAGGTGAGCTCCTTCACAGTGCCTGTCTGGGTTAGGTTCTTTACTTGGCGTATTATCATGAGGGCGGTATTATTAAGCACAAATCTTTCCAGGAAGTCTTGCTTAAAGGTATCCCAGTTCTTGTTGGTGTGTTCCTTGTGCCACTTGTTGCACCAGGTGCCAGTGTCATGGGTCAGGGTGATGGAAATTTCTGCAATCCAAAATTGCTGTGGCATTCCATCTGGGCCAGCTTGCTCTGGGCGGACTGGATCTATGCAGCAGCGTTGTTGTTGTTGGCTCTGGCAAAAGGTTCAAAGGCGGCGCTTTGTAGTCTTTGGGCTACGTAGGCTGGCATAGCACCTTCATCAGTTGGTTGCGGCATGGAGGTGGGAGCCTGGAAGAACCCTTGTGCAGACATGGCGTTGAAAGCGGGTAGCGGGATCACCGTATTTTGGTATAGGACAAAACCATTAGGTATCTTGGTACCAGGAGTGTACGGGGTCCAGTCAGGCGGGAGGTCATACATAATTCTGTCAAGGATTTGTTGGCCGCGGCGTGTGCGGGCAACAGGCGGATTTTTTCAAGATAAGGTAGGATGGAGAACCTACCTGTGCTACCAATGCTGTAACTGTGCTGTTTTAAAAGAGTTACAAGGGGGAAATATTTAGAAGCTAGATAACAATCTTTATTGGGAGATAATGATTACATAGTCATTGTGAATCAAGGATAACAGGAACATGATTGTTACTCACTTGGTTGGGAGGGATAAGGGGGTGGCTTTGATCCTGGTAATGAGTCAAGCGCCAAAAAGAGGTATCCACCATAAAGGATCATCATCTGTTTATGTTGTTGGATTTGGTAATTTGAGTTGACTTCCTAGTCTGGCTTCAAGTGACCAGATAATCAGATTGCAGGTCACAAACCTGCTTGGTTGGAACCTTGCTGGCACGTCAAGCCTGCGGTTTCAACAACTTTATCCCTGGAACCCAGCCCAAGCATGGTCCTATGTATGGATGCAACATGAAAGAGTAGGGGGCTCTCAGAGAATACCTAGAAACCATGTTGAAGAAAGGCTACATCCATGTATCCAAATCCCCTTGTTTGTCTCCCCTGCTGTTTTTCAAGAAAAAGGGTGGAGATTTGAGGCCTTGTGTAAACTACCAAAATCTTGACAAGATTACTGTAAAGAACCTCTATCCTGTACAAACGCTGAAGAACTTTCAGATCAGCTCTCTGGAGCAAACATCTTTTCCAAAGTTGACTTAAGAGACGCCTTCAACCAGATATATATCAAGCCTGGAGACAAATGAAAACCAGACTTCAAAACCAGACAAGGGCTATTTGAACACTTGGTTATGCCATTTGGCCTCTGCAAGGCTCTTGTCACCTTCCAAACCATGGTAGACGTAGTGCTAGGTGACCTCAAGGATCAGTGCTGCGTAGCCTACCTAGACAACATCCTCATCTATAGCCAAACTCCCAAGGAACACATGGAACACCTACAAATGGTAATGCTGAGACTCCAGGATCATGGATTATTTGTGAAGCTACCCAAGTGTTAATACTTTCAAGATGAAGTAGAATTCCTTGGATACCATGTCCTGAAAGGAGGTTTTGCCATGTCACCAGACAAAATTGAGGCCATCATGTCATGGCCATAGCCCACTAACTGTAAGGAAGTACAGAGCTTCTTGTGTCTGGAAAACTTTTGCAAAGAATTTTTCTAAAATTTTCTTTTGTCTGCCTTCCTTTGACCCGCCTGACCTCAGAAAAGCATGCCTTTGTGTGGGACAATACAGCCTGCACATCCTTCAATACACTCAAGGAAGCCTATTGTTTCTGCACTGGTCCTTGCTATTCCTGACTACCAAACCCTTTGTGGTAGAAAATGATGCCTCAGACTTTGCCTTGGGGGAGGGGTGTTGCTTCAGGAGGGGCATGATAGTAATATTCACTCTTTAGCTTACTACTCCAGAAAGTTCACTGCACCAGAACAGAACTACCCAATATACAACAAAGAGATGCTGGCAATTATCCAATCCCTGAAACATTGGAGAAGATATCTTTGTGACGCCGCCCACCAAGCAAAAATCATGACAGACCACAAGGATCTGACTTAATTCTTCAAACCACAATAACTCAACCAACATCAGGCCAGATGGGTGCTATTACTAACCAACTATAACCTGAAGATCAATTAAAAACACGAGAAGATAAAAATTGTACCCAGTGCCTTGAGTCAAAGAGCTGACTTCTTCCCCAATTCCAAAGAGATAGAGGAGTTTAACACCCAATTTCTACTATCACCACACATGCTGGAACCCATGTTCTTATTCCTAGGCCTGGCTAGTAGGAAAGAAGAAATCCAACATGCTCAGACCCTGGAAAAGCACTGTATTACCATCATAAAAGACTTAGCTGAGAGCATTGATAGCAAATATTAAAGAGCAGGTTACTCAATACACAGAAAATTCCTAAAACTAAATGGACAAACCTACATAACTGAAGGTCCACTGAGATTGGAGATTCTGAAGAAGTACCACGACTCCTCCATGGCTGGACACCCAGGCTGCACCAAGACCTTAAAGGGTATCCAAAGAGTGTACATGTGGCCAAGAATGAATCAGGAGATAGAGGCATACATTAAGGGGTGTGAATCACGTGACTGCTCTAAACACAAGTAAGGAAAACCTGAAGGCCTGCTCCAATCCCTCCAAATTGCAGTAGGCCCTTATAAGTCAGTATCTATGGACTATATGGTAGAGCTCCCAGAGTCAAAAGGCTACAGCACCATACTTGTGATTGTTGATAGATTCACAAAGATGGGTTACTTTATTCCTACCACTACTCATGTGATAGCAAAGGAGACCGCCATCCTCTTTAGGGACCACATTTTCATGAATCACAGCTTACCCAAGGAAGTTATCTCTACTGTGGCCCCCAGTTTAAGTCTATGTTCTGGGCCCAAATCCTAAAAGTACTGGGAATTAAGGGATCACTATTCACAGTGTAACACCCTCAAAGTGACAGACAAACTGAAAGAGTTAACCAAGTATTGGAACAGTACCTCTGATACTACATCAACACAGAACAAGACAACTGGACCAAACACTTACCCATGGTGCAATTTGCATATAATAATCAAGACCCCAGTTCTACAGGAATGTCTCCATTCAAGGCCAACTACATATTTGACCCTACTTTGGACCACTTTCACTCAGAAAATTCCATCAACCCCAAAGGACAAGATTGGGTAGCTACCATCCATACCACCCAAGAAGAGTGTGCCCAAAACCTGAAGCAATCTGTACAGACCTACAAAGACTTTGCTGACAAGAGGAAAAGCCCTGGACCATCAGTAGAAGTTGGGGACATGGTTTACCTCAGCGCCAGGAATATCAATACTACAGCGCCATATGCAAGCCTCAGCCCTAGGAAGACAGGACCATATAAAGTTTGCAACACATAGGAGAAGTAGCTTACAGGTTAGAGCTCCCATCTAACTGGAGGATCCATGACGTCTTTCACCAATTGCTATTGTCCAAGAAGAAAGGTACCTCACACCCTCATCAAGTTTTTTGCACTGCCCCTCCCCCACTTAAAGTAAGAAGCTTTCTAGAGCATGAGGTTGAACAGATTCTAGACCACAAGATGAGATATTGTCAACTACACTGCTTGATCAAATCAAAAAGTTACCTGCCCAAAGAGAATACCTGGGAATCTGAAGATAACCTTGCCAATGATAGTACCCTCCAGAAAAAGTACAAGACCAGAAATCCAGAGTTAAGCTTTAAGAGCTCAACTATGGTGAAGGATGATGTCAGGGCCCAGAATGGGCCAGACAAAACCCTATGTTACATAGGTTCAACTCCTGCAATCAAGCAATTGCCTGACCAAACAATTGTGTTGTTGATCATGCAGATTAACCAAAAGGAAACTTTAATTAAAAGTGGGGAATTGAACCCTGGTCAAGGCCAAACCTGGGGGCAATTGGAAATTGTCCCAAAGCCAAGCAAAAAAGATTTTAATTGGCCCACACCCTCTGAAACCCAGGAATGGAGACTTGGGTTGCCAAACAGCCCAAAATTTCCCTGTCAGCTTCTCCAGGGCAAAAATAATGAAAGTATCCATCTAACTGACAAATCAGGAGTCACCAATGAAACCTAACTTGAGAATAATTCATTGACATCCAATAAGGAGTTGCCAGTAAGTCCAATTGCAGTTTCCTAGCAGGATATAGCCAGGAACACTGGTATCCCCTTTCCTTGTTGACATCTTCATTTAATAATTTTTTCTGGTTAAAACACACTGAGCATTTATACTTTGAAGGGGTTTATTACATTATCACAAATTTTATACTGCTGGTGCTTTCAAACAGAGAGTACCTCCAGTACCAATGTCAGCACTGGGAAACGGAGCAACTTCTTGCTGTCTTCAACCAACCACCACCAGCCTTTACCCCATCTCCTAGAGTGCTGGACCAAGAAATAATTCCTGCTCCTGCACTATGCCTCTCCTTTACTGGTGTTCCTCTGTTCCACCAACTTGCCCAGCCAAGCCTGAACATAAGCCCCACCACAGGAGAACTTCATCTTGTTCCTTCTTCTTGATCATATGATTACAGCAAGCTTGGGTTTGCCTAATTGACCATGCTGGGGCCACAGCTGCCAATTATGTGATTCAGATGGCCCCCATCATCTACTGGGCCTTCCAGGCTTGACCCTTTCCCTTGACCAAATGTTCCCCTGGGAGCCACCCAGGCCATGACACCAGAGGCCTAATCATCATCAAAAACTGCAGCTGCTTCCCCAAGCAGCCACCCTGATGACACCTCTGAGCATATTTATGCCCCCAATGGTAGCTTTAGGACCTCCCCAAAGCCACCAGGAAAAAATGAACGAGGACCTCTTACCAGTCTGTTAAGTAAGGGCCCTACTTATAGACCTCCTACAAGCAGCCAAGGGATTCTTTTGAGCTGCCTCAGTTCATCCCTTCCTAGTAAATATCTGTTACCTACCGCACTGTCAGTCCAAACAGCTTCAGTAACCACCTGTTAACTACTGGATCCCTCCATTCCTTGCCCCAGTAGCCCATATTTCCTACTGGCTGGAGATACATAACCAACCCTTAACAGCCAATGTTACCTGCTGGGTTCAAACTTCTCAGTAAACAACCTAGCAGTCAAGGTTACCTGTTATACTGTATTTCCCTTCAGCCCTAGTAGTCACCAGTTACCTACTAGCCTACAACATCCTTCCTAGTAGACAAAGTTCCCTACTAGGCCTCTACTTGTCTCAAAACTACTATCCATAACCAAATTTCAACATAAAGTCTTTATTTGAAGCCAAATCAACCCTTGCCTGCAAAACCGCTTCCATGTGGACTATCACAGTCCTTGTCTTCCTCAAGCAGTGATACTAGTGTGGGCAGTGTTGTGACCAAGGGGGAGGTGCAATGGGTTCATAGTGAATGACTTCCACTGAGAACTTGTTGAATTCCAGCTTCTTCTCTTTGAAATCATAGGTGCCTGTCTCTGTGAGCCAAACAATATGGTGTTATGGAATAAATTGTTCATTTCAATGGGGTAAATTTTGAAGCCTACCCCATTCCTGTTGAGTGGGATTATGGAGGTGTTCCAGTTGATGTATGATCAGTTATGTGTGTTGCCAGTCAATGCCAGCAATAACATTATGGCTGAGGCATGCTATTATTGGCCCATAGAGCTTAATTTTTATGTTCCCCATCTTTACAGAGAAGGGTAACATCTTGGGAGTGATTATTACTATGTGGGAGTTGGCCACACATACTGTTTTAAATTGACTGGGTACTTGATCTAATTGCTGGGAATCCTAAATTCCTGGTTGACCATGGTGTGATTGTCCCCAGTGTCTACCAAAAGTTTGTGGGTGTTCCAACAGAAACAAAAGGGTTAGGTCAAGTGGGTGATTTTATTTGAGGAATGGCTGGTTTAGAGGACAGGGTTATCACTATGGACTTGGAACACATCTAAGGTCTCCACCTTGTGCACGCTGTAGTTGCAGGGGTTTTTGGCAAGGAGAGATTAAGGGTGTGGTTCAAGCGGGTTGCAGTACCTCTTATATATACAGCCCCCAGGCTTTTCCCAAGTTCTCCATTTGGGCCAACTGAAGCTCCCCCTTGCAGGGGTGCTTGGCCCCATTTTTCTGCTGACAAGGTTGGCGGCAGTCTACTTGGTTGTGGATGCTGCCAGGCGCAGGACAAGGTTGGGAGAGGCATTTTTGGATCTTTGGTTCCCATTGAGGCCTGATTGTTAGCCTCCACAATGGCCTTGTAGCAGTCATTGACAGAGGTTAAGCAACCTACAGGAAACCACTTGTTGATATGGGGTTTTAACCCATTAATTATCCAGGTAAGTAGCATGGTGTTCCTGTCAGTCACAGCTTCTGGGGGGCTGCAAGAGCTTGTTGCCAGGCAACAAGATATTCAGGGATGGACCCAGTCTGTTTAATGGCCAGGAGGGAAGTCCCCACCACAATGGATGAAAAGGTTTCACTGTAGCGGGACTTTGCGGCATCCCTGAACAACACCCAAGTAACCTCTATTTCTTGGCTGGCCCAGGCAGTAAACCAAACTGCAGCAGGTCCTGTAAGGCGGCCTGAAGCAGTGGAAACCCACATAGGCTCAGTTACCTGACATACACAGAGGAAGGTTTTGGTGGAGTGGAGCCAACTGACAATGTCAGCCCCTTTCACGCCACCCGCAAAGGTTTCCAACTGAAGGTTGAGAATGTGTTTCAAGAGGTCTGACTGGGGCAGAGTGACACTAGTGTTGCGCTGCCCAAGGAGGAGTTGGTTATACACACTCTTAAGTACCAGTTGATCTTGATAAATGACATACCTGTTGGGGATGGGCAGGAAGGTTTCTTGATGGGGAGTAGCCATACAGCCCATACTCTGTCCTTTCTTGGAGGATTTTTTTAAGGTAGGCCATGAACCTACCGCTGCTACCACTTTTGCAACTGAACCAAAGAGAGTTCAGTATTTGATTGGGGAAGAAAACAGTCTAATAGAAAGGACAATAATAAGAATAAGATGTAGTTTATTGAGGAATATCATGATTAATATACCATATAGAGAAGCCACAAGTCCACAGGGGATGGCACAGTGACAGGTTAAAGATAAATTTTGGGCTGTGAAATAACCTGCACAGGGATTAGCATTTCAAATTGGCAACACTCCTAATTAGAAAATAGTGCCTGAAATTTGACATCACCATCAGATTGATCCATGTTGTTAGATATGTCATGGGTTGACTCATTGAGCGCCCCCTGTGTATTGTGAGATACATTAGCAGGCAAGGAGGGAATCTCAGTTGTAACATGTCACGGAGCAGGAATATCTCTCCTTCTTCTGTCTTCTTGAGGGCATTAGAGAGGACCAGGCCCTTAGCATTGGTGGTGCTCTTGACCAGGGGGTTGGAGGCTTGACACCTATTGCTCATGAACTTAATCAACTGACTGTCAGTGTAATGAATGACATTTCAATACTTGTATTGAAAACCTGGGAATTGAAACCCAGGTCTCAGGGAAAGCCTTATGCTGACCAGAGTGGACAGGAAACTGCCCAACTGCTAGTTGGGTCAAGCCCTGGATCACCAGAGATAGATGACCCCAAACAGAGGGAACAGAAACCTGCCAACCTGCCAAGTGTCAAAACTGGAGGTTTGAAATCAACATTGGAGACCCTGGAATCAAACCCTGACCCTCCAAAGACTACTCAAGTCACACAAAGTGGATGGGAGCCCGCCCACTTGTTAAATTGCAAACCTGAGTTGACAAGTTACTCTGAGACCCGCCAGTCTCCCAAGGACAATTCCCCAAATGGTCACCAGATTGATGCCAACCTTGCGCCACCAAAGATCTGGACCTATGCAGAGGTTGTAGCTTGCCTTAAGGAGGTTAAAACAAAATCTAATGTTAACTCTGCTAATGACCACCAGCAGCTACCAGTCTTCTGTCCAGAATGGGTAGTACAATTGAACTACTCAGGTGACGTAGTGAACAGTGGCGGCAGAACAAAGCATTTCCACTTCTATTCATCAGAGCAGGCACAACCTGGATCTACCACCCTCAAGACTCTAAGCCAAGATCCATGCCCCGCAGTCCCTGCAAACCTGAACCCTGCAAAAATTGAAGAAGCAAAAACCCATGGTATAAAAGCCCTGGCGGTATGGTGATGACCATATCATCATTTTTGATAATAAAGTTTTATGAACCTTTGGTTCAAACAAATCTTACCTTACCTAGTCTTAGTGATCTTCCATCTTAACTCCAGCCAAGTAGACCATCAGGCACCACCCCCTCTGGAGACTAACCTGCCGACCCTCCCCAGGCACTATACTGTCCCCCAGGAGCCCCCTTTGGACCTGTGCATTTCACTGAATACCCGCCCAATCCTGCCTACGCGGAGTACGACTTAGAGACCATCCTCATTGCCAATCCCTTGGCAAGAACTAGAGAAACTGAATACATAGGACATGAAGGAAAGTGGTACAAGGTGCCACCAAGATTGTTCAAAGATAAGTACAATTATCTGCCTGCCTACTTTGTTCCCATGACTCCGCCCTTAACCCTGCGACCTGACCACCCAATGGAGACCCCCACCGCAGCCAAGACTACATCCACCCAACTGTTTGGAGTACTCTACATTACTTTGACGGGAATGATAGACACTATTGTGCCCAATTCAGGGCCCTAGTCTTTGCTTGGAAAATCTGTTTCCTATATTATCAAGTTAGCACCAATCCTATGGTGGGCATTACCCTCTAGCCCGGCCGTATTCTGACCCGAGCCAACCAATGCCTCTACCTATGCCTGGCTTCCTTCAGTCATTTGTAATCCTCTCTAAGTTGGTAGGGGAGAGGTACTTGCAGGCAAGCACAGCCAGCTGGGTGGGGGAAAGGTATTTGGAGGTGGGCATCACCTGGATTAGATACCACCTGAGGAGGCAGGCTATAGTGGTATTTGGCATTATGCAAGTGTGCTTGCCCTTGATGGTTTGCACCTTGTCCCAGTGCTCAGTTTTGAGCCAAACTGGACAGGAGCAGTCCTTGCAGGTGTAATGACATCTTTTGAGGCCCTGATTGGCATTTTTATACAAGAAAATGTAACCATTGGCCACCATGGCTGGCCCACCCTTAACACTCATTATGAGAAAATACCTAGGCAAGAAAAAAGAAACCTTGAGCTTCTCATCAACAAAGCAAATGTTGTGGGCCAACAGAGGGCCCCAGGGGCCAGCAGGAGCATTTCAGAGCCCAGGGAAGTAGTTGGACCAGGGCTTTGAATCATCCCCTGATGCGCTTACACCAGGGGAGCTTGGTGGGGGATAAGAGGAAGGGGGCTTGCTGTGATGCTTTTCATGTGGAGGAGACTTATCCTTGGGGGACTTTTTGACCTGACAGCACTTCTTAGAGGGCTCCTCATCTGATGCTGAGCTATAAAAACTGTGGCCGGTAAGCAACACATCAGATTCCTCACCCCCAATGGATTGAGCTAGGCTCTTCTTGGGAGAGAGTTTAGGAGCAGCCTTTTTGGCAGTTGCTGCCTTCTTCTGGGTGGCTTTGGTGGGCTTGGAGGGATGCTTAGTGCCCTTTGCCTTTTTGGAAGTATTCTGGTCCTAAAATAGTTAACAAAAGGTTCTAAAATAAAGCAGTGGATTTTAAAAAAAATTGAATAGCTATAAAACATAATGAATAAAAGTTAATCCTTATAGTGATTTCATTGGAATTTAAAACTATTAAGCATGGGGAAACCTATTTTTATTAAATTTTACACCAACAAGATAAAAGTTATAATACACACACAGAAAGGTTAAAGGTAGAGAATTTTTTTATTTCAGAAATCAAAATTACAACATATTAAAATTTCTGATGGTTTTACTATGTAAAAACAAAGCTTTATGTGTGAGAGGCATCAACATTATGAAAGACAATTAGCAAAAATATTCTGGATTCCTGCTACTGACTAGGGAAATTTTAGAAAGCAACAAAGATAGAGATTTGCACTGTCAACATTTTTTAAAAAAATTATGTTTTTTCATAGTACGCTTAATTAAGGTTGAGCAAACCAGCAAATATTAACTATTTTTGATGTTATTTTTTTGTATAATAAAATAAAAGATAAACCCTATAAAAATAGAAAAAATCATCAAAGTATATTGTTTCTTTATCAAAAATAATGTTTAGGGGATGGGAACATGATAGTTTACCATGGCGTGTATTGGAGGTTGTTAAGAAAGTTGCCTTCAGTGATGAAAAAGGTAAGTGCCAACCTTACCACTGGCAGCATCCTCCGTAATCAGTAGCATAGCAATTTAGGCTTAGTCACACCACTTCTATTTGCTTAAATCCACCTTGGTGGCTGATCATAAGCGAATAGTCAACTTTCCTGATTGTTGAAATTGTGCCAATAATAAATCCTATAGTGAAGTACATAGTAAACCGGGCTTAGATTATGGGATTGCCATTAGCCACAGATCCATTTCTGATACTAAAGTTGGATCAAGTGCCGCAGATAGATTTATAAGGTGAACATTTCAACAATCTGCTATAAGTCTATAGCTATTTCTATAGATTGATTTAAGAAGAAATATTTTACCCTGTGCTTATAATATTTTTATTGCAGATGTTCCAGGTTCATGATTGAAAATATGTTGGGCTTAAAAAGTGTTGGCATTGATACTTTTATGTTGTGAAAGCAACCTGAAGAAAAATAGGTTCTTATTGGTAGTGCAGTTCTAAACCTATGGTGACAAGCAGAAATAGTTCCAATCCAAACAAAACAAACTCAGGTTTAGACAAACATAGCTAATCTGCAAACAGAATCAGAATTCAAGGGATTTATATTAGTTTACAATAGATTCGGATTGATTTAAATTCTGTTTACAGGTTAGCTATTTCCATTTAAATCTGAGCTCATTCCAATTAAATCAGAACTATTTTCACTTGTCGCCATAGGTTTTCAAACTACTGTAAAAGTAAAGGGGAAATCAGGTTAGATTGAGTTTTTTATCAAGCTTAATATTGAATTGTGTCAAAATGGCCATAGCTCTGTTACATTTTCTGGGTTCTCACTCGGAGCGCTTTAAAAAATGGGAATTAAGCTAGGGTGGCTAGCAAAAATGTTAGTGGGATCAACACTTTGTTGACATGGCCACTGTTACCAATATGGCAGTTAATATGTAGCTGGCGGTAGGGGAGTCTAAAAACGCATGGTTCAACCTTGAGTAGTGGTTGATGGATTGGCCTGGCTGTACAGCAGCCCCCAAGGCTGGGGCAGTAAGCAAAACCACCTCAGATGCAAACTTAATTGAACCCATGGGATCTATGTTGATTGACAATAGATCTGGGTTCGCTTGTTTTTCGTTCTGAGATGAGCTGATTTACTTCTCGGTTGAGTGGATCTGCTTACTGTCACAGATTTTGAGAACTGATGTAATCTCTATGGGCTGTCGGAGTCTTGGTCAAGCTTCATCTGATCAACCAAGCGACCGGGCTTTGAAGGGATTGAGAATTGAATCTCCTTAATTCTTTCATTCTAGCTCTATTCAAGGGTTTGGGATTGGTGGAGGGTAGTGCTATAGCTGGGGTTTAAATGGCAAGTGGTGAAGGCCATGTTGTTTGGTTAGAGCTTGATTGAACATCCATCCTTAACGGGATCAAGTAGGATAATGCAAACTAATATGGATAGGTAGCTTCGGGAGGTTGCCTGATCTGCTGCTTGGAATAAATCGAGGTAGGACCAATACCAGCAGGTGTTTTTGAGAGAGTATACTTTCTTGAATATTAAACGAGTGTGTTGGGCCGTATCCTGACCTGGGAATTGGATCATGTTGCGATAATAGCATTCATTAATTTTAGCCTGGTGAATAGGAAATGTCAAGAGCAGATGATCTTATTTTGACTCTGAAGGCAGCATATAAAGGCTTAATCAATAGGAAAGCATAAATGCTGGAGGTATGTCCAAGAGTAAAACATTTTTGGCATGGCTTTGTGGCAAAACGAAATATCGCTGGCTAGATACCTGTGATTGTCTATTGAATGAGCAAAGTCCCTGCTTGCTATGCTACTATGGGGAGCATCAGATGGGGTTTAAGAATTAGATTAATTGCATCGGGGGCTGCTCTATTATACATTTTATTAACTAAGCCTAATGTGATGACAAGTCCATTTGAGATTCGCCGGCGATTGGTTGAATCTCAGCGCTGATGCAGGACTATCACTCATCATCTTCGGAAAACACAAAGCCTTCTAAATCTAGACTATTTTCGGAAGCAGCTTCAACATCAATGATCTCTGCGCTTTTGGGAGCAGCGACGCTGTGAAAGACGTTGGGAGCATTTTGAGAGCAGATAAATCTGCCCAGGTCTTGTCGAAGTTAGATACTTTGGGATAATCTGACTTACCACTCGAGGTTTGCCTGGCAAAGTGGCGGGATGTCTCGGCAGTCACTTGCATCGGCACTCTTCGTATCGATTAGAAAAACTATGGGCCGCGTGACTTACTCATTTGCAGAAAGATCTAGTCCTACTAGTTCGTTTGACTTGTGCTTGGTGGCAACCAGTATCTCAAGGAATTGTTGGGCGTACCTTTTGGAAGAGGACGATAGAGGACCACATACCTGCTCCAATGCTTCCATGGCTGCTGATTAGCGATGCCATAAGTTATGCTTACTGGTTGGTAGTTTGTTGATCTGGAAGTAAATTAGTTAATAACAAGTGTTGCCTTACCATTTTCACGAGAGCAGTGTTAGTGAAGACTTGGTCTTGTCGGATCTGCTTAGATTTGACGATCTGGAGCGATTAGTTGCCGTTGACGTATATTACCTCCTCACGCAACGAGGTGAGCTGAGCATAACAGATCTCCCTGGTATGAGCCATAATCTCAGCAAGCTCTGGATTTGAGTCACCAGAGCCATCATCGAATATTTCGATCGAGGCGCCATCGTCCATCGGTGGGGATTCCGATTCAACCAATTGGGCAACCCTACGCTTGCGAGGGGCAGCGGGAAGCTCAGCACTAGCCTTGCGGGTGGAGCGTGTCAGATGCTTTGTAATCGCCCCGGTTGACTTAACCTTAAACACATGTTATAGCGAATAAAGAAAGGGCTTACTTCAAAGTTCATTGTGACTTTAAGGGTGCCGTTAAGTAGCTCAGATGATTTCTTTGTGGTCTCAAAGGTTAACTTAAGCATGGATGGGGCTTACCATGACGTAAGAAAAGGCATAACCAGCAGCCGAATGCTCAGCCTTCTCCCTTAGAGCTCCAATAGAGATCAGTTGGTGGTAAAGCCGTTCGATGGCTGTTCGACCAAGTGCTTTGCCTGAGCCAAAATCAGGAAGGCTGGCGGCACCGATGCGCTCATTCTTCTGAGTCTTGCCGCCACGCAAGATATCCATGCACTGCAGGATAGTAACCTTCATATGCTGCAGTGCTTGGACCACTCGGACTGCTGCCTGCGCCAAGTGCGTCACGTCCCTCAACTCGTAGGTAGTGCTTCGGCTCTCGTAGCAATTGTCACAAGTGCCGCGGCACTGGGAACTATCGAATTTCTCGTCAAAGTAGGCCAAGACTTGTTGGCGCCTGCAGTCGACTTTGTTTTCGCAGTACTGTATGACTTTCTGCAAGTTAACCCGCAGCCGGTCTTTACTCTCATACGAACCCTCGCTTCGGTCAATCATGAAATCATGAAAAGCCTTGTCGCTGTAATTGTAGAAAAGCACGCAGGTGGCGGGTTCGCCATCCCGACCTGCGCGACCCGTTTCCTGGTAGTACCCTTCCAATGAGCCTGGCAGCGCCTGGTGAATGACAAACCGCACGTTGGACTTGTCGATCCCCATTCCAAAGGCGATGGTAGCGACAATCAACCGCAGCGAGCCCTTTAAGAATTCTCGCTGGACACGCAGCCTATCTTCTTTGGCCAGCCCTGCATGGTAGTATGCTGCTCGGAGATTGTATTTTGTCTGCAGTTTGTGGGCTGTATCTTCGCAGTTCTTGCGGCTGGAGGCGTAAATGATGCCAGTGTCGTTGGAGTGGCGCGAGGCGATGAAGCCGTAGATGTCTTCAATGAGAGATTTGTTACTCTTTTTCCGGACTTCATAGTACAGGTTTTGTCGGTTGAAGCTCTGTGAAATCACTTTGCAGTTCTGGATGTGGAGGTTATGGATGACATCCATTTTGACTTTAGCATTTGCCGTAGCCGTAAGGGCAATGAAGGGGATGTCGGGATACTGCTTTTTTAGTATGCCCAGTTGAGTGTAGTCTTTACGGAAGTCGTGGCCCCATTGGCTGACGCAATGGGCTTCGTCAATGACAAACCTGGCTAGCTGCTTGCGTTCGTAGAGTTGGCGAATAAGGTCTTTTGCCATATCGCTCTTCATCAGCAGCTCGGGGGTTAAATACGCAAGCTTCACTATTGGCGTTGGCATCTTGAGTTGTTCGCAAAAGAATTTGCGCTGCTCTGGCGCGCTCTCGCCATTGATGGTGATTGTTGGGACTTTGATTGAAATGAGCTTCTCCACTTGGTCCATCATCAAAGAGAGAAGTGGCGAAACCACAATGGTGACGCCGCGTGTGGTTCCTGAAGAGATGATGGCAGGAAGCTGATAGCACAGCGACTTGCCTCCGCCTGTGGGCATCAGGACAAAAACGTCTTTACCAGCAAGTGTGCTGTTGATTGCCATCAGTTGATTCTGTCGAAACTTCTGGAGACCAAATACTTCACGCAAAGCTTTTGTAACATCTTGAGACCAGGGATAAACGGTATCATCCGGCCCAGGTGACTCTCTCCTAGCAACAGGCGGATTGGGCGTCATCCTAGGAGCCGCAACTACTCCTCCTGGCTGCCCTGTCCCTGATTGGGACGTGCCGGAACTTAGAGAGAGGGAAGAGAGATTAAATCTTCCATTCTCCGGTGTAGCAGAGGCAAATGAATTCAGTGTATTATTGTTTACATTATTAAAATCACTTTTTGGAGGCTGGGGTTGTAGAATTGTGGAGAAATTAGAAACGCTTGAGGCAGCGGTTGCTGAACCAAGCTTAGATATTTTATCGTCCATCTCCTTTATTTTCTGACAGACTTCTTTTCGTTGGTCTAAAAGAGTGGGCAGATCGACACTAGCCAACACCCCTTCATACAAAAAGGAGCATATCGTATCGCTAAGACGCATCCTCTCGGTCAGAAGCCTCTCCCGTGAAATCTTCAATTGGTTAGAGTCACTGGAAGCTTGGGAAGGAGCCGCAGCTGGAATGACAGTGCTTTGATTTACATTGTTTGGGGTGACGCTATTGCAGCGCGATAATTGAGTTATAGTTTCATCAAAATCATCAGAGTCGTCAAAGTCTGATAAATCTTCAAATGCATGGCTAGGTGGTTTTGGGAAGTTTGTAGCCATGGGAAGTGCCTTGGAATTAACGACGGGATAGCTAGAGTTGGCAGTGGCTGGAACCGATTAGTTCAGCACGAAACTTAATTTCTTACACAATGTCCTTTGAGAAGCGTTCGAACTAGAAAGCGTTGGAGCACTCTGGAGGTAGATTAGAATCGGGGAACATGTTTTAAAGTTTACCTTTTTGTTAAAGCCAAACCCAGAATCTAAATAAATTATTTAAAATCAGCTACGAAAAATTAAAATAGTTGTTATTGAATATTAAACAAGATATGAAAGCAATAAAGCAGTTGCGTCTAACTTCTAGTTGAAGAAAATAAAGGGGTTTAAAAGAGGTTCCCAGAAAACCCTCATCTTGAGTAGAATTCAAGAGTAAGCTTGTACAAATAGGATATCTTTAGCGAAGGCAATCTTGGAGCAACTTAGTAATACTCTTGAAACTTTTTTATAATAATATTTATCTAAAAAAACATGAAAAAGTTATTCTAAATCTCCCTAGAACAACTTAAGCCCAAGAAACATAACTAACTAGATTCTCCAACTTTAGGCTCAATTTATGCCAATCTTAAAGCACAGTGTAATCACCTTCGCTATCATTATCCTATGTACAGGAAAAACCCTACCCATTAACCTTGGCAGAATTTCCGGCCGATCTGATGTTACTTTGAGTAGTATCTGTTGGGCGAAATCCTGCTGCTATAGGAGCCTTTGGCAGTGGAGCAGCTACCGGTGAGGGCTTAGGGCCAGCACCTCCAAGTTTAAAAGATGGACCCTCTTTCCCCGATTTCTGCTTGGAGAAGAGTTTCAGCCGCTCCTTGAGGTTGTTTTGTGGCAAGTTACCGGTTGGTTGGTCCATGAAACTAGCAAGCAACGAGAGTGCATTCAATTTATCGCCTGGGATCACCTGCGCACCTTTGCGCTACGATTAGCGGCCCATTCAGAATCGATGGTTGGAAGTTTGCCGCGTTCTGAATCTCGTGCTCAAGCGATGGATTCGGGTTGGGCCCAATTAAAACTGGCTAGAGATCCCTATTATCCAAACTTTTTTTAAAAGGGAACACGATCTTTCAAACTTTGCCATCAAGCGATTGGCCCACCATACGATTTTTAATCCTTTAAATCTTCAAGCTGTCAACTTTGATAATTCACATATAGATATGCAGACAATCCCTATAAGCATGCCAATACCATCAATTGAATGCTTGCCAGCCAGTATTGAATTATGATTAGTGTAACAATAAATCCAGACAGGCATAAGCATCCATAACTGACAAACCAGCCCAAATATTTTACATAACCTCCTCACTGCAAAGAATATTAGCAATGTCGTAACTGTGCTGTTTTAGCAGAGTTACAAGGGGAAAAATATTTAGAAGCTAGATATTAATCTTTATTGGGAGATAGTGATTATATAGTTCATGTGAATCAATGGATAACAGGAACATGATTGGTGATCACATGGTTGGATGGAAGAAGGGGTGGCTTGATCCTGATAATGAGTCAAGCGCCAAAACGAGGTATCCACCATAAAGGATCATCATCTGTTCATGTTGTTGGATTTGGTAATTTGAGTTGACTTCCTAGTCTGGCTTTGAGTGACCAGATAATCAGATTGTGGGTCACAAACCCGCTTGGTTGGAACCTTGCTGGCGGGTTGAGCCTGCGGTTTTGACCCCCCCCTGACTGAAGGTCAGCCTCCTCTGGGGGCAGGTCGTCAGGGAGGTCGTCAGGATCCCGGGCGCCGTATTGAACTAGTTGTTGTTCTGTAGTTGGTAGGGTGGTCTCTCATTGTTTCTGTCTTGCTTTGCAGGGTCGTAGGCAATCATGGTGTAGAGTTTTGTCTTGTTTACGTTTGCCAAGCCCTTGCACGAGGTAAGTGTTATTGTTGTTTACCTTTAGAATGATTGCTGGCCCCACTTTTTCAGGTTGTAACTTGCTCTTGTCAACATTCATGACCCATACTTTGTCCCCAACTTCATGTCTATTGTGGATGGGGACAAATGTCTTTTGCAGACGTTCATTTTCTTTGGCTGTTTGCCCGTTATTAGCCTCCATTACTTGAGGGTCTGAGTGGGGGGGACTTCACTTAGAATTTCCAGCTTGGGTCCTGATAATGCTTGGATGATATTGGGCTGTGTGCCATATATCAACTCAAAAGGGCTTTTCCCAGTGGATCTGTTCACATGAGTTTGGCATACGAGCAATGCAGTCGGTAGCTGCTTACACCAGTCCTCAGGTCTCCCAGCAGTGAGCTTGACCAAGGCTTGCACAAGGCTGCCATTTAACCATTTCACACGTCCATTAGCCTGAGGATGATAAGGTGTTGTCACAGTGTGCTTGACCCCATTCTTGGTGAGGTATACATTGGTATCTTCATAGTTCAATTATTTGCCTCCGGCAGTTATCAGGAGTTCTGGCTTTCCAAACTTGCTGATGATTTCTTTCCCTATGAATTGTCACACGCCATTACCAGTATGTGATTTCACTGCTTGTGCCACTGGCCATTGTGTGGCAAAGTCTATTGTGGTGATGATCTATTTCTTGTCATTGTGTTTCCCTGGCATGGGGCCAACAATTTCAAGAGCCCATACTTTGAAAGGTAGCTGTGTGTGGATGAGAAGTACTGACTTTGGCGGGTTTTGCTTTTGGAAAACTTTTTGCATACCTCACATTGATCTAGCACTTCTTGAACATTGCGGTATAAGGTTGGCCACCAGGCTTTGTGCTTAAGAAACTTGTAGAGATTGCAGCTTTTGGTATGTCCTAGGTCTCTGGGTAATGTAGGATGGTGTCTACACATTGATGTGTGAGAATGTAAGGTATGGTGATTTATCAGTCATTTTACGGTGTAAGGTCCCGTACACATTGGCAAATAGATGTTTGTTCTTGATGACTGCCTCCTTTGTAATGTCAGTGGTGCCAGGAGGGAAACCCTTGTCCTTTATTTGGAGTACCAGGAGAGGCCGTTTTGGGTTGGGCTCATTCTTGCCTCTTGTAGCTCTAACATACAGGTGCAAGAGTGCATCTGACATGGCAAGTTCTGCACCAGGTTTGTACTGTATTATCAGGTTGAACCTTTTCAGGAGTTCTATACATTGTGCTTGTTGGCAGGGGAGGTTTGACTGGGTTTTAAAATATATGAGCA
Source organism: Entomophthora muscae (assembly GCA_014839935.2). Taxonomy (NCBI): domain Eukaryota; kingdom Fungi; phylum Entomophthoromycota; class Entomophthoromycetes; order Entomophthorales; family Entomophthoraceae; genus Entomophthora; species Entomophthora muscae. The sequence continues at coordinate 237,321 of QTSX02004353.1, forward strand.
ATTTGTGGTTGATCAGGGCTGTGAATTTCTCTTGTTGTTCTAAGTAACAATGCCATTTGACCAAATAATGTACAATGGCCAGCAATTTTTTGTCATGTTTGGGGCATTAGCACTTGCCATCTAAGAGTTTGCATGATTTGTAAGCTATGGGCAGGAAGTCACTGTCACTATTTTTGATTTGTAGTACTCCCCCAATGAATGTGTCTGAGGCGTCAGTTTCCATCTGGTATTCCCTGTCACGTTTGGGGTATTGCAGGATGGGAGCTGTTGTGAGTTTCTCTTTGAGGTGTCTAAAATAGAGGTCACGTTGGGGGGGTCCACACAAAATTGGACTTGGCACCTGTTATGTCAGATAAGGGGGCAGTCAAAACGCCACAGTCAGGTATGAAGCGCATACATAGGCCACCATTCCCAAGAAGGTGCGGAGTTCCAACTTATCCTTGGGTGGTGGCATCTTGCAGATGGCCTGTATCTTTTGACTGTAGGGTTTGATGCCGTCCTTTGAGACTATATGCCCCAGGAAGGGTAGTTGCTCACAGAAGAACTGGCACTTGGAGGGCTTGGCCAACAGTTTGTGTCATGCCAAGGTCGCAAAGACTGCTTCCAGATCTTTGTGGTGCTGTTCCACCAAGGGGCTGTAGATGATAATGTTGTCTAGGTACACTAAGGCATGTTTGCCTATGTGGGGTGCAAACACTTTGTTCATGAAGGTTACAAAGGTGGACGGGGCATTGGTCATGCCAAAGTTGAGCACCACACATTTGTAGGAGCCGTATTTAGTGCAGAAGGCTGTTTTGGGAATGTCTTCCTCCTTGATACAAATCTGATTGTAGCCTGTAGTTAGATAAATCTTGGAGAAGATAGTGGCTCCTCCTAAGGCATCAAAGAGGTTGTCAATAAGTGATAGAGGGTAAAAATTCTTAATGGTAACTTTGTTTAGGGCGCGGTAGTCTGTGACCAGGCGTAAGGTACCGTCTTTCTTAGCCACAAAGAATATGGCAGCCCCAAAGGGAGATGTGAGAGGCGGATAAGTCCTTTTTCCAATGCCTCCTTGAGGTAGGCACGTAAGGTGTTGTCTTCATTTGGAGTCAGCCTGTAGATAGGGCGCACCTTGGGTACAGCCCCCTTGAGTTGGATAGAGTGCTGAATATGCTTCCCAGGGGGCAGCCCAGGTAACACTTCCTTAAAGATTTCTGGGTGGCGGGCCACAATGTTGCGGTCCTGAGGCGTGGAGGTATCCTGGTGATCTTTGAAGTGTATGATCTTGTACTGGCAGGAGTCCCAGTCAATTGACTTTAAATCTTTTTTCTTGTCCTGGGTCTCCGTGATGTGCACAAAGACATGGTTGCAGAGCAGTTGGTTCACAGAGTCAGGGTAGATTTGGTGGTTGACACCTTCACGTTTGATGGTCAACACTGAGGTTGCCCAGTCTATGTGAGGATTTTTCTTCCGTAACCAGTCTAGTCCCAGTACAATGTCAAACTTAGGAAAGTCAATGACGGGACTTTGGATGGTGGAGTGAAGGTTCTCAAGCATGACAGAGAAGGGGGAAGTTTCCCTTGTCACAGCAATGTGGTGTTCATCAGCCAGAACCACATTTTTAATCAGCAAAGGATTAGTGGCCAGCTTGAACTTATCCACAAAGCTACTGTTGACTAAGGTTTAGTCTGCGCCTGAGTCCAAGAGTGCTGAGCCTGTGTAACTGCAAAAGCAGAAAGGATAGGACATCAATTTATTGGGATGTATGGCAATGGTGTACAATACTGGGACCTCCGAGGGTACTTGGATCATTGGGCATTGGTCCACATCCTTGGGTCAGTACTCATTGTTGGGCGAGTCAGGAGTTGCGTAGGGAGAGCTTGGCTTGCTTAGTGCTCTCCCCAGGCTTTTCCTTCATCTGGGTTGCCTTGCGTGGCGGTGACGCGGAAATGGGTATGGTTTGACTGGCCATTGTTTCCATTTACATGTCCATTGGAACCCGTAGGCTTGTGGTTGGTGTTATTCCTGTTGCCTCCAGGAGGTGGTCGAGAGGAGCGCCCGCCTGGATGGAAATCCTTGGGTCTTTCTCTTTTACCAGTTTGTGCCTTGTGCAGAGCGTTGGATGTATGTTCCACTTCACGGTATAGGCTTTGCAGGTTGGTCACCTGGTCCAGGTTCACATGTCTCATCACGTGCAACTTGAGAGCATTGTAGTACATGAGGTGTGTGGCTGGGGTGTTGAAGGCCATATCAGATGGTGCACAAAGGCGGAGTTCCTTGTAGGCGCAGGTGAGTTCTTTCACGGTGCCTGTCTGGGTCAGGTTCTTTACTTGGCAAATGATCATGGGTGCTGTGTCCTTTAGCACAAATATTGCCAGGAAGTCTTGCTTAAAGGTATCCCAGTTCTTTTCTGTGTGCTCTTCATGCCACTTGTTGCACCAAGTGCCAGTGTCATGGGTCAGGCAAATGGAAATCTCTGCAATCCAAAATTGCTGTGGGCATTCCATCTGAGCTAGCTTGCTCTGGGAGGACTGGATCCATGCGGCGGTGTTGTCGTTGTTGGCCCCAGCAAAAGGTTCCAAGGCGGCGCTTCATAGTCTTTGGGCTACATAGGCGGACATGATGGTTTTGTTGGCTGGTTGCAGCATTGCTGGCGGAGCTTGGAAGAAACCTTGTGCAGACATGGCGTTGAAAGCGGGTAGTGGGATCACCGTATTTTGGTATAGGACAAAACCATCAGGTATTGCGGTACCAAGAGTGTACGGAGTCCAGTCAGGCAGGAGGCCAGACATAATTCTGTCAAGGATTTGTTGGCCGCAGCGTGTGCGGGCAACAGGCGGATTTTTTCAAGATAAAGTAGGATGGAGAGCCTACCTGTGCTACCAATGCCGTAACTGTGCTGTTTTAGCAGAGTTACAAGGGGAAAAATATTTAAAAGCTAGATAATAATCTTTATTGGGAGATAGTGATTATATAGTCATTGTGAATCAAGGATAACAGGAACATGATTGTTGATCACTTGGTTGGATGGAAGAAGGGGGTGGCTTGATCCTGGTAATGAGTCAAGCGCCAAAAAGAGGTATTCACCATAAAGGATCATCATCTGTTAATGTTGTTGGATTTAGTAATTTGAGTTGATTTCCTAGTCTGGCTTCAAGTGACCGGATAATTGGATTGCGGGTCACAAACCTGCTTGGTTGGAACCTTGCTGGCGGGTTGAGCCTGTGGTTTTGACAGCAAGACACTAAGCCCAGAAAAATTATATCCTCCCAGCAGGATGCTTACTTTGAGCTTTTGTTTTACCTCCTGAAAGATGCTATTGAGTGTACATCACTCAACAGGATGTTCCCTAAGGACTCACACCTTAACACACTCAATTGCTACATGAGACAGAGCAAGGCACCTAATTCCTTGCTGAGTTTATCAATCAAAAGGTTCTTAATCCCAGCAATATAAGTATAAGGGTTTAAACAATGCCAGATTATCAAGTCTGATATCCAGCAGCTTCCACCAGAATTGCCACCAAATTATCCTGGCTACTCTATAACACTCCACCAGATTTTATCTCTGTTTTCTTGCTTGAATAGTGAATTAGACCTGAGAACCCAACATTGAGCTTGCCCACACCATTTCTTCTCTCTAAAAAGTGTTGTACCTGAGCCTAGGCAGGATCAGTATTAATGTGAAAGGGGATAGTGATTAACTAACTAAACCAAGATCCTAACAGGATCAGTTTTCTGTCTAACCCCCAAAATTCTTATAGTAAAGAAGATGGCTTCAGGGCCATTGATGAAGTAGGGATTATCAGCACTTTAGGCCGCTTAAAATCCAATCATTTTCATCATGGGTAGGATAGCTTTTAACCTAATTTAGAGTGATAAACATATACTTCTTCAGAGCACACAGTACAAGACACGCTGGATAGCTTACAAGGGTCATAATACCCTTACCAAGTATTGAAGAGGGGCGTTACATTGAAAGGGGATCCACCACATAGCCTCTAATTAATGCATGGCATCCATAGGGCTTTAGAAGATCCCAACTCCTGCAGAAATTAAACATCCCATCCTCACATAATATCAGGATCTTGTGCTTGGGCCACCTTTACTTGGCAAGCAAGCCATTTCTTGGGGGAATGATTTCCTAAGAGGGGTAGTTAAATATTTGCAGCATCTCTCCCATGGTATTGAAAGGTGAAGCCTTGGGAAATTTTCTGATGGTGTTGCCATAATACCACCCCTGGCCAGATGGGCCATCAGAGATGGGGGTAGGGCAGGCAGCAGGGAGAAATGGCAGACCCATCAGAGGATGTGAGCTAACTTGAATCAATAGACAGCAGAACACCCAAACCAAGACCATGGGTCAGCAACAGGGCCATAGTATCAAAACTCCAGAAAGAGTAATGTGCATGATCTCAAGCAGCTTGCTTGAGTTGTCATACAAGAGGTCTGGGATAGTATGATAGCTTGTCTTTGGGGGTAGATGGAAGATCCATTGGTGCTTGGTAGCTGAAAGATGGTTGCATTTATCCCTAAACACCCATAGCTCAATAAAATACCAGGGGCCTTATTGGTTAAGTCTGGTGTATTATTTGTGACAATTGAGAAGCCGCCTGCATCTTGTATGGCTAGATTATAATAGCTGTATCTCATTATGAAATAAACGGTTTGTGGGGTCTAAACTATGTGCCAAACGCCCTTGACTGCAGCTTTCAAATCAGTGTTTCCTCAATAAAATTAGTCCACTTGCACCCAAGTCATGATGGTATATCTGGCCTTATTCCTGAAGTTGTGTGATACTTTCTCAGAGCAGCTATACAATGCTTCTCTCTATTCCTTTCTTACTCACTTGGAATTCTGATCTTTAAATAAACTCATGTTTGGTTTAGATCTAACTGTATCTTTAACCACTTGAAGTTTAATTTAGCTTTCCACTAACTTTATATTTGAATCACCTGCGGCCCCCTTGGGTTGGCTAGAGAGATGGGCAGGTTGCATCAACTGGCCCCTATAGCTGAAACTTGTGTAGCACTTCTCTGAAATGTCCCTGCAATCTGATTTAAATTAGTTAGACTTGTTTTTAGTAATGGAGTATCCTTAACAAGTCTGCTTCTGTTACATCCTTTAGTTTGGGCCAAGGGGTCAGATAGTAATATGTTTTTGAGCATAAAATATTTGTACTATGGCTCCAAGAGATATTTAATAAAATTTATAGGCCTATAAGGTGAACCAGGGGGGCTAATAATTGCAGGTGGCAGGAATGAAGGGGTAAAAGGAATAGTATTTAGATTAAATGTTACAAGAATGAAATAAGAAAGAAGCTAACAGAACCAATATTTCATAATATTTAATTAAATATGGTGATAAAGCTTGACATGTGCTTTACAGGCTTATATACTTCACCATTACCAGGCTTCATATTTGGGCATCCAGGATTCAAGAGCTGAGTAGCTAGGAATTGGGTGACCAGGTTGATCTGAGGTTGGGGCAGCAAAATGGCATTAGCTAGGGGGTTGCACATTGGTTAGTTCAATGGAATAGACACTGTGGCTTTTTGTTCTTGAGTGCTATTCTGAGAGGTGGTCTGATAGTTATGTTCCTTCCTGTGGGAGATGGGCAGCATTTTTCTGTATTGAACTAATTGGCTGCCACCTGAGGTTGCTACTTCAGCATAAGAGCATTTTCCCTTTTAGATCTCAGGGGTATTTTTTTCAGATTGATGAGAAAATTTACATCTGTGAGGAAAATGCTGGATTAAATGCCAGAGGATTTGATCTTCAAAAAAAGCAGGTGGCTGGTCCTCAGGCTGGGGCTCACATGTTGGGCCACCCAGGGTTTGAACCCTGTTCCATACTTTGAGACCTATGGGGGGTAATTTTCATCCCAACAGTTATTCAGGAGGGGTGCTGTCAGCAATATTCCTGGCAGCAAAAGGGAAATGCAGAATGTAAATAAACACCAAACAATTCTATATTATATCTGACCAAAAATCAAACAAATCATACACAGAATCAAGCTCAGGAAATTTAAATACAAAAAAAGCTTCTCCTGATCAAGAAAACTGCCACAAAAATACAAAAACCAAGATTTGGATTGGATACTTAATCAAAAATTAAAATTGAATCCAAAATTGGATACCTGTCCCCCAACAGGCTCTTTTGTTTGCCTGCCAGGACTCCCCTGCCCACACATAACCTCCAGCCCAGCCTCTCACACTTCACCCTACCACCCTCATACTAGCCCAGCATGAAACCCACCACTTGCAATAGGACCTTGCAGTCCAGGGAAGCTTCAAAATTGAGAAAATACCTAAATTTAGACCAACATTGTCAGGAATGACATTCCCCCTCTCAAAACCCAAGGTCTGGGAAAGGATTTGAATCCTGACCAAGACTAACTGTGGCTCTCCAGTCTTGGGGACCAGGGGCTGCCTGCCCGTGTTTTTTGGGATCAAATCACCTCTGATTCAAACTGCAAATGCTATTATAATTGAGTGATTTGGCGCTGACCTGCCAATGGTTGCGCCCACCAAAGGACACAGCCAATTGCCTAATGGAGGAAAAGAAGCCCCATCATTGGCCTATTTAACTTGAGTTCTACCTTGGTGGTCAATCAAGACCTCTCACCTGAAGAAAACATGGACCCAAAGGCTGCTCCTGAGAATATTTCTCAGGAACAGAAAGATTGTGCTACCCTTCCTTAAGATCCAGCCAATGAACGTCCTTCCTACTCCAGTGCCATTTTGCTGTTCTAAAACCCAGGTGTCCTTCTGTAATACCCAAGAGTAGTAGGTACTACCTGCAGCAGGTACAGCAGGATGTTAGAGAATTGTAATCCTGTCAGGGATGTCACAATATGGTAAATGGTCATCATCCATTAGAACACCTTGGCATGGGGGCTGTATTGACCAAAGCTGCGGGAAAAATAGGTCAGGGCATAGTATGTGGACGTGTATGCTGCAATAGACAGGGTGGAGTGAGGTGACACCAGAGAAAGCCAGGGTCTAGTGAAAGAAGAATTAAGTTGACCAGGTTCTTCATAATATGACTGGCCAAGCCCTTCTGATGAGAGCCCAAAGGTTTCAGAGTCAGGCTTGTACCCTCCAATCCCTAGGCAAGCTGGGAGCACAGCTGTGAAGATGAGATGATTCATCTTCACTGGGTTGGGGATTGAAGGTTGGTTAAAGCTAGTCTTTTGGATTGAGTAGGAGTAAGAATTTAATGATATTGATGAGGAGCGCCTTTTGGGGAAGCTTCAAATATGGAATTAAGAAAGAAGAGAAGTATTTTTATTGGATAATACTTTAGACTTATATAGCTTTGGCTGTGGCAGAAATTTAGTTGGATTGAACCTAGGGGTTGGTCATGTGCAGGATGGGTTTGAGCCACTAGATACTTGGACAGTCATATGATATTGCTTGGTTGCCATTTCTGGTATGTCAAACTGTATTTTGAAAGGGCACCAAAATGGGCAATGGCTGGATGTTAAGTGAGTTGGCAGTAGCCAGAATACTTGTACATCTGGATCCTCAACACCCCCCCCTTAAGGGGTTACTCTGGTACATTAGGAGGGGAGTTTGTCTTGACGGCTGCCACCTGATGTTCCTGTAGTTGTTTGCTAGTTGGTACCAGTTGTGTTGAGTGTTCTCCTTTTCTAAAGCAGAGACAGGTTCTGTGATATTTCTTGACAACAGGGTTTTTGGCACCTTGGAATTTCACTAGATAAGTGCTTCTGTCTGGTCTGTACTTGATGATTTTTCCTGGTCCTCTGTGTACTAAGTCTAGCTTCTTTCTGTTTCCAGCCAGGACCCAGAAAGGGGAGTTGATGGGGAGTGGTTCCTCTGTAGATGTTACCTTTTGTGTTTTGAGCCTTTTTATTTCTTCTATTTTAGCTTTGAGGTGTATGTGTTGTAGAGTTGGTACTTGTTCTACTGTGGGGGGTTTCCCTGGGGGATCTTTATGTATGGTTGCTTGTTGCGGATAACTATCTCTGGGTTGTATCTGTATTTTAGCTCAAACAGTGAGTAGCCCATCCCTTGATTGGTGCAGACCCGGGATACTAGTAATGCATGTTTCAGGTATAGTGGCCATGTGTCTTTGGATTTGCCATCCATGATTTTCTCTAGGGTTCTGATAAGGCTGCCGTTGGGCGTTCAACTCTGCTGTTGGCCTGTGGCCTGTAGGACAAGGTTTTGGAATGTTTAATGTTTTTGGATTTTATCTTGCTGTTTACTATGTGACCTGATAACTCTGCTGCTCCATCAGTTATGATATAGTCTGGAAAGCTGTAGTCAGCTATGATTGCTTTGTTAATGAATTGGTTTATTTTTTCTGCTTTGTGGTCCTTTGTTGCCCAGAAGATGGGCCAGCGTGTAGCAAAGTCAATGGCTACAATTAGGAAACGTTGGTTTGTCTTAGTTTCTGGGAAGGGGCCCACTACGTCCAGTCCCCAAACCTTGAATGGTTCAGGGCCAGGTACTGGGTTTGTAAGAGAGGGGGGCTAAACTAACTAAGTTTGGCTCCCATCTCGGTGAGGGGAACCACCAGGATGCTGCCCAGTGAAGAACAGGGATGGCTGCTCTAAGGGGGGACCAGAAGGAGGACACTGGGGACAGTTGAGGGAAGTAGGAGTTCAATCCCATCAACACAAGGCCAGTAATCACCTAAGGAGCACGAGAGATAACAGGAGGAGGAATATCAAGAACCTCAGGGGGGACCAATGCACTCTCATTTGGGCTAAAAGGGGGGAGGCACAGATGTCTTCTCCCCCTTGGTGGAGGGCAAGACATAATCAACAACGTTCAAATCTAAGTCATCACACATCAAGCTTTTCACCACAGCCTCTCCAGAGAGGAGGAGACCACTAGGGAAATTCAGAAAGCTAGAGGGGTGGTCCCCCACAAGCCGGGCCAAAGAAGTGATTTTTGACCACAAGTCCGGCAAGGTCAACCAAAGGAGCAACAGGAACGGGGCCAAGGAAAACACAACAAATTTTAACACAGGGAGTATCATGGTTGTGATCTCCTCAAAATTTGGGGAAGATCTGTATAGTTTCTGTATGGTAAACAATAAAAAATAGGGCACTGGGGAAGCCACAAGCAGAAGACCATAGAAAGCAGCAGAGCGGGTCTGGATAGCTTGACAGTGGTCTTGGACAGCTTGGGTAGGCGTAAAAGCAAAAATGGGTTCAAAACTGATGAATTTAAAGAGAAAACCAAGTGAAAATAGGATTTTATAATGATTTTAACTATAAAATTAGAGTTCATGTGTAAGCTTTGAAAGCAAAAGTAAAGACAATAGCAACTATACACTTGAGTCTGTTTTAATGATCTGAGAAGAGAGGCCAAGTTTGAAGCGGATCGCGGTAAGTTAAACTTAAAGATAATGACTAATACTTTAAAATCTAATTGAGAGGGACTCCAAAACAGGGGCTCCAAACAACACAATTTTTTAAAATAAGTGCAAACAGAATTCCAAACTTTTAATGAAATTGATAATTGACAAGCAGAGGAACCAAAGTCCCCTGGCATTGTTAAAAGGGAGTGAGTTGCTGTGAAATGATCACCTAACTATTTTGTGTTGCATGTGATTGGCTGGGTGATAAAATTTGCTGGACAGAGCCAGGGGTGCTTGAGAGTTTCAGAGTAATTTCCGCAGGTTCACCTGATTGGCTGGAAGACACCTCAACCAGTTCAGGTTCATTTGAATTTCTGGTCCTAGATCTTGCATCATTTGATTGGGCAGTCCTGATTGTTTTTAAAAGAGGACAACACCATGCTAACAAATAGTCCAAATTGACCAGCGTTTCTTCCCAGGCCAGGACAGCCAAAGCTGGGGGGTCTGCAGGCTAGGCCAGAACAAATCTCTCATCAACAGTATGAGCTAAATCTCCTAGAGAATTGAGTGGCTTGGCTGTAATTTTTGCCCCTTTTTTGGTGTGGCAGGGGAAAACGGTTTAATCCAGAGCCAGAGGTGGCAGTGAATTTACATTATCCTTTCCTCTTTCCTGAGGTTGCATGCCTCCCTGGGAGAGTGTGGCTACCAAGAAATTCTTATGCGCTTTGGGGATCTTGAGCGCCAGGAGAGACTTAGGGGGACCAAGTGTTGTGGGATAGTTCTTGTGAAATTCTTGTACCAGGTCCCAACAATTGCCGCAGTCTGAAGAGCTTACCCAGCTGTTGTTGTAAGAGGGATATCCTTTCCAGGATACACAATATTGGAGGGACTTGCAAATTCTACCGAGGCTACTATGGCTTCTACCTCATACTTGGGGGAGCCGTCCACCAAAGTGGAGTCAGGGGTGCTGGGGAGATCTCCCTCAAAAGGGGACAGGCAACAGGCATTGAAGGCTCTGTGAATCCAATAGGAGGGGGGAAACTGCCAGAATTAACTCATTCTGCAAGTCAACTTACTATATGTCAATAATCAGAAAAAAATACTTTAATTTTGACAGCATTGAAAAGTCAGAATTAAGTTTTAACTCATGCAGACTACTAAATGTTGACACTTTTTTAATAAGCAGAAACCTGTTTCCTGAACATTTTACATAATAAAAATTAAGCTTCAAGATATTTTTTAGGGTAATGTGACAACATAGATTTTAAAAAGTCCATAAAAAATTATACATGACAATTAAAAAAATTCATAAAAATACACTTTTATTTTATTTTACTATGAATTAAGCAATCTTTATTATAATAAATTTTTTCCCACTTATAAAAACAAAAAAATTCAATACACAAAAATATACTACATAAAAATTCACATATTATAGCAAAATATAACAGTCAGAAACAGTAAAATAGAGTTTTTTCTATATTGAAAACTACAAAAAACATATAATTTACTAGTAAAATACCAATATAGGTCATGTAATACAGTCAAAAGCATCAAACTATCAATAGAAAATCAATGATTTTATAAAAACAGTACTATAAATTATTAATGAGCTATTTAGAATAATTATTTATTTAAAAATATTATACTTAATATATAAGAACTATATAAAAAATTAGGCAATACTCAATAAATTTAATTGAAAGCTAGACTGTGATCACCTGGTTGCCATTAAGAACTGTGGCAATCTTCATGATGTATTCCTCAATCTCTGAAAGCTTATATTTGGCCTTGAAAACTTCCTTGATCTTCTCTTGATATTGTTTCTCTTTGGTGGTTCTCTTCTTCTTGGATGGGCGGTTCTCAATATCTCTGATGGATGCAGCAGTCTTCCCCTGTTGGACTTTGAGGTGCTCATAGGAGGTGTTGTATCTGGGCTTGATTTCAAAGGAGGACTTGATATGCTTATGCCAGCCCTCCAAAGATGAAGTAGTTTTCATCTCATCCTTAAGAACTGCCTGGAAGCAGTTCCAGTTGGCTTTGGCTCTGGGCTTGCTCTGGCGCTTAGTGACCTTACGTCCAATCCACTGTGGTTCAGAATATTCAATGAAAGGGTAAAAGGCACCATCATGTTTCTTGGCATATAGATCCTGGCATAGGAGGTCAAAGTCTTGGCCAGTATGCTCTGGCTTTACAAAGGCTAGTGATACAAACTGCTGAATTAAGAACTTGCAATTTCATGATGTATCTAGACGGTGGAGCTTGCTGAGCTCAGGTAGACCCTTTAGTTACCTGTTGACAGCCTGTCAATAATGGAAAAACACCCCTGGACCTCTCCAACAAAGGTGTTTACAAAAGCGTTATACTGGGAAGTTTCATAGTCCATGATTATAGTTGAGGGTCCAAATGTTTTTATCTTGAGCTTCTTTTTCTGCAGCAAGAGTGGCTTCATCCTTTTCATCATCATCTGAATTGGCTCTAGTGTTATGGCCAGTGGGACTCTTTCTATTACTGGGTAGGGCTTTGATGCCCTCCTGAAGGATTTTAAAGGCCCTTGTGTAGATCTCTTCTGTTGCCCCAGGAAGCAGAAAGTAGGCAAATGGGAGCACCTTGCCTTCAATAAGGGAATGTACATCCCATAGTTGGTAAAAAGGCGGGGGCATACTGCAAAGGTACTGTCACATAACCAAGTGTCTGAATCCCTCAACTGCTCCAGATTCTGTTGTGTAGCATAGCATATAATTCTTGCCTCTGCTGTAGGCCCATCATCATATAAAAGGAATACCTCATCACCATTGAACATCTTTAACTCCTCTGTCAATACTAACTCTCCTTGGACCATTGCAGATTTCTTATGGGGGAATAGATCACGGTGTTTGTCACATATGTACTTTACTAACTGGTTACAATCAGGGATGAGCTTCAGGTTCTCATTACTTAGGTGTGTGGTGGCCTTAACTGCCAGATCAGAAGCCTTGACATCTTTGGAGACTGGGATCATTTGGTAGAGGTACCACTTTAGAAGCTTTTTGATAAGATTGATTGGAGCATTGCATGTGTGCTCTCCTTTTTCACTAGTGACTTTATCCCATCCTTCTGTATTGATCCTGGCAGCACAGCTTCTATCTTCACATACATAATGCTTGCTTCTTCCTGCTCTCTTTTGATTGTTGCAATTGAAAACATAGCCATCACAGACTAAACTTGCACCTCCTTTGACAGACATTAGAGGGAAAAATCAAGGGAACTTCTTTGGGAGCTTAAACTCTCCTTTGACATTACATATATTGTGAACCTTTAGAGGATCCAATGGGCCAATTGGTGCTTGATGATAGTCAGACAGGTAATCATCAGGATCTTCTTTATTGATACTTGATGAGGAGGATGGAGGTGCAGATCTATTGGGCGGTGGAGGGGAATTATCTGGAGTTGGATTCTTGTGCTTTCTGGACTGGGATGAGCTTGATTCCTTGGGGCTTGATTCCTTTGAGCTTGATTCATCTGGGCTTGACTGGGGTTCTGGACTCTTGGGTGTCTTCTTTCTTCCTTGCTTGTTTAGTGGAACCTTATCTCCTTCTGATTGGTACCAGCTTGGAGAAGAGGAGGGGGCAGGGGAGGGCTCTTTGCTTTCAGGGTCTGGGGTCTTCTCCTTTGTCTTCTGTTTTGTTGAGGGCTCTTTGGCTGGTTTTTTGTTGGGGTAGGGACTTTTTGGCCTTTCCAGAGGCTTTGAGTACTTTCTTGGTTGACTTGGGTCATTTTGTGGCTTCTTGGAAGATTTGTCCTACAATAATTATAGTAGAGTTCATAAAGTAAGAATAATCATGTGAGACATGAATAAAATTAAATAATAATCACTTGTTTTAAATTATATTATTAAGGAAATAGTTTATAGAAGTATAGAAAGCAATTTTAGAGCTAGTTTATTAGTAAAGAATAGAAAAACCCCATGTTTAAATAAAAAGTCAACATTCTGGTAGTCACAATAGTCAAAAATATTTAATTTAGTTTGTCAGCATAAAAACACTTTAATTTTGACGTTGACATACTGATAGTCAGTATTAAAGTGGAAAAACACTATGTAAATCACTTATAAAGCTTGGTTAATATTTTCTGGAGTTGGTTTTTTAAGTCCAAAATTGATTATTTTTAAATTTAAAAAATTTAAAGATTTGCATATGTAACTTATGAAAACTAAATATTAGGGATTGTAGAGGGAAGTCTAAAGTATAGCCCTGGGTACTTTGGCCTAAATTACCATACCATTGTATGTGTGCTTTTTGTTAAGCGGCAGTATTTTACTAATAAACAAGTGAAGGTGCCAACATTCAGGCAGTCAGCGTTCTTTTTTAGCAACTCTCCTATTAAATCTTGCTTAAATTATGTCACTTTGTTTGCTTAGCCAAACCCCTTTGTTGCAATTTAGGCAGTGCGTCAATTTGACACAAAGTTGACATTATAATTACATATATAATTTCTAGTTTTAACATTGCGTTTTGGCTTAATTGGACTTCTGGAAATAAGCTATAGTTTATCCAGTGAGTTTAAAATAACAGTAAATATCTAAATGATACAAAGAATGCTCTGAAAGTTGGCATATGTCTTTTTCAATGCTTATCTTATTATTTATTTAATAAAAACAGTAGTATAAAATATAAAAATAGTTATTTTTAGAATATTGTGTATTTTATTAAGAAATTTATGGATTCTTATTTGGGGTTGACATCTAGATATTACTTACTGGAGTTGACCTTAATGTAAAAGTACAAAGAAACTTACATTTTCATAGTAAATTATATTAGTTTTTTGGCTTAAAATTAAGCCTTTGTTTAAATGGTGCCAATATTATGCCTGTTCCTTTTTAATTTTGCAATTCTGACTTAATAATTCACTATGAAAAATTAGCTTAGTTTTGGGAATGCCCAATACCAGCAGATAAATATTAAAATTATGTCAACTTACTGAATGTCAACAAATTGTTGACATTCAGTAAGTCAACTTGCAAAATGAGTTAATTCTGGCGGTTGCCAAGGGGGGAGGTCCAATACAAACACGTCACTGCCCTTATCCTCCAAGACCTTGAAGGGACCCAGTCTCTTTGGAGCAAACTTCCTTGAGGGGACCTTCATTTGGATATTGGTAGCGTCCAACATCACAAGCAAGCCCATTGGATAATGGGGAGCAGGACGCCTATTCTTATCCGCTGCTTTCTTGTACACCTCAATGGACTTGGTTAGGGTGCTTTGGACTTTGAGATGAATGGCCTTGAGGTGAGCCGCCATGTCTGCAGCGGCCGGTACGCTTGCCTGGAGTGAGGGACCTTGGTTGCTGATGATCTCCTAGGGTAAGCCAAAGTTGGAGAAGATGTGTTTCACAAATAGGTTTGCCATCCCTACTGAGTCCAAGGTGGTTAGGCATGGGATGAAGACAGAATATTTGGTGAAGCAGTCAACTACCACCATGAAGGAGTCAAAACCTCCTGAAAAAGGGAGAGCCACCACAAAGTCAACTGAAATGGATGACCACAGGCCTTGTGACTGCTGCAGTGGATGGAGGAGGCTGTTGTTCCCTGAACGGTCCGGTTTGGAGCAAGCACAGGTGACACACTTCTTAATCCAGGGGCCCACTGCTTTGGTTATCCCAACCCAGCTGTAAGTGCTCCTGATGAGTTCAAGCAGCTTCTTTGTGCCAGGGTGACCAAACAGGGGGGATCATGATGTTCTGTCATGACACGCAGCTGCATTTCATTTGGAACCCACACTTTGTTGTTTTGGTAAATTATCCTATCCTTAAGAGTATAAGGACCATTGGATGCGGAGTCAGGAGACAGCTTGGCGCAGATAGCCTGGCCATCCAGTGAGGAGTGCTGGGCCACCAGGACGTTGTTCAGAAGCGTACCAGGGAGAGTCAGTGATGGGGCTGCCTCAGAGGATGGGGCAGGGCCAATGGCCAGGAGCTGGGAAGTAACAACTGGTGCTGTGGCTGGGGTATGAGGGGGAGGGGGCCAGGCGCCAGGAGGATTGAGGACTCTGGGATGACAGTGACCTGAGGGTCCTTGTCTCCCCTCACCAGGTACATTGCAGGGTTGCAACTCAGCAGGTCAGGGAGGATGTTGAGCTCCCCTTTCACAAACTCATACTTGAACTTGTAACCTGAGAGCGTCTGCATGACACGCGCCTGGCAAGGGAGCAACTTCTGGGGCTTGCAGAAGTAACAGATGACCTTTTGGTCTGTAAAAACCACAAACTCATGTTGAGCACCCTGCAGGCAATTTCTCCAATGGGTGATGGCATCCACCACAGCATGTAGTTCTTTATCAAACACTGCCCAGGAGCACTTGTTGGGAGCAAACTTCCTGGAGAAGTACACAACTGGGAGCTCCTGACCATTGTGCTCTTGAAGGAGGACCACCCTGGCAGCCACGTTAGAGGCATCACAAGCTACAATGGACTGTTTGCTTGTGTTGGCATAGAAAAGAACAGGGGTGGAGACAAAAACCCGCTTGATGGCCCCAAAGGCCTCCTGGCATGCAGGGGTCCACACAAAGGAGGTATTCTTGCCAGCCAGGGGGTGCAGGGGGGCAGCAAGCTCAGAGATGGCAGGGGAAAACTTCTTGAGGAAGATCATTGTACCCAGAAAGCAGCGTAACTCCTTCTGATTTTGTGGGATAGCCCACTCACGTAGAGCCTTGGCCTTGTCAGGAGAGACCATGTGGCCATCCTTCAGGACCAAGTTGTCCAGAAAGGTAACCTCGGACTTAAAGAACTCACACTTGCTGGTCTTGATGAATAACTGGGCCTTGTGGATAGCTGCCACCACAGCCACCAGGTCCTTAGCGTGCTGCTCAGGGGTGGCAGAGTGGATTAGAATGTCATCAATGTACGCCATTGCGCAGGAGAAGCAGAGATCTCCCAAGGCATTCTCAATGACTTGCTGGAAGATTGCAGGAGTGTTCTTCAAACCAAAAGGCATGCCTTTGAATTGGAAGCAGCCACACCAGGTTTTGATGGCTGTAAGACACTTGTCCCCCTCTGCCACACAAACCTGGTTAAAAGCGTTAACAAGACCCAGCTTCAAAAAAACATGAGACTTGGCAATGGACTGAGCAATTGAGGCTTCCAAGGGGAGGGGGTAGCAGTCCGGGACAGTGATGTTATTGAGGAGGGTATAGTCAACACAGGCCAAAGGGACCCATCTGATTTCTTGGCAAAAACCACTGGGGAGCTAACCAAGGAAGCCTTCTTGACTATCCACCCTTTTGCCAGCATGTCGTCCAACCACACGCTCAACACCTTATTCTCCAATTTGCTAAGGGGGTACATTGGGGCGTCAATTTTCATGAGGTCAACTGTTGTCTTAAAGGTAAAGTTGTGACAAGAGTGGGGAGGGAGGGCACAGGAAAGGGTAGCATCAAAGGCGTCCTTGAAGGGAGCAAGGATGGTCAGAAGGGCAAAGGGCTTGGGGGGAGAGACTGGGGTTGCCACAAGAGACAAGCATGACTCAGGCAGTTCCCAACCCAAGGAAAGCAGGGGGAAGGAACCCAGACTCCCATCCAGCAAGAAATGAAGCTTGTTGGTGAGACAGTCAATCTGTACAAAGAGACGCCGCCACCACCCCACGCCCACAATTACAGGGTACAGTAGATCCTCAACAGCAGAGAATTTACTCACAAACACGTGTGAGCCCGTAAAGTAACTAAGTGGGTTAGTGAGGGGATAACTGAGCACTGGTACCTTGCTGGCCGAAATAAGGCTCTGAGGGGGGAGCAAGGACAGACCCAGGAATTGGGCCGGTTCCATGTCCATAAAGTTACCCGCAGCACCCGTATCTACCAAAAATGTAGCCTTAGCTTGGCAGGATTTGGTGTAAAAGGTTGCAGTAAAAAGGAAATAGGAAAGATCTTCTTTATTTTGCAGGGTCAGAATGGATGCAGCAGGGTTGCAGGAAGAAACCTCAGGGATGGCAGCCAAAGCCGCAAAGACAGGGAGGGATCCTGTGGAGGTGGGCCAGTTGGGGGCCTGGCGGGCGCGGCACATCACATTGATGGCAGGCGTCTTGGGGGGCTTAGCCTGGGTGGGGTTGGAGACCAGAAGATGGGCCAGCACACCAGACATGGGCTGGTAGGCAGGCTTGGCTCCAAGCTTGCGGGCCAACGCAAATGCTTTCTCAAGGGAAGTAGGAGCCAGATCCCACGCACTCTTGTCAGCTTAAGCAGCATCCAAGGAGTTGCCAAACATGGCCACTGTCATCTTGGTAGGGAGATCCAGGGAGGCAGCTTTCACTGCAAGGCACTCAGCATGGGAGGCCAGGTCAGGGGCAAAGCCTTTGGAAAAAAGGGTCTCAGATATAACTGAGGCTTTGGAACCTGGGGCAGCCACCGCTGAGGAGACCAGTGTAAGGAGGGAGGAAGTATCCCTAAGCTCCTGGCTTTGAAAAAGGATAGTGCGCAACCAGAGGCAGGCGTCTCTGTCAAGAGCATCCAAGAGGGCCACTGATCTCTGAGCGTCAGAGATGGGAGTATCTGCGGACGCTGAGTCTGCAGAGAGACAAAGCTGCAGCTCCCCAAGGGCGTCCAAGACCTTCTCACAGATGGCCACAGAGGGGGGATGCAGAGTGACACCAGGGTAATATTCACTGCTGATGCAGCCAGGGAAGCTGTGGAGGGAGAGGCAGACTTCTTGGTGAGCCACAACTTGAAGGAAGACAGAAGTGACCACGCGGCCCACACCAAGAGAAATCCAGCAAGGAGAGATCCCAAGCTGGCGCAGACAAGGGCAAGAAGTAAGCTCCACACCCAGTAGTAAAAGGCTTCAAAGGCAGAAGAAATAGGCTTGTCTAATATGTGAGAGAGGGGGGCTAAACCAACTAAGTTCAGCTCCCATCCTGGCAAAACAAACCACCAGGATGCCGCCCAGTGGAGAACTGGGACAGCTGCTCAAAGGGAAGACCACAGGGAGGACACAGTGGACAGCTGAGGTAAATATGCATTCAAGCCCATCAACATCAGTCCAGAGAGCAACATAGGGGTGCGGGTGAGAGTGGGAGGTAACACCTCAGGGACCTCAAGAGGTACCAAATTGCTCTTTTCCAAGCTAGGGAGGGGGGCATTGAGGTCTTATCTTCCTCAGAGGCAGGCAAGGTGTGATCAACGACACCCAGATCCAGGTCATCACATATCAAGCTCTTAACCACAGCCTCTCATGAGAACATTAAACCCCTGGGGAGATTCAAGAGGATTTAAGGGTCTTCACTCACAAGCCGTGCAGAAGAAGAGATTTTCAACCACAAATCAGGTGAGGTCAACCACAGAAGCAACAGGAACAGAGCCAAGGAATGTACCACAAAATTTAACACTTGGAGTATCATAGTTGGGTTCTCCACAAAATTTGGGGAAGATTTTTATGGTTTATGTATGGTAAACAAGAAAAAAATAGGGCACTGGGGAAGCCACAAGCAGAAGACCAGAGAAAGCAGCAGAGCGGGTCTGGATAGCTTGACAGTGGTCTTGGACAGCTTGGGTAGGCGTAAAAGCAAAAATGGGTTTAAAACTGATGAATTTAAAGAGAAAACCAAAGTGAAAATAGGATTTTATAATGATTTTACCTATAAACTTAGAGTTCATGTGTAAGCTTTGAAAGCAAAAGTAAAGACAATAGCAACTATATGCTTGAGTCTGTTTTAATGATCCCAGAAGAGGGGCTGAGTTTGAAGCGGGTTGCGGTAAGTTAAACTTAAAGATAATGACTAATACTTTAAAATCTAATTGAGAGGGACTCCAAAACAGGGGCTCCAAACAACACAATTTTTTAAAATAAGTGCAAACAGAATTCCAAACTTTTAATGAAATTGATAATTGACAAGCAGGGGAACCAAAGTACCCTGGCATTGTTAAAAGGGAGTGAGTTGCTGTGAAATAATCACCTGACTATTTTGTGTTGCATGTGATTGGCTGGGTGATAAAATTTGCTGGACAGAGCCAGGGGTGCTTGAGAGTTTCAGAGTAATTTCCGCGGGTCCACCTGATTGGCTGGAAGACACCTCAACCAGTTCAGGTTCATTTGAATTTCTGGTCCTAGATGTTGCATCATTTGATTGGGCAGTCCTGATTGTTTTTAAAAGAGGACAACACCATGCTAACAAATAGTCCAAATTGACCAGCGTTTCTTCCCAGGCCAGGACAGCCAAAGCTGGGGGGTCTGCAGGCTAGGCCAGAACAAATCTCTCATCAACAGTATGAGCTAAATCTCCTAGAGAATTGAGTGGCTTGGCTGTAATTTTTGCCCCTTTTTTGGTGCGGCAGGGGAAAACAGTTTAATCCAGAGCCAGAGGTGGCAGTGAATTTACAGGGTTGATTGTTGGATGAGGAGCCTTTGTACTGGTGTATTTCTTGCACACTGTGCACTTTTTCAGATCATCAAATATATCCTGTTTGAGGTTGGGCCATCATACTATCTCTTTTAGTGTGAGATATAGGTTGTTAGCCTTTGTGTGGCCTAGTAGGTGATGATGTCTTAGTATGGTGTCAACTCTTTGTGCAAGTGGGATGAAAGGGACATGTTTGTTGTTAATAATTTGGTATACAGTGTCATTTAATACATGGAAATCCTTTTTATTTCTTATTAATGTATTGTGGGTCAGTTGATGTGTTGAGGGGTCTTTCCCTTTGGTTTTATACTCAGTATTATATAGGTTTGGCCAGTCAGGGTCAAGGTGGTCCTCTCTTGGATGACATAATCTAGAGAGAGCATCAGCTGTGACCAGCTCTGCCCCCTTTTTTTATTGGATGTCCAAATTGAGCTGCTCTAGCAGGGATATTGATTTGACAGGTGCTGTGCAAGTGTGTTCTGAGTTTTAAAGTAGATTAAGGATTTATGGTCAGTTAGTACTTGGACGTTTAAATGTCCTTCTAGATGACATCTTCATTTCTTGCATGTGTGATATATTGCTAGCAATTCCTTATTGTTTAATGGGTACCTCTGCTCAGTGTTGGCTAGTTTTATACTTTTGTAACATACTGGCAGGAAGTCTTGCTGCCCTGGCTGGTAGATGCGTAGGACTGCGCCAATGGCAGTGTGATACTGGCATCTAACTTGAGCTTGTAGCACCCATTGTTATTAGGGTATTGCAAGATTAGTGCTTCAATCAAAGCTTGTTTTAATGATTAGAAATTCTTGTTGTATTCTGGTGTCCAGATGAATTTCTTTTTGGCATTACCCTTGGTTAGGTCATTGATTGGTGTGGTGAGCTTTCTGCATTTTTGATGTATTTAATTAGGTAAGCTACCATTCCAAGAAAGCATCTAACTTGTTTAACAGAGGTGGGGTGTTGCATGTTATTTATGGCTTTTATTTTGTCTGGATCTGCTTTGATGCCACTGTCAGAGACAATGTGGTCCAATAACAGGAGTTCCTTTTCCATAAATTAGCACTTACTTGGTTTTGCATAAATTTTGTGCTTTGCGAGTTAATTGAGTGTCTTGCAGACATACATGAGGTATTCCTCTTTTGTTTTTGAGAATATGATGATATTGTTGAGGGAGCATAATGTATTTGAGAGACCGTTTAGTACTTGTTTCATCATGGCAACAAACGTTGCAGGGTGTTGCTCATCCCAAAGTTCATTACCCTACATTCAAAGGATCCAAATTGCGTACAGAACACAGTTTTTGGTATGTCCTTTTCCTTTACTTTGACTTGGTTATAACCTGAGGTGAGGTCAATTTTGGAGAAAAATTTGGCTCCAGAGAGTCTTGCATACAGATCCTCTATGAGTAGAAGAAGATATTTATTCTTTACTGTGCTTGTATTTAGTGCTCTGTAGTCAGTTACTAGGCAAAGAGTGCCTTCCTTTTTCTTTACAAAGAACACTGCTGCCCCCACAGGGATTCAGACAGGTGAATGAATCCTTTGGATAGGTTGTCCTCAATATGGGTTTTGAGGGTTTGGGTCTCTATGGTAGAGAGTCTGTAGAGAGGTGCAGGTTTAGGCATGGCTTTACACAGGTCAATGTTGTGTTTGACCTCCTGTTTGGGTGGTAACTCTGTCAGCTCTTCCTTGAATAATGAGTATATTTGTTTGGGAGTGCCACAAGTTCTGGGCATTGAATTTTGGTTGTTTGTATATTATTAAATTTGGTGTATCTCATTATGTGAAGGGTACTGTCTTTGGTTAGACGTTTTGAGTTGTCTTGGCTTATGACCTGAACAAATACTGTGTCTCTTAGTATGAGGTTGTTGGGTTCTTTAAGGATGTTAAAATTGAATCTGTTGCGTTTGATGGTCATGGTTTTTATTTTCTAACATACGCTGGGGTTCACTCAGGTGAACCAGTCCATACCTGCTATAATGTTGTAGTTTATGTTGTTTATGACAAGTCCTTTGATGGACGTTTGTATGCCTTGGAGGTCAATTCTGAAGGGAGTTGTTTGCCTTCAAGTAGAACCTTTGATTTATCTGCCATTCTGGCATATTTGAAGTTGGATTTGACAACTGGTATTTTGTACTTGGTTAAAAATGGTTTGCTAACCATGGTGTGTTGTTCACCAGAGTCAAATAAAATTTTATGTGTATGAGATTTATGAGTGCATGGGTAGACAAGAAGTTGCAAGCAATTTTTAATTTTTAAGTTCATAAAAATAGAGGATTGCGGGACATATGGGATGCAAGCAGCAAAGTTTGTGCCTTGGTACAGTTTCTTGTCAAGTTGGAGGAGACAGGGTGTCAGGGATTTTTTACCTGTCAACTTCAGTTATTTGGGTGGAATCTTACATCATTATAATGGAAACAGAACCAGCAATCATAGTTCAGACACTGTTTTAGTCTTAGACACTATCCCAGATGGGGATTGAACCCAAACCCCTACGGACAATTCAAATGTTAGTCTAAACTGTCTGGATGATGTTACATTACTTATTTATATTGGTTTTATTCATTTGAATTTGATGTCTGACTTTGATTTTGCTTCAAATACCTTAAAGAATCAATTAGAGGATGTCACTATACACTCAAAGCCTGATTGGCTGCTTTTACTCACTCTGCTGCTCCCAACGTTAAGTAGTATATACCAGGATATGGCTCCACACTTTCATATCCAATGTATTAAGCAATTAACCCGCTTAATTTTTTCTTTTTTAGTTTCTTACTGCTGGCTCATATTTTACAATTTTAAGGTTGTACAAGCCATTCAGCTATAAATCAAGACAGATATGCGCCAGGTATTAAATTTAAACATTATCTCTATGAAAATCCCTGTCAAATCACCTCCTAAGATCCTCTTGAATTAATCAAGCCCCACTCCTTTGGGTATTTAAGAAGTTTATTCCTACCCTTTTCAATTGTTCCAACAATAAAGATTTATCCTACACCTGCTAATCCTTCATTTTCTGATAAAAACATTTTGAAGCCTTGAGAGGAATTCTATTTCTATCCTGGTTTCTAGCTTATTTCTTGCCAGTGGTATTGACCTTGGAAAACCCAACACCTACAACTGACTGGTACAACTCCTCTCCAGATGACGCCCACCAAAAGAAATACCTTGCCAATGGATGGTTCATATACCCTTCTGGACATTGGGGACGCAAGTTCCAATATGGTTGTTTGTTTACTACACCACCTGCTGAACCTACCCTGGTTAGATCTTATGCCTCCTTTTACCTCTTGATGTATTTGGTGGGTTACTATCTACTTGGTTATTTCAGTTCTATGTTTGGAAGATTTGCTTAACTAGGGCACCTTGGACATCTTGCAATGGTCACAGTTCCTATTGGCTTGGTAATTGCAGGTTTGAATGTGGGGGCTTTGGCCCATCAGCTAGGGAGCTTATTCCCTGCCAAATGGGTCCCTGACACAGGGGCACTTAATCCTGTTCCTCCTCTTCTTTTCCCTGTTCCTCTGTTTTGAGACCTTCAAGGTCAGAGAATGTGGGATCAGATTCATAGCAGGTTGCTTTTTCAGCATTGCTTACTTTGGTGGTGCCCTCTTTTTTGGGACAGGAGCAGTTTGCACTTTGGCTGAAATTGCCATTGTTACAATTGTAGTTGCTATTGCTATGATTGGTGTTTTGGCGTTTATTGCCATTGCTGTTTGAGGAGCAATTGCTGTTGCATGCAGCATATTCCATGTTTGCGCATTTTTCCGCACGCTTGGCTTCTGAAATGAGTGCGGGCATGGAGGTGTTGGCCTCTGGGCGGATGAGGGCAGCAACAGAGGGTTTCATTCTGTTGATGAATGAGGCTCTAGTATTTACATTGTCAGCTTGTGCTGGGTTTTGGATTTTGTGGTGTATTTCCTCAAATTCATTGGTGTAGGCCGTGATAATGGTCTTCTGCAGAAGATCACTGAGCTGTATTGCAATGTCTTGGAGGAATTTGGTGATGCGGAAATTGTGTGTGATGTCCGCTTTGAACTCTTCCCAGTTGTCAAGCTGGTCATCAGTTTGTGAGCTAACTCAGGTGGCAAACCAGTTAGCTGCGGCCTTTTACAGGAGCTTGCTGGCTTCCTGGACCCATTTTTTGTGAGGAATGCAGCTGGCGCGGAGTTTAGCGGCTGAGTGGTCTAGCCAGTTGATGACGTTCTCTTTGTTTTTACCAAAGAACTTGTTGATACCAATGTATTTGATGTTGATAACTTCACCTGTGATATGTGGTTGTGCATTTGTTTGTGATTAAAGATAGTGACTGTATTGAATTATCTTGGCGCATGCTTTGGGCATGACCAGACCTAGAAATACAGTGCATCCACTAGGTATATCCTTGTCAATATTGTGGGTGCAGAAGTATGTCTTCCAGGTCTTCTGGGATGTGGCCTGGTTGAGTACATGAGCAAAGGTGGGCAGGTTTTGGTCAGTCATTTTCTCTTTCATGGGTGTGGTCAAAAAACTGTAGCTGCTACCAGTGATGAGGAGCGCCTTTTGGGGAAGCTTTAAATATGGAATTAAGAAAGAAGAGAAGTATATTTTATTGGATATTATACTTTAGACTTATATAGCTTTGGCTGTGGCAGAGATTTAGTTGGATTGAACCTAGGGGTTGGTCATGTGCGTGATGGGTTCAAGCTGCTGGAGACTTGGAAAGTCATGTGATATTGCTTGGTTGCCATTTCCTGTATGTCAAACTGTATATTGGAAGGGCACCAAATCAGGCAATGATTGGATGTTAAGTGAGTTGGTGGTAGCCAGAATACTTGTACATCCAGATTCTCAATAATATAATTGAGGAGGTATTCTCTCAAGGATAGCACAATCTATCACTGAGAGGAAATCCTTTATTTATAGTATCTCCCACTATGAAAAGTTTTGCAAGTGGAAGTTAAAACAGGGGATGGGGGATCTCAAGAGTTTATATGGTGACACATTGGGATTGGATGTTGGGAATAAGGATCACTCTTGTTCTGCTGTAATCTTTTGTTGACTTGGTATTTCTAGGAGGGGGCCAATAGTCTCTTGCTGACCTTGGTTCAGATGAGAGCAAGGATCCAGGTTGCTCTTCAAATCTATTTTTGTATCAGGTGACATGGTCTGGCCCCAATCATCTGACCTGGGTCCCAGGTCCCCATTGATTGGGGTCAGAATTGTTGTTTTGGCCTGCAGTTTGGGTTTCATCATGTTCTTTAGGGCATTCCTTACTCTTTAGCTTAACCCCTATGGTCAGGAACTTATTTGATTGGCCACATGGTATGGTGGCCTCTGATCAGCTGGGGGGAAGAGCCTGGAACCCAGGTGGTAGGCTGGAGCCTGGGAGGCGAGTGAGTGGGAGGCTGGCATGAGGCCTGCTGGCAACTGGCTGGGCACTGGGAGGCTGGCAAGCGGGTGGAAGGAGGCTGACTTGCAGCTCCCTGGGTTGCAAGTGGCTGGCAGGAGGTGCTGACAGGCGTGGCAGGCGCCTGCCTGTATGATAAATTATTCCAGGTTGTGCCAAGCTCTGATTTTACTTTAAAATTATTTCCCAGTTTGGGGGCAGAAAATCCTTCTCATATTGAGGGTTATTTGGACCCATAATTCCTTTATTGTCCCAAATTGGCACAAGTGTGGAAATTTGGCCAGTGTCAGGAATATTCCTGACACCTGCCCATCCAAATTCACATATCCCAATTTTATGCTTATTCTCCTTTAGCAGATGTTAAATATGGTAGTGGGGTACTATATGAACTCTTAGACCCTACCCCAGACTTTATTGGAATTTTTAAATAATTATTTTGAGATATTGGTTCCACCAAATATTGCCATATTTTATCTTAGTCATCTTCCAGTTAAGCTCTAAATCCTATGGCTCTCCTGCTCCACTGCCAGCAACCTATCATCTGCCAGCTTCCCCCTTTGGTCTTGTACACTTCACAGAATATCCCTTGAAACCAGAGTGCCGTGATCTGAGGCGTGGTACAGAGTCACAACGGGGAATCCTAACCTTAGGATTGGATTTATACTAAGTCTTGGTTAGAATGGCAGGGAAGGCTATGTAATTACCTTGTGGCCCTGAATGAATAATATCTACTAGACATGGCTAGAGAGGCGCCAAAGTATGTGGAAACACAAAGACAAAAATGTGAA
Organism: Entomophthora muscae; assembly: GCA_014839935.2. NCBI lineage: Eukaryota > Fungi > Entomophthoromycota > Entomophthoromycetes > Entomophthorales > Entomophthoraceae > Entomophthora > Entomophthora muscae. The sequence goes on from QTSX02004353.1 coordinate 263,172, forward strand.
TAGAACTTAATTTTATTAGAAGATAGGAAATGGAATATATAGTAGTTGGCAATACCACAAAATACTACTAGGACGGTAGAATCACTTGCCACAAGCATGAGTGGGGAAAGTGAGTTGTGCAGGATCTGGAAACTGAACAATTGTATTTCCCAATTTAGAGCCAGCCTCATTTTGAAGGGTGAAAGCAAAAGAAAGAAATTTGTCCTCAATTACCCCAACAAAGGCAAAATCAAATCATGATGAATGGCGGCATTCACAACATTGCCCCCCTCTAGATTGGCCTTAGGGGGGTGATACTTGCGGAGGAACTTAGCATGCACACAAGTAAAAGGTTGACCACTAGAGAAGTATTACTGTATACTCCAATCCTTGCTTAAAGGTCACTTCTAAGGGCCCAACCCACAACAATTCTAGCTTGTGAGCTCACCCTTTTACTCTGTGTTAATAATACAAAACATGGTCTCCAATGGCAAAATCAGGCAGGGGGATCTCCCGGCATTGTCAGGGGAGAGCTCCAGCAGCTTAGTCTTATAGGCGGACATGTAGGCAGTAGCCTGTATATCAATGATGCGGTTGGCTAGATCTTTGATGTGCTCATCAGGGTTCATGGCCTTATCAGAGGATAGTAGGGGGGCCCCCAAGAGCAATGGGGTAGTGGCTTCACAACCATACTGCATAGCAAAAGGGCAATACCCAGTGACATAATGCTTGCTAAGGCAATAGGCAAAGAGAGCAGCAGGTAAGTATAGATCCCAGCTGGCGGCGTCAGAGTAAATGAGCTTCCTCATGATAGAAACCAGAGTTGAGTTGGCGTGCTCAACTGCCCAATGGTGGAAGGATTTTAGGGGGCAGAGAAAGACTGGTGAGAACCCAAGGCTTCAACCACCAAGGTCACTAACTTGGCGTTGAAGTTAGTCCCATTTTCAGACAACAACACTTGAGGGTACCCATGGCAGAAGTATACATCTTGAAGCAGAAAGGTGGCAGTGGTCTTGACAGTGATGTCTTTAGTAGGATGAGCTTTCACCCACTTGCTAAAATAATCAACAGCAATTAGGATAAAGCGGCAAACAGAGCAGGAGCAAGGGAGAGGCCCTACAGTGTCAATACTGACATTGTGAAAGGCGTATTGAGGGGGGACTAGCTTGAACTCATGAGCGGCGGCTTTAGGACGTTGGAGCTGGTAATCTTGGCAGCTGGAAATAACATCTGGGATCAGCAAGCAAAGATTTTCCCAGGAGTATTTCTTCTGGAGCCAGGCATGGGTTTTGGCAACACCCCCGTGTCCTGTTTTCTTATGGGCTTGCAGCACCAACAAAAGGCAAAGACTAGGCCTTACATAGGGCAAGTAGTGGTCTTGTACTTTCTTGAAGAGCTGATTGTCACAAATGAGGATGTCTTCAGATAGCTTAGAAAGGGCAACTCAAACTTCCTCTGTCTCATTCTCCCATGACAAAGGATATTCAATTAGTTCATACAACCGGTCAGCTTCAGCAGGGTGTAGAGCAAGGATGGGCATTCTGGACAGTCCGTCAGCATTCTGATATTAAATCCTGGGGCGGTGCAGCACAGTGAAGTCATATCCTTGCAATCAGAGAGCCCATCTAGCTAGTTATCCTTCAGGTTCCTTGAGTTTTGGTAGCCATTTAAGCAAAGCATGGTCAGTAACCACAGTGAAATGGGTGCCATACATGTAGTGGCATAACTGCTTGACAGCATGTAGCACAGCAAGGCACTCCTTCTTGGTCACACTGTAGTTCTTCTCATGCTTATTCAGGACACAAGAGGTATAAGATACAGGGTGATCCATACCTTCATCATCTGATTGCGCCAAGGTAGCTCAAATGGCCAGGTCACTAGCATCAGTATACAGGATGAATTCCTTATTGTAGTCAGGATATACTAGGATGGGAGCCTCTTTGAGTTTTTGCTTGAGAGTTTCAAAGGCTTGTTGCTGGCTGGTGGTCCATTCAAAAGGGACATTACGCAACAGCTGGACCAAGGGTTTGCTAGTGTCAGCAAAATTGGGGATGAATTGCCTGTAGTATCCCATCATGCCCAGAAAGACTTGGACTTCTCATAGGTTGGTGGACAGAAGCATTTCTGTTGATGACCTCAACTGTCTTAGTCATGAGGCGGATTCCTGTCTGAGTCACCTCATGGCCCAAGAATTCAAGGCACTCCTTGAAGAAAGCACACTTAGATGGTTTTAACTTAAGTCCGGCCTCACACATCTTTATGAACACCTCCTTGAGATGGGCCAAGTGATTGGTGAAGGTGGCACTGAAGACAGTTATATCATCTAAGTACACTAAAACACACAAGAGCTTCAAATCACGGAGAATGGAATACATGGCTTGTTGGAAAGTAGCTGGAGCATTGCAGAGTCCTTGCGGCATTTGAGTAGGCTCAAACAATCCTTCAGAAGTGATGAGCGCAGCCTTCTGTCTATCCTCAGGAGAGAAATCAACTTTCCAGTACCCAGAAGCTAAATCCACAGCGGAAAAGAACTAGGAACCTCCAAGGCAGTGGAGATCATCATTAATGCGTGGTAGGGGATAAGAATCCTTTTTATTTAAGGAGTTCAAGCGTCAGTAATCCATCACAATTTGATGACCTCAATCCTTCTTCTTCAGTATGAGCAGGGAGAAGGCCCATGGGCTTTGAGAAGGAGCATGTAGTCCAGCGTCTAGAAGTTGTTTGAGCTCTTTAGACACCTGAGCGTCCTCTACACAACTGCGGCAATATGGTTTAGCGCAGAAGGGGGGAGTGTCACCAGTATTGATCTGGTGAATGACACCTTTAGCAAGACCATAATCAGTGTTGTCTTTAGCAAAGATATCCAAAAACTGATCCAGAAGGTCAAGCACTTCTTTCTGTTGAACCAGAGATAGTTGCGGGAAGTCTTGGGCAGTGAACAATAATAGGACTTGTGGCTCATCCTCAGGTAAGTTAAAGTCCTGGAACGTACCAAAGAGATATAGTGATAGGATGTCAGGAGCATTCAATAACTTTTAATAGCCAACAACCTGCTCTCTAGACACATGTATGGGGAGAGCAGTCAAGTTGGCAATCAGAATTTAAAATGGGTCTTTATGAGAGCCATCCAAGATTCCTGGACAGAGGTAGGGTTTGTTGCGCCCTAGCAAGGGAGGAGAGTAAAACTCTAGGAATGTACACTCAGGCAGCTCATATGATATTTTGGAGTCTCTGATAGTTTGAGACCCAGGCGGAATAGTCACAGCAGAAGTGGCCAAGAGAGGAATCCCTTCTGATGCAGGGCAAGCCATAGGAGGACACTTCATGTTGGAGGAATGGGTTTGGTATTTTAAAGTGAAAACACCAGTGGGATGTTCCGAGGCACATGTCTTGAGGCGCTTCCTGGGAACTTTAACTGGCTCTTCAAAGATCAAAGGGACCTCATACCCTAAGATAGAGAGGTAGCTGTCCTTTAAGTTGATGATCCCATTATATTCCCTAAGGAATTGAGTAACAACAGGCAGATCATAGCTCTTGTTCTCCAGGACAATGGCAGGCACATCCAAGAGCAGCTTGCCAAATTGCATGGGCAGAACAGAATAAGCTCCTATAGTGCAAGTCATAGACAACTCAGCTGTGCCATACAATTGATGATAGTTAAGGTCAAGGGCAAGTATGAGCTTCTTTAAAAGCTTCAAGGAGACAACATTAACAGGGGACCCTGTGTCTAAGACAGCCCAGCTGTGCCATACAATTGATGATAGTTAAGGTCAGGGGCAATTCTGAGCTTCTTGAGAAGCTTCAAGGAGATACATTAACAGGGGACCCTGTATCTAAGACAGCCTTAATTTTCACCTTTTGGATGGATATTTTAACACAAGTGATGATGCAACCAAAGGGAGGGAGGACAGCCAGAATGTCTTGGGCTTCTGTTAGTTCTTTATCCCACTTTTCAATCATGCATCTGAGGCCTGGGAACTCCTTATAGACCGTCTGGAGAGGGAGCAAGATGGAGAAATTTTTGAACACAGCATCAGCAACCTCAGAAGCTTCTTCAGAAGACTCAACAAGCATGGGAATTTCTTGGCTTGGGTGAGTTAATGACAATAGACAACTTACTTGGCTTCAATCAGAGGCTTAGCGGTTGTAGTAGTCTTCCCATAATGTAGCTTATAAGGGACTGCAATAGTTTCAGGGACAGCCAGGACTGAGTACCCATAGGCGTTGAGATCTTTTATATAAGAGTTGTCCATGTCAGAGTCATCAGAGATGTCATGGAATAGCAGCAGAATGGGCAAAGCCTCAGTGTCAGCAGGCTCAGAGTCAGTGATGGAGGGGGATTGAAGGAGACTGGGAAGAATTGTCAACCAAGAGCGTCTCTGCCTCTAGGTTGACTGTTCTTTTCCCAACTGTTCCTTGGAATCAGTTCCTTCAACTTGAGGGTTAGTGCAGACCCAGGAATGGTGACCTATTTGTCCACAGTTATGGCAACCCTGTTATCAAGGAGGATTCTGCAAGTTTGTGGTAAGGATACACGGCCCACACAAAGAAAAACCAGAGGTAGAGGCAGCACAATTCTCCCATACAACTGCCCCAGAATGGGTAAGGTGCATATCCTGCAACAGTGTCTTTATGCTCTTCATGGAAGAAAGCATGACTTTATGGGCCTTGAAGTGAAGACACAGGAGTTGGTTAACCTTGAGGGCTTGAGCGCAAGCCATGTACGCTTCATGTGCAGTCAACTGCTGGCTTGTGATCAGTTGTTGCCCTTCCAGGTATAATCTATCTGAAAATTCAGCTAGGGTCTCCTTTGGTTTGAAGGCAATGTGTATTAAGGCGTCCTTCTTCACTTCCAAACTAAGGTCACCACTGAGCTTGTCAATCAGAAGCTGTTTCACATCTTCCCAGATTTCAATGGTGGGCAGCTCTGGCATAACTACCTCTTGGCAGGTTGGGTGTAGACAGGTCAGAATGTGCTCCTTCTTGACTTCATCCAAGGCTCTTCTCATGGAAGTTTCATAGATAGTTAATAAAGCTGCAATGATTGAGGTTTTGGGGTCAAAAACTTGCTTAAAGATAGGCTTGAAATGTGCTTTTAGAGTTGGGCCACCATTGTTGCTATCAAGTGCATTTATGTGTGGGGAGAATTCTGCTTCTGACTTGGTGGGGGGCTGCCTGGCCCACAGCTGGCAAACACTATCTTCAAGGGTAGTCAAGGTGTTGGCAGTGCAGGTGCCTGTATTATTAGTGAGAGTGGTCTGCTGCTCAGTAACATCCAGGTGCCGGCCCTGAGTAGTTACTACCGCAGAAAGCTTAGCCAGTTGGGAAGTAAGAGACGGGCCTACCAAAAGGCAAGGGGAGAACCTGTCATTTACTGAATCAATCACTTCACTTAGTTCTTGTACCTCTTTATCAAGCTCAGAGTGATCTTGCTTCAGGAGGTCCACTTCATTGACTAGAGCTATCAACTCTCTAGCATAATGGATGTGAGGGGCTCCTGACAAGCCAGGGAAACAACCATCTTTGCCCACAACTTCAGGTGGACTAACTACAGACGCCATCACCTCACGCAAAGTAGCAACCTCTTGTTGTAATTCAGCAACCTGAGCCGTCAGCACAAGCACTTGAGGGTCAGGCTGAGGGACTTTGAGGGGGGGGGGGGCAATCCTGACTGCAGGTAGATGCTCTTAAATCTCGAATGGCATCCCAGAGCCTCTGTTTTCTATCTGCTAGCTCATTGGATGGATGAGAAGGCAGGGCATCTGCTTTGGAGGCAGACAGTTCATTTACTTGAGCCTGGAGTTTGGCAATGGTGGAGGCAGTAGCAGCCCTTTCTTGACAAAGTCCTCTCCAAGTTTGTGGAGGCCCTTTGCAGCAGGGACCTCTACTTGCTGTAATTGGTCAAAGGAATAAGCACTGAACTTGTTTAGTTGTTGCACAAGTTGTTCAAAGTTGTTGAGATATGTGTTTAAAGTAGAGTCTACTTGGGCACGCCAGGGCTGTTCCAGTTGATGGAACTCATGAAGGCGCTCTCTGACATACTCAGGGATAGATTGGTGCATTCTTTCAATGGAAGTGACCAAACAAGACTGAGAGGTGACAGAGTTGCGCTGATTGACAGATACTAAGGAAAACAGGGAATGAATCCAGGCTGATAGGCCATAAACTGATCCCAGTGATGAGTGACAGTGGCTTGCAATGACAAAATTTCCTGAACATGGAGCCCTAATACCATTTGATGATGGGCTAAGGCAGGTTGTACAAAGGAGGACAATAGATGTTCAGAGGAGCCAGCCGCCAAGAGGAGATGCTGTGGAAATTGTGGCGCTACAATCAATTTGTAGTATTCTGCCTGATTGAACTGAAGCTGGAGGCAAGGGATGGCCCCATCACGGGCTATCCTAAGGGCTACTGCCATGACTTGTTTCAAGTCAGGGGTACCCAAAGAGTAGGCCACTGGGCAGGGACCACTCCCAAGGTTCAGCACAGTAGGGACAATAGGCAGGTTGGTGATGTCTTCTTCAATAGGAGGACAGGTAATTTCAGGCAAAGTTGGCTCTTGTATAGGAGGAGGTGAGGGTCCTGAAAACGTAGTTGCAAAGGGGGTAACTGAGGGGCTTATAGTCCCTGTAGTGAGCACCATTTTTATTGCAATCTGAGGCGCGGCACAGAGTCAAAACGGGGAATCATAACCTTAGGATTGGATTTGTACTAATTCTTGGTTAGAATGGCAGGGAAGGCTATAAAATTACCTTGTGGCCCTGAATGAATAATATCTACTAGACATGGCTAGAGAGGCGCCAAAGTACGTGGGGACTCAAAGACAAAAATGTGAATATAACTTAATTTTATTGGAAGATAGGAAATGGAATATATAGTGGTTGACAATGCCACAAAACAATACTAGGACAGTAGGATCACTTGCCACAAGCATGAGTGGGGCAAGTGAGTATGCAGAATCAGGAAACCAAACAATTGTATTTCCTAATTTGGAGCCAGCCTCATTTCAAAGGGCAAAAGCAAAAGAAAGAGATTTGTGCTCAAAATACCCCAACAAAGGCGAAATCAAAACATGGTGAATGGTGGCATTCACAACACAGAGTATCAAGGATACATCTCCAAGAATATACTAGAAAGTGGCCCCCTGTCCTTAACTAAAGAGTTGACCAGATATAATAGAAATGAGCCTTGGTTTACCACTAAATCCTGACTATTTAAAGATAAATATAGCTTCCTCCTTGCCTATCAATTAGACATGAAGCCACCTCTCACCCCTAAATTGGTGCCTTTGTCTGCCTCTGATCTCCCCCTGTATAATACCAACAAGCTGTTTGGAATAGTTTATATCATTCTTTTGGGAGTGATAGAACTATAATCCTGGCCACTGGCCTGTGGTCCTGGGTGGGCAAATCTATTTCATATCTCATTAAGTTAGCACCAATTCTTTGGTAAGCTTTGCCTGCCTATCCAAGCCCAAAATATGTTTGGCTTCAGCCTAAGGTTAAATTTCTGACAAACATGTAAAGATTAAGAATGAAGGTTTAAATATAGGATCTCAATCCCAAATTGGCTTCTAAAATCCTCGGGGCCCCAGACAAAAAAATCTTTATGGTGAACCTTCCCAATAAGAATTTTTAGAGGCAAAAGGGAAAAAGCATGAATTTCAATTCCTGAAAAACAGCCTATGCCTGCAGAAGGGTCTTAAAACAACATCTGGCTAAAAAATTGTGCAGTAGCAATTAAGGCAATCCAAGTCCAATTTAAACTAATGGATACACCAATCCAGTGCTTTACCCCTGCTTTTTCAATCCTAGAAGCAATTAATAATAAATTCATTACATTAATGATAGGTTATGCTATCATTGAGAGAATACCCTCAATAGTTATTATATAAACAATATTTACTTTCCCCAGAATAAGTAAAATTATCATGTAGTGTTGCAACCAACTTTTATACCTTGCCTGATAACATATCTTACAATATACAGGGGAATTTGATGAGTTGCCTCATCATATCTAAACATATTGTGCCTTCTGCCTTGAACGTCAAAATACATTACAATACTTCCTAATAAGGAGCAAAGCCAATTCCTTCAAAATCACTTCAAAAATTATTTGAAACCCAAACTAAATCTGGATCATGCCACCAGTGCCACCTTTTTGTGGCTTGGTGTGAATTTTTAGGTCACAATTTTGGATTCAATAATTTGCATAGGAAGCTCATACTCTTTTCAGAATAGTCCATTCAGATGGGTAAACCATGGTTTCAAAAGCCTTTAAAAGAAGCTTTTGAATGATACTAACCAGAGTCAATTTGGTATGATTTCCTGAGATATGACTGTTTGTTTATTATCATCCAGGAACCAGTAATTGTCAGCTGGTTTTTATTTAAAGGTTTCTGTCTCTTTGGTCTTCTGCAGTTGAAATTCTCTTCATTTTATTGAAATAAACCTACTGTAACTTCAGAACCTAAATGTAAAAAGGCAGGATTGTCAAATCCTTGGTCCAAAATTCAAATCACTTTTGGAGATGGCCTTTTTTAATTAAATTTAATTCTTTGTGTTTTTATTTGGATTTTTAAAAATGCGGGAACTCATAGACACTTTGCAAAGCTCAAGTTGAACTGCATATTTCCAATGGACAAAATGAATTAACTGGAATCATATTTGAAGTGTTCAAATCCATCAACCATTTTCATTAAGTTTACTATGTTTTTTGAAATCACGGGATTGTCAAATCCAAGAACCAAATTTCAAATCACTTTTGAATGTCACTAGTAAACTCAAATAATAATTTCAGGAACTGGAATCCAAATTGAATGTACATTAGTAACTAGGACAAATCAACCCAAATCAAGAAGCTCCACTCTGGATAAAATCAAATGAAAATCCAATCTCAACAGCCATGTTTAGACATGAAATTAAGTGAAATGCAAAATTGTCTAAACTGGAAATGATGCAATATTCTGCACTCTAAATCACTAAAGTAGCAACCACAAAACCATATAATGATATATGAGCTACCCTCCTGATGACGCAGAACTTTTTTCAAGAAAGAAAGGAGGGGGAAAGATAAACCATCAGTTTACTAACTATGTATTCATGTATTGCTACTAAGGATACTTGATTAAAGTTTATTTTAAAAAATGCTAATAATAAAATAGAATTAGATATTACAATCTATCTTATCATGTTGTTTCTTCCTTGATGTGTTGGTAGTTCATTTGCTGTTGATAATGTGCTTGCATTTAATTAATAGCTTCACCTTCAGTTGCCTTGGAAATAGGAAATCAAGTCACCTCCCCAAGACCAGCTGTGATTGCAGAGACAACTTGATTTCCTATTGCCAAGGAAAATAGAGGTGAAATTATCCAATTAAATGCAAGCACATTATCAACAGCAAATGAACTATCAACATATCAAGGAAGAAACAACATGATAAGATAGATTATAATATCTAATTCTATTTTATTATTAGCATTTTTTAAAATAAACTTTAATCAAGCATCTAAATTTTAGTCGTCCTAAAATGGAATATGGTGCTTTTTGAGAATGCCTATGATTCCTAAGAGAATTAGCACAAATCCACTCTAGATCCTTTATCATCCTTTTTGAGACACCCTTAAATTATATTTATTTCAAATTCACCTCATTTTTGATTTGTAATTTAGTTCTTGGATTTGACAATCCCGCAATTTCAGATTTGTTAAGTTTTACATGATGTCTATGATTTGTTTGAAATTCAGGAAATCTCAAATCATACATTAGAATCCTACATTTCTGATTCATGTATCCTGCATTTGTTTTCTGAGTTTTGTCTTTTATTAGTTGAGTTATCTGCTCAAGAGATTCAAAATTTGCCAATTTACATAAACCAAAAAAGTCAACTTAAATCATTAATTTTATTTGATATTTTTATTTTCACTCAGCTAAGTTGCCCGCAAAAGTGATTCAAAATTTGGACCAAGGATTTGACAATCCTGCATTTTTACATTCAGGTTCTGAATTTACAGTAAGTTGTTCTGCTTATCTTAATTTAGAGCCTTCACTCACGTTTTTTATGAATTTCATTTTTTTAATTGTAAGGCAAAACCACAATCAAGTTTCAAACTCTGTCATGAATTATATTTCAATACTTGTATTGAAAACCTGGGAATCAAACCCCAGGTCTCAGAAAAAGCCTGGTTGTGACCAGGATAGACAGGAGCCAGCCAGATGTCTAGTTGGGCCAAACCCTGGACCGCCAGAGATATCTTGCCCCAACCAGGAGGAACAGAAACCTGCCAACCTGCCAAGTGTCAAGACTGTAGGTTTGAAATCAACATTGGAAACCCTGGAAAAAAAACCCTGGCCATCCAAAGGCTACTCAAGTTGCACAAAATGGACAGGAACCCGCCAACTCATTAAGTTGCATACCCAAGTTGTTAAATTAATTTGAGACCCACCAGACTCTTGAAGATAATTCCCTGAATGGACATCATATTGCTATTAACTGTGTGTCACTAAAGACCCAGACCTATGCTGAAGTTGTAGCTTGCCTAAAGGAGGTTAAAACAAGGCCCACTGCTAGACCCACTAGTGATCATCAGCAACTGCCAGCCTTCCATTCAGAATGGGTAGTACAATCAAACTACTCAGGTGAGGTGGTAAACAGTAGCAGCAGAACAAAGCATTGTCACTTCTGTTCATCAGAGCAAGTACAACCAGGATCTGCCGCCCTTGAAACCAAAATCCAAGATCCATGTCCTTCCAGTGAATTGTCCCCATAACTGAAGTCCACAAAGAGCAAAGAAGCAAAATCCCCTGATATAAGAACCTGGCGGTATGGGGATGAATTTATTATCATTTTTGATAATAAAGCTTTTATGAACCTTTGGTTCAAACAAATCATACCTTATCTAGTTTTTGTGATCTTTTGTATCAACTCTGGCCAAGTAGACAACCAGGCAACCACCCCCTCTAGAGACCAACCTGCCGACTCACCTCAGGCATTATACTGTCCCCCTGGAGCCCCTTTTGGACCTGTGCATTTTACTAAATACCCACCCAACTTTCCTACTTGGAGTTTAACTTGGAGAACATCCTCATTGCCAACCCTTTGGCAAGGACTAGAGTGACCAAAACTATAGGTTGGCAAGGGAAGTGGTACAAGAGGCAGCCAAGATTGTTTAAAGACAAGTAAAATTATCTGCCTGCATAATTTGTCCCCATGACTCTGCCCTTAACCCTGTGACCCAAACACCCAATGGAACCCCCCACTGCCGCCGAGACCACGCCCACTCAACTGTTTGGAGTACTCTACATTACTTTGATGGGAATGGTAGACATCATGGTGCCCAACTCTGGGCCCTGGTCTTTTCCTGGGCAATCTGTATCCTATATTATCAAGTTAGCACCCATCCTATGGTGGGCATTACTCACTGGCCTAGCAGTACCCCATCCAGAGTCATCTAATGCCTCCACCCATGCCTGGCTTCCTGACACTCTGGGCCTCCTGCCCAAGGGATCAGGCGCCCAGCTACTTGCGTTTTTGAGCTCAAAGATGAAGGTATTTGATTAAGAGCCCATAAACTAGGGAGGCTTCAACAAACCCAGAAAGTATTAAAGCCTTTCGTTCAAACTTGATTCCTACTTCTATTAAGAAGTACATTATTGCCTAATGAGAGTTTCAGCTAAATCCAAAATAGAACCCTTGTCATTATTAGCTAAGGTTTAACAGATTTGATGACGCTATATTACAGGACAAGTTAATATCCACTTTAGTACGCACAATCAAGCAACCATCCAGCTGATAATTGATGAATACCTTTAAGATCTGTATAAGCAGTGAAAAATGTCTCAGAAGTTAGCAATTTTTGATAGTTTCTGATAGTGCGTAAATATATGAGGTATCAATTTGGGGAACTTGGGATCATTTTCAATTATGAGTCCAAGATGCCACATCTAATAAGCTGCAATAATTTGATCAATTGATCAAATAATTAAAATAGGTTTCACAACTGTTATACCTTTTTTGGTGTTGTTGTGTATACAAATCCCAGTCCCCATTCTCATGGCCTTCAATTTCCCACTTCTTCCAATTGAAAACCCCCTAATATACCTTGCTATTATAAATTACTGCCCCCTTTGGCTTTGGACTGCATTATTTTTCCTCAGCGCACCAAGAAGTTGGACAAAAGTCCAGCTAAGTCTCTAAACTTCATGGCTGATTTGGCGCACACTGTTGATGAACGTTTTGTGTTGTCCTATCCTTCCCAAGTCCCACCAACTACACCCAGTTCCCTCTATCCATGTCAGTAATATTCCTGACAATTATATTTGTGTAATCAATAGCAGACGTCCACTGCCAATGTGCAGACATCCTCTGCCACTGTGCAGATGTCCACTTCCAGTGTGTTGACATCTGCTGCCAATGAGCAGATGCGCACAGCCACTTTACAGGTGCCTACCACTCTTGCCAGCCCCACCTGCAAGCCATCTGCAAACCAGGCACCCATGAGCCAGCCCGCCATCTTCTAGCCACCTGTCAGCCTTTGTCCTCCCATGCCAGAAAGCCAGTCCCCATCCACTCTTTTGGGAAATAGCCAAATTGGGAAACCAGGAAAGGAAATTTCCCCAAAGCCAAACTTGGGAGGAACTGCTGCCCAAATTGGGAGCCTGCCAAATGGGGAATGAATGACAGGCTCTCCAACAATGAAAATCATACACCAAATTCAGTAAGTGAATTTGAATGCATGAAAAAGCCCAACTTGCACTATGTCAATGCAAACGGGGATCCAGCCAAACCTTCTCAATTACCATTCACCCAAGCCAATCCAGAAAAGGGAATAACAGATGCAACTCAGACTCTTGGTTCCCCAATTCTATGTCTTCCAATAATCATGCCTTGCAGATTCACTAGTATAAATAAAGACAAATCCCTCAATAAAAGGTTTTGCTATAATTGAGTGAATATCCTCCTCAATATTATCACATTAATCAATTCTATACCTAGACTAAGCAAGTAACCTTACTAGACCCATAAACCCTCCTATGATGGTCCACATGTTGGGTGGTTTTGCAGGCAGGGCTAATGCTGGCCAAGAGAAAGTCTAGTGGCTTTTGACAGGTAGAGGCCTAGTAGGGAACATTGACTACTAGAGGGAGGTAAGGCCTGACTAGTAGGTAACAAAGGACTACTAGAGGCAAACAATGAACCAGCCTGTCACTGTCATGGCCCATACCAGAGTCCGGCTGGACTCCCACAGGGAGGCAGGCCGGGCCTGGAAGGCCAAGTATACAATAGGCGCAATTCTGACCAGATATTTGATTGCAGTAACTAGGGAACACCAACTCCCAGTATGGGGCACAACCTGATTGGTCAGCCCCAATGCTGTGATATAGACAAACCCCAACTTACTGAAGTCCTGGTCAGGAGACACAGTTGGCAGGGGGAGTAGGAGGAATCTCCAGCATGGAGGACAAAATGATCACTCTTGGTGGCCAGGAGGGATCAGATATGTGAGTGGCAAATTGTAGTAGAGTTATGAATAAATGCAAACAGAATAGTTATATTGATGCAAAAGTGGATAGTTCTTGCAAGAAAATAATGAATCCTGAGCATAAAAGTGTTTAATTTGAAGATTTCAACAGTGATAAGGGCTTCTCCTCCTCACTACTTATACTTACTGGTAGTTCTGTGGTCTTTTGTGCCACCAGAAAACTGATGGCATTAGTTTCAATTGAAATGACAATTTTCAACGGAATTTGCGTACTTGGGCCAAGGGATGGAAGCTCATTGGTTGCTATAACATGAAACTTTTTTGAACTTCAGCATGCCAAGGTACCACAGTTATTTATAGATCCTGAAAGTAATTGATTATCCAATCATGCAATTGAACAATTGCACTCCCAATGTACCGTTTCCTGATAGGTGAGTGGCCCAAATTCATTAATAGGATTGAAGCCAAGGATTTGAGGCTTGTGTGCCTCTCAAATCCCAGGACATTCACTAGTTGAAAGGGAGGTTTTCTTGCCCTGGAAGATACTTTGTATGAGTTCCAAAACTGTGGGTTTTTTCATCTCTAGGGAGGCCAGCTGACTGTCAAGGGCAATCTGGGCCCTGACAGTGTCAGGGAAATCTTACCTGACTACAACAATTTTTCTTTTATTAACAACAGTCAAACTTTAAATTCTCCAAGTCAACCAGAATTCAACAAAGTATGGAATGTTTTATCCAGTGGGTTGCACATTGACTGGGACAGGGATCAACCCCAGAACCCTAAATTGAAGCCAACAGTTAGTCTAAAGTCTAAAGTTCAATTCACGTTAATATTTATAATGATCTCATTCATTCAACTTTGGTTTGTGACTTTGGTTTTGCCTCTGCAAGTGTTAATAAGTCATGTATACACGTCACTTACTGCTTGAAAGATGATTGGCTGCCTCTAACCTTTTTGCCACTCTCAAATCCACTTCTTATACTTGATAGTCAAGCACTGTTCTTGATCTTTACCTTAATCAACTTGATGAACTGCTTAATTGAATTTAATCTTATGGCTGATTCTTGGTGCTTGTCCTATCAATTTCTTAGTCTAATCATTAAGCCTCAAATTAAGGCACAGTTAAGACAGTTAGTAATGATTATCAGTATTTTTATGAAATTCATTTGGATATCCCCTCATATTTTAAGAACCTCTTAAAACTACTTCACTTTATTTTTGGGTATTGAAGTGAGCTTTCTGTCATGAATGACATTTCAATACTTGTATTGAAAACCCAAGAGTTGAACCCCAGTTCCCTGAAGGTGGATCAAACCCTCCAGGATAGTCCAGGACCCGCCAATCTGTTAAGTCACAGGCTCAAATTGTTAAATTACTCTGCAACCCACTGGCCTACTACAGAGGATTCCCTGAATGATTGCCAGACTGCTGCCAAACTGGTGCCAATGAAGACCCATACCTACAAAGGAGATTTAGTCTGGCTAACAGAGGTTAGGGAAGGACCTACTACTATAACTGCCAACCTGCCAAGCGCCAATACTGGAGTTTCAAAATCAACATTGGAAACCCTGGAATCAAACCCCAACCAAAAGACTACTTGAGTCACACAAAGTGGATGGGAAACTGCACACTTTTTAAATTGCAAACACGAGTTGACAAGTTACTCCAAGACCTACCAGTCTCCCAAGGACAATTCCCCAAATGGTCACCAGATTGATACCAACCTTGAGCCACCAAAGATCCAGAACTATGCAGAGGTTGTAGCTTGCCTTAAGGAGGTTAAAAAAAACCTATTGTTAACTCTACCAATGATCACCAGCAACTGCCAGCCTTCCATTCAGAATGGGTAGTACAATTGAACGACTCAGGTGACATAGTAAACAGTGGCAGTAGAACAAAGCATTGCCACTTCTATTCACCAGAGCAGGTACAACCTGGATCTGCTGCCCTCAAGACTCTAATCCAAGATCCATGCCCTGCCAGTGCCTTGTCTGCAAACCTGAACCCTGGGGAAATTTGAAGAAGCAAAAACCCATGGTATTAAAAAACCCAGCAGTATGGGGATGGCCATATTGTCATTTTTGATAATAAAGTTTTATGAACCTTTGGTTCAAAAAAATCTTACCTTACCAGGCTTAGTGATCTTCCATTTTAACTCCAGCCAAGTAGACTATCAGGCTCTGCCCCCTCTGGAGATCAACCTGCTGATCCTACCCAGGCACTATACCGTCTCCCAGGAGCCCCCTTTGGACCTGTGCATTTACCAACTACCCGCCCAACCCTGCCTACGCAGAGTATGACTTTGAGACCATCCTCATTGCTGACCTCTTGGCCAGTACTAGAGAAACTGAATACATAGGACGTGAAGGAAAGTGGTACAAAAGGCCACCAAGGTTGTTTAAAGACAAGTACAATTATCTGCCTGCCTACTTTGTTCCCATGACTCCGCCTTTAACCCCTTAACCCCACGACCCAACTGCCCAATTGAGACCCCCACTGCTGCAGAGACTATGTCTACCTAACTGTTTGGAGTACTCTATATCACTTTGACAGGAATGGTGGATTCCATGGTCCCTACCTCTGGACCCTGGTCCTTACTTGGGCAATCCATATCTTACATTATCAAGTTAGCATCCATTCTATGGTGGGCTTTACCCGCCGGCTCAGTCCAACCCCATCCTGAGCCGCCCAATACCTCTACCTATGCCTGGCTTCCTGACGTTTTCCTATCCTTCACACCTTTTCCAACAATAAAGACTTATTTCTACACTACATCTGCCCACACTTAAATTCTGATCCCTTATTTGAAACCATGAAAGGAATTCTATTCCTGTTCTGGTGTCTAGTTCTCTTGCTTACGGCTGTATTGGGGCTTGAAAACCCTACTCCCACCACTGACTGGCACAACTCCTCCCCCCAATGATTCCCACCAGAAGGAGTCCCTGGCTAATGGGTGGTTCAAGTATCCCTCAGGCCACTGGGGAAGAAAGTTCCATTATGGTCACACTACCACTTCTCCTCCTCCAGTTGAACCCTTGCTGGTTAGACCCAACACTTTCTTCTACCTATTGACATACTTGGTAGGGTATTAACTGTTGGGTTGGTTACTCTCTGTGATGGGTTGATTTGCCTATCTGGCCACTTTGGCCACCTTGCCATGGTCACAGTGCCCATTTGTTTGGTCATTGCAGGAATTAAGATAGGGGCCTTGGCCCACCAGATTGGGAACTTGTTTCCCCTCAAGTGGGTCTCTGACAGACAGTCAAAGTAAGTTCTATAATGCTAGGGATTATTTGGTTGAGTAAAAAAGCTCAGAAAGCCAGAAAACCTTTAACAAAACTGACTGATTTAACGGATTTGAATCAAACAGTTGATTGAAAATGGGTTACAGCTGCTCCAGTTTGCCATTTGAATTCAATCCCCTCCCATAAGTTGAAGTTGATAAATTGACGTAATTTAAGAATCACCATATATGAACTTGTTAATCAGCATGGCCATCAGAAGTTGGTAACTTGAGGGTTATTTACAACCTGGACTAGATACTCACTTGACAATGTGGAAGGAATAGGAGCCCAGGATCTAGGCAGTATTGCTTAGTCAATTTTTGATATTTATTGAATAATTTTCACTGTTTCAACTCTTAAGAGTTGAGTCTTCCCAAAATTTACTCAATAAAAATCACATGTTCCCTGGTCTAACTTTAATTTTGAAAATACATGCTGTAAATTCATAACCTAAATGTAAAAATGCAGGATTTTCAAATCCTTGGTCCAAATTTCAAATCACTTTTGTGGGCAACTCAGCTGAGTGAAAATTAAAATATTTAATAAAATCAACCATTTAATTTGACTTTTATTGATTTATTTAAATTGCCAAAATTTCAAATCCCTTGAGCAGATAACTCAACTAACAAAAGACAAAACTCAGCAAACAAATGCGGGATACATGAATCAGAAATGTGGGATTCTAATGTACAATTTGAGATTTCCTGTATGTCAAACCAATCATAGACATCATGTAAAAACTAACAAATCTGAAATTGCGGGATTGTCAAATCCAAGAACCAAATTTCAAAGCAAAAATGAGGTGAATTTGAAATAAATATAATTTATGGGTGTCTCAAAAAGGATGCTAAAGGATATAAAGTGGATTTGTACTAATTCTTTTAGGAATCATATGCATTCTCAAAAATCACCCTATTACATTTTAGGACAGCTAAAATTTAGATGCTTGATTACAGTTTATTTTAAAAAATGCTTATAATAAAATAGAATTAGATATTACAATCTATCTTATCATGTTGTTTCTTCCTTGATCTGTTATAGTTCATTTGTTATTGATAATGTGCTTGCATTTAATTGGATAGTTTCATCACTATTTTCCTTGGCAATAGGAAATCAAGTTGTCTCTGCAATCACAGCTGGTCTCAGGGAGGCAACTGGAGGTAAAACTATCCAATTAAACACAATCACATTATCAACAGCAAATGAACTATCAACACATCAAGGAAAAGACAATGTGATAAGATAGATTGTAATATATAATTCTATTTTATTATTAGCATTTTTTAAAATCTACTCTAATCAAGTATCCTTAATAGCAATACATTAACACATAGTGAGTAAACTGGTGGTTTATCTTTTCCACCTCTCCTTTTTCCTTGAAAAGAAGTTTTATGGCCCCTGTCTACGCCAGGGGCCAAAAATCTTTTGAAAAATTTCTGCATCATCAGGAGAGTAGCTCATAAATCATTATATGGTTTTATGGTTGCTATATTAGTGACTTAGAGTGCAGAATATTGCATCATTTCCAGTTTAGACAATTTTACATTTCACTTAATTTCATGTCTAAGCATGGTTATTGAGATTGAATTTTTAGTTTGATTTTATCCATAGTGGAGCTTCTTAATTTGGGTTGATTTGTCCTAGTTTCTTACTGTACATTCAATTTGGATTCCAGTTCCTGAAATTAATATCTGAGTTTACTAGTGGCATTCAAAAGTGATTTGAAATTTGGTTCTTGGATTTGACAATCCCGTAATTTCAAAAAACATAGTAAACTTAATGAAAATGGTTGATGGATTTGAACACTTCAAATATGATTCCAGTTGATTCATTTTGTCCATTGGAAATATGAAGTTTTACTTGAACTTTTCAAAGTGTCTATGAGTTCCTGCATTTTTAAAAATGCAAATAAAAATACAAATAATTCAATTTAATTAAAAAAGGCTATCCTGCAAAAGTGATTCAAAATTTGGACCAAGGATTTGAAAAACCTGTTTTTTACGTTCTGGTTCTGATTTTACAGTACTGTAGTTAGATCTTTACACTACATCCCCTACAATTTAATCCTTGGCCAGATTATTACTGGAAGATAGGGGCCTGCTGTTGTTACTTTGTTGTTGTTGCCAACAAATGTTAATTCAATGCCTGTCAATCTTGGAGCTGTTCCTACTCCTGTCAAAGCTAAAGCTCATGTGCTATCTCAATGTCCTGAATTTTATGCTGAAGACACTCTGATTCTCTTGCAGGCCCTTTATATAGGGCTTTTCTTTTTGGGTTTAATTATTATACTTAACCTTAGTATCTCATTTGGAAATGTCACAAAACGGTATCTGAAGCTGTGTTGGTAGTTAATCATTAACTACATGTGGATTTGATGGGTGATTCACCATCACATGGAGACAGCTTCTTATTATCCCACAATTTCTGTCACACAGCCCAGCAGGGAACATTGGCTGCTGTGGGCTAGTTAGGTGTCTCCACCCAGAAGGCAATGATGGCTGCTAGGAGTGGGGGAGCGGACCACCATGGTGGGTAATGCAGGCTACCAGGGCTGGTGAATGATGTGACCCTGGCGGGTAACATGGGCTTCCAGGGAAGAGAGGAGCTAAGATAGTTCTACGTGCCCTTGTGTGCTTACATGAGTTCTGTGAGCAAGTACCTTACCTAACAGACTGGTAGGTTGTCCTTGCCTGTGTTCTCTTGGGGGCTTTGGGGAGGTCCTAAAGCTACCATTGGGGCATGTATATTCTCAGGGGTGTTACCAGGGTAGTTGCTCAGGGAAGCAGCTGCACAACTTGATAATGAATAGGTCTCTGGAAAGTAAAGTAGATTACTTTGCAACTGAAAGCTCAGACTTAATCACCTAAAATTTAGTAAAGACAACTGCACTGACATGAGGATTGACTGTGGTTGAATGGCCTAAGTGGAGGATACTTCCAAGGGCTCAGTCAAATGCCAGTAGCCTTTTAGACTTATTGCCTTAGTCTGGGGTATTAGTAACAGAGACTGACAATGGAACCACAGTGGTTCATAGCAAAGGATCAACAGTGAAGACTAGTAAGACAGCCTGTATGATCACAGTGAAGACTAGTTGAGGGACTGGAAGATCATGATGAGGGTTGGAACCTAGATGGTTCATGGTGTGGACTAGCTTATGGCCTGGAAAGGACTGGTTAATGGACTGGAAAAGAATTATTGATGGACTAGCTGTTGGATGAGGAAGAGATAGCTGAAGTGCTGGAAGATCTTGGTAAAGGACTAGCTGAAGAACCAGAAGATAATGGTACAAGACTAGCTGAGGAACTAGAAATTGGCTGAGAAGGACTATCTAGAATTAATACAGGAGCTAGGATGCTTGTTTTGGACTTTTGGAAAGATAAAATGATGAGAAAGAAGCAGTTAAAGAATTAATTAAGGCTGCCAAAAGATATGATAAAAGATTAAGTTAAGTATCATATAATTAAAAAAATAAAGAAAAAATGATTTAAAGTGATTGTACTTTAAATTTATTAAGAGTTGATTGAGTATGAAGAGGCTGAAAGAGACCAGAAACAGGACAGAGAAACTGTAAAAACAAATCTTGGAATTTTGCCAAAGTGATTGGGAAAGGCAAGGAGCAAGCAACAGGCAAGTTTGGAGTGCTGAAATGTTTGGAAATTTGGAGAAACTTGGAAAAACATTGAAGAATTGAGGGTTTAAAAATCCCCTGAGTAAAACATAAGCAAAAGAGCTCAAGTTTTTATGGAGAAACATGATGGGAATTACAGCAAAACTGTTCAAAACACGGAGCAGTTGTTTATCCAGAGCAAGACAATGCTGTGTTCAAACCATGGTCAAAAGCAAGTCATTTGGGTGAACTGTTTGGCAAACCCATTGAATCCAAGCGTTTGATTGGCTGCAGGTCAAAGCCTGTTTGATCAGTGTTTTGAGGGCTTTAAATGAAGATTTAAAGCCTAAAAAATGAGGAAATGAATCAGAAAAAGCAGGGTTTTAATTAGCTGAAGTAAGTTATTAAGTTTAATATATTGTAGAAAGAGAAAAACTGGATAGTGTAAGCTTTGAAAGTCAAGAATTATGAGAGGAAAACAGGGACTGAAACAAGGAGCTATAAAAGAGGAAGCTATCTGAAGCTTTTCAGGGACTGACACACACAGTGGATTTCAAAGTCCACAAGGACTGATACAGCCCAAGATACAGGTGCAGGAGCCCAAGACAAAGGAGCTGGAGCTGGAGAAAAGTGCAGGAGCACAAGACTCAAGAGCAGGAGTCCAAGACTAAGGAGAAGGAGTCCAAGACCAAGGAGAAGGAGTCCAAGTACAAGAAGTCCAAGGTATTGTTGGAAGACTCCAAGTTATTGGCAAACCCCTATTGTTTCCTAGACCCCTGGGCTATATACCAGAAGGTTTCTAAGGGGATCTTTTTTCTGAGAGTGAATAAAGCCCATTTGACCCCTATCCATATTTATGAGATACCTTTTCACATACTAGAGAATGACAACTCCTTCCAGCTAGTCCCTGGCTATGACCCAGGACATACTTTGGGGACTGGTGGACAGTTACCCCACACCTCCCCAAGTCAGAAGATGAATCATATCATCTTCACAGCTGTCTTGACAGCTTACAGTGGGATAGATGGCAACCAGCTAGCCTGTGCTCAGTTTGGACCTGAATCACAAGGACTCAAAGGGATATCATACCATGAGCCAACACAACTCAACTCAATGAATTCAAACCTGTGGACACCTCTGGTGTCATCTCACCCAACTCCCAACTTGGCTAATTATGTGATCCCTGTGTCACGCTACTGTACCTTGCTAACAGTCTTAGACAATACAACATCCTTTCCAGAGCCTTCTGTCAGGCAATGAACCTCTATCCAGTATTCTACACCTTAAACGGCTTCCAGCTGCCTAATCAGCTATCTTATGTTATCAAAGTTTTACCCTCAATACTTGGGTATTACAATCCAACAGTGGAAGAATTGCTGATTAATTTGGATTTTTAATTGGCCTGGTGTTGCCCCCTTCTTAAAATTATTAGATCCAACCAATCAAATGGGGACACATCAGTTGCTACAAATTCCAATGCTTCAGTTCCTCTGCAGGAATAATGTTTAGGTGCTGTCTGATCAGATCCTTCTTCATAAATTACTCCAAAACCTTCCAACCCCTCTGGAAATAGGCTGCAAAAATTATCCCCCAGCCAATCAGAGGGTTCCACAATCCCTGGCAATTCCATTACCTCAGTTTATCCCCCTTAAATTGGCAAGCAGGCTCCTTTGGGCCCCTGCTTGTTTATTTTCTCAATTAAAAGTCCCTACCCTTACTTTTATTTTCATTAGTTTTGGACTCCTGCCCTTGGAGATCTTCTTCTAAAAATCATTAGTAAAATTTCAATTCTTTATTACCTTGGTCTTTTCATCCTGCTCCTTTCTGGTGATTTTGCTTCTCCTAGATTTACTATTAGCTTTGTCAGTAGTTCCCTTACCTGTTTTGGTTTTTTTGAGTTTGAACTTGAATTTAAGTTAGTATTTCATATAAAAACTTAGTTTCATTTCAAAAATCAAGTGTTTTTGCTTTGTTCTTATTGCTCTAAGCATATAAATCAATGTAAACAACTCCCCTGGCCTGTTTTAAGGCAGCCATCTCCTCTCACGCTTTCAAGACTTTAGATTTTGCTGTGGTGCCACTGGTTTTCTCAGTTTTAAAAGTAAAATTTATTGTGATCAACTGGATATCCCCCAAATTTTCCTGTGAGTTCAAAAATTTTGGTTCTTATTGCCAAGTTTTTGACTTCTACTCTGACCCCTACCTTGTTTCTGGTATGGTCCACTTCACCTGAGTTATGGACCTGTATCTCTTCCTCTGCCCATCTGATAGGAGAGAACCCCATATGCCTGCTGCATCTACTGGAAAATCTTCCTGGGAAGGCTAGTTGTGGGGTTCCTGTCCACCAGTCCCCAAGTGTGTCCTGGATTGTAGCCAGGAGCCTGCTGGAAGGGGTTGTCATTCTCTAGTAAGTGGAAATATATCTCAGAAATAAGTATAGGAGTCAAAATGGGCTTTTATTCACTCTCAGAAGGAAGATCCCCTTAGAAACCTTCTGTTATATGGCCCGGGGGGTTAAGGAAACAATATGGATTTGCCAATACTTGGAGTCCTCCAATAATATCTTGGACTCCTTTTACTTGATCTTTGGCTCCTGCTTCTTTATCTTGGGCTCCTGCACTTCAGTCTTGTGCTCCTGAACCTTGGTCTTGGGCTCCTGTGTTCCTATCTTGGGCTCCTGTGGTCTGTTCCTAGCTCTGGCTTCCTACCCTTGATCCTTTGCTCCTTTTGTAGCTCTTGTGGCCTTTGTAATACATTTCATTTCATCCCTCAAGAGTCTCAGATAGCTCTCCATTTTATAGCCCCTTGTTTTAGACCAAAAACCTCTCTTAGAACTTTGGTTCTTCAAAGCTTAAACTATCCTGTTTTTCTTCTTCTATAATATAGTAAACCTTTAAACTTACTTCAGCCAATGAAAGCCCTGAATTTTCTGTTTCTGCTCCTCATTTTTTAGGCTTTAACTCTTAAGTTAAAGCCCTTAAAACACTGATCAAATAGACTCCGGCTTGCAGCCAATCACACGCCTTGATTCAACAGTTTTGCCAAAAAGGTTTCACTGGATAAACCGTCCTTGACACTGGTTCAAACTCAAGGCTGTCTTGCTCTGGGTAAACAACTGCTTTGCGTTTCAAACAGTTTTTCCGTAATTCCCGTCACGTTTTCCCGGCAAATCTCAAGCGCTTCCACATATGTTTTACTTAGGCAAATTTTGACCCCTCAATTTTTCAATGTTTCTCTGTGTTTCTCTGTGTTTCTTCCAACGTTTTGTGACTTCAAACCTGCTTGCAGCTTGTTCTTTCACCTCTCCTAGTTGTTCTTGGAAAAATTTGCTCTTTTGCCCTTACAGTTTCTCTGTTCTTCTTCCAGCTTCTTTCTGGCTCATTTCCTCTTTAATTCTTTTTAAAATAACATATAGTTCTAACAAACTATATGTTATTTTTCCTTCCCTTTCTTTTTTATTATAAGATTTTCAATCCTTTTTTTTAATCATAATCAGGCAGTATTTAATTATTCTTTAACTGCTTCTTTTTATCTATATTTCCTCTCAAAAGTCACTGAAATCAGCTCTTCCAGCCTCTGCATCCAGTCTAGCTAGTTCATCCTCTCAGCTCTTCAGTTCTTCAATACCAACTTTTAGCCCCTTAGCCATCCTGCTTTTTGATCAGCTAGTCCTGCATCCAAAATCTTCCTGTCCTTCAACTTCTCCTCAACCAGTTCCTCAACAAATCCTCACTAGGAACCTCTTTAGTTCCCTCTGCACACTGAACCATATTGGTTCCCACAATTCAATATGAATTAACAGTCTGTCAACTAGCCTTCACTGTGATCAAACAGTCCCTCTTTCTAGTCTTCTCTGTTAATTCTGTTAAATACCTCAGTTCTTTATCTCAGTCCCCATTACCAGAACTTGTAGACCCAGGCATGAGTCTACATTGAACTGGAGCTTGACTGGGCCCTTGCAAGTGGCAATCCACTTAGGCCATTCAACCATAGATCAATGTCTATGCATTGTTTTTACTCACCCAGGTGATTAAGTCTGGGCTTTCAGTTGCAGAGTAATCAGCTCTACTTCCCAGAGGCCTGATCACAACAAGTTCTGCAGCCTGCTTCCCCAAGCAAGCCGCCTTGGTGACATCTCTGAGCAAATCTATACCCTCCAATGCTCACCTTGGGTTCCCCCAAAGCTCTCATAGGGGCATAAACAAGGATACCCTACCAGTCTGTTAGGTAGGGTGCTTGCTCACAGACCTACTGCAAGCGTATTAGGGTATGTAGAGCTCTCAAAGCTCTTCCCCTCCCTGGCAGCCCGTGTTACCTGCCAGGGGTCCAAAATCCACTCCCCCCAGGCAGAAAAAATTCCCTGCAAGGTGAAGCACTATAGCCCAAAGCAGCCAATTTCTTCTGCTGGATGGAGGCAACATCTGCCCTGGTAGTCCTATGTTACCTACCAGGCAGGCCTTACTTACCCTAGTAGACCATGTTACCTACTAGGCTCACCCTACTTACCCCTAGCAGCCCTCTGTTATCTACTAGGCTCACCTTCAACAAACAGCCAAACTTTTGCTTGGTCAACATTAGCCCCACCTGCAAAACCATCAAACATATGGATCATCACACTAGTGACCTGCTTTTCACAGGGGAAACTCTTATTTGTAGCTTGACCTGTAATGACGTTGATTTTTCCTTGCCCACTGACTTGCCAATAAACCATTGGGGCAAGGAATCTCATGTGCTTATCTCTGTGGAGCCTGTGGTTCTTTCCTCAATTGAGAATGTGCCCCCAACCCCAGAAGTGCTCCCTAGGTGCATCCCTTGGCTCATTTAGGGCATACTCTTGATGAAACTGGACACATACCTCCCTCAACTGTCACCTGTTAGGTCTTTCTGATCCCCTGTTTGAGAGGCCATCCCAGTACTGCACTGGGTGGCATCTTAGTGGGTCTTCCCACTGGGATGTTTCAGGGATCTACTCATTGGGAAGCTTTTCCCCAATTGAATGGAGAAGAGCTCCCAAGTTGAATTTGATCAGAGTGGAACCTACTGGAATTCCTATCATTAGCAAGTGCAGAAGGTGACCAAATAGACGGAATCTTCCCAAAAAGGGAGTGAAGTGATTAAGAAGATAATAGACACTGGTGTACCCCAAGACCAACCAGGGGGCCTTGGGGTGGATGATTGGGGGGAATTGAGCTGTTTCAACATAAGGGGCATATCTTTGACGCGGACCAAAACGATACCAAATTGAGTCTGCAGATTTGTCAGTAGGAGTGGGTTCAGGGTTTTTGAAGTTAACATTTGCTTGCCTATAATTGATTAATACACACAAAGTCCATAAAAGGAAGATGAACTTCATGTTGTTGAGGGGAAACCTTTAAAATCTACTAATCAAGTGTTTAGAATTGAGAATATAGATTTATTGGGTTGATAGAAATAAAGAAATTGTTAGAGAAATTTGGATGGGAGGAATTTGTCAGTTTAAATACTGACTTCAAGTGAGGAAGGGAATATTGTGGTTACCAGGTGGATCTGCAAGAGTGATTTGTGAAGTATTGCCTTGCAGGACTGCAGCAGGCTGCAGCCTGTAATGCAAGAAGAGGAATGTTGGTTTATTGTATTGCAGTATTTTACCTTGCTTTGGTTGGGAACAGAATCTGGGGCTGGATGAGAAGTATCCCTTTGGCTTGGGTGGTTTGCTGGGTTTGATTGGATACTTAGGCCCCTGAGTCTCTGGTTGGGATATCCTTTGCATTTGATTTTGGATTGATTGGTTGGTTTATATTTATTGGAGTCCAAATTTAATGCTGAATTGTGTATATTGTTATCTGGAACCTTGATTTTTGTTTTTGAAATAG
Source organism: Entomophthora muscae (assembly GCA_014839935.2). Taxonomy (NCBI): domain Eukaryota; kingdom Fungi; phylum Entomophthoromycota; class Entomophthoromycetes; order Entomophthorales; family Entomophthoraceae; genus Entomophthora; species Entomophthora muscae. Next base: position 289,374 of record QTSX02004353.1, read on the forward strand.
GATTTATATTCCAGCCTTGATTTTCACGCTTGATTTTGTTTTTGTTTTTGCTTTTGAAGTTAAATTTAAAACATTGATTAATCAATTTCAAATACATTTTTGAATTTATTTCATTTAAAGATTTGGTTTTGTCCTTTGTTTCTGATATAGTATTTATAAATGCAACTCCTGGTTTCTTAATGATTCCAAAATAATTAAAATTTGATTCCCAGTTTATGTTAGGGATGGAATTCCTTACAGGATGAGATCCAAGCTTAATTGATTTATCTCTCCTCTCTTACAGATATATGTACTTGATTCATATATGAAATAAATATATATTTACCCTTTTACCAATTCTTCTGTCTACACACAGTGAACATTATATTGTTTATATTTATAATGATAGAAGGAAATTAGGGAACCAACTACCAGCAGTCTAAAAATTGGCAACCCTTCAATAGCAGTTGACAGATGCTAATCCAAATACCAGGGATCAGCATACATTTTCTGCCTGGTCTTATTTTGGGAGTAAGGTTTATAGACAGGAAGTTTTATAAATCCACTCTCAGTACCAGCCAATAATTGCCCAGACAAGCCTGAAGCTAACCTGCTGCTCCCAGATTCTCAACATCAGACAGCCCAAAGTTCAGATTTCTGCCCACAGGGTGAAGTCTAGAAAATTAGTATATTTACACTGCCAGTACCTGCTTCAATTCCAACACTGGTTTTCTGAAGAAACAAAATCTGATAATATGATATCATTTTCATAAATTTTGAAGAAAACTTTTATTCAAAACTATGAAAACAATGGCATATTGTCAGATTTTGGTCCCTCAGAAAACCGGTGCTGGAACTGGATTGGGTACCACCCTGTCAAGGCAGGATAGGGCTTTGTTGCAACTGAGTCTTCCTCCTTGCCTGCTAACATATCTTACAATACACAAGGGGTGCTTGAAGAATTTCCCCTTGACATATATAACAATATGGACCAATCTAAAGGCAGTATCAAATTGAGGGTACTTTCTCCTAATTAGGAGCGCTACCAATTTGATCTGCTGATCCCCGCACAAGTTATTCCTCAGCTTCAAACCTTACATGAAACATGCCACCATGCTACCTCCTTGTGGCCTTGTGGCTTTCCTCATATAGTATATTAATCATGATACTCTACAATAAACAATACCTTATTCTATTCATTTCTGTCCTTTCTATTGGACTGTTGTTTTCCCCAATCAAATACTGAACTCTAATTGGTTCAGTTGGAACAGCTTCACTGACATTCCAATAATAAAACTGTGATGGACCTTTGGTTCAGACAGATTTTACTTATCTAGTTCTTGTATTCTATCATTTTAATGCATTCCCAGCAGGTTCTTCTGCTTCTTTCCTGTTACCTGCAGGTTCTACAGACCTCCAGTCTAAGCTATTTTGTCATCCTGGTGTTTTCTTTGGACCTGTGCAATTTATCAAGTCCCCTCTTAGCTTGGCTTACTATGAGTTTAACCTGGGATACATCTCCTTTTTTTCTGGCAGGAAGGGTAATTTTTCCCTATCTGAAACCCAAGGCATGGGGCAGGGTTCAAACTCTGAGCCTAATTCCCCGCAGCCCACCAGTTCAGTAGGCCAGGAGCTCAGCTGCCTGTAGCCTATCAATAGTAAACATGTAAGGAAAGTCAATGCCAACCCACCAGAATCAAAATCCTTGCCAACACCAAAGGGTTTCACAAGAAAACCACATGTTCCTGATAGTAGAAGTTTACACAAAGTGGCGACCTGCAACACTGGCAGTTTGAGCAGTGAAATCAGCAACCCTGCCAATGAGAAATCCCCTGGACCTTTCCCCAGCCCAAGACTTGACACTTGCCCCCACAAACCTGTCCAACACTATATCAACCAATAATAACCCACCCACTACATATTCCAGGGGTCTTCCTGAGATACCAACATGTGACACTGGCGGGTTAGACAGCAAAATTAGCAAATCTGCCAATAAGAATTTCCCCAAACCCAACTAAAGTCTTGAAAATGGTGCTGGTCCTGAATACCATCCAAACACCAATTATCAAGTTGTTTAACAGAAGGGTTCAAAGGTATATTCTACAGGGGACAGTCAATGGCAACCCACCTGTGCCTGATGCCACCCTGTCACCCCTAGAATCCTGATGCCAGCCTGCCTGAGCCCAGTAAACCTGGCCAGACAATGAGGCCTGGCAGAGCGGTATAAGTACCTGCCAGGCCAAGAATAATCCCCATTGTTGTTTTTAAATAATTATTATGAGGCATTGGTTCCTCCAAATATTGCCATATTTTATCCTGGTCATCTGCCAGTTAAGCTCTAAATCCTCTAGCCCTACTGCCAGCAATCCAGCATCTTCCAGGTGCTCCCTTTGGTCCTGCCTACTTTACAGAGTACCCCTTGAAGCCCAAATAAAGAGACTAATCCTCTGACAAGATACTAGCGCAGGACCATTGGTCTAATATAAAGAGTTGACTAGTTACAACAGGAAGGGCCCTTGGTATATTACTGAGCCCTAGCTATTCAAAGATAAATACAGATTTCTCCCTGCCTACCAACTAGACATGGATCTGCCCATTACCCCCAAACTGATGCCTGCATCTGCAACCAAGCCCCCCTCAGATCCCATCAATAAACTATTTAGGATAGTGTATATTGCCCTCACTGGGGTGATTTCAGCCATAACCCTGGCCGCTGGCTGGTGGTCCTGGGTGGGAAGATCTATGCCCTACCTAATTAAGTTAGTGCTGATTCTCTGGTAGGCTCTGCCCACTTTGCTGGTGGCCTGCTGGTTCCCTGACAAAAAAGCTGGTTGACCAAGGTTGTTTTCCTAACACTGACCCATTAGCCTGAGCTAGGGTACCTGAACAAGTTAATTGTGAAGACATCTTGTATAAAATACAGCCTAGACTATTTAGAGACAGGTGAAACTACCTGTCTGCATATCTATCTCCAATAGCCCCTTCTCTCACCCCTGGCCCAAACGCCCACAAGTTTCTGTTATTGCCAATGAGGCTATTTCTACCCAGCCTTTTAGATTGTTTGATAATTACTCTGACAGGGCTATTGGAATGTAAGGTCCCCTCCTCCAGCCCTTGGTCCTTGCTGGTCCGCTCCCATTAAATTATTAGGTTGGCACCAATCCTGTGATGGCCCAGCCCAGGTCTGCTACGCTTGCCCAACAACCAGTACCCTGGCAAGAATATAAAATTTCCTGGGAGCTTACATATGGGGCTTCCAGAAGGGAGCTTGGCCACCAGTTCATTTCTACAGCTTTCAAGTAGCTGATTTCTAGTAAGGCCTGGGGGTAAATTTATCTTCAGCTTTGAGCCTGGCTATTTTATCTATCTATGCTTGGTGCAGGGTGTGGAAGATTGAAGCTATTGCTGGCGCTTGCCCTAGGTTGTTGTTGGGGAATTGCCTGTGCTGGGTATGTCTTGATTTGAGTGGGGCTTTGATTTGCTTTTATGTGGATTTGATGTGCCTGTCTCAGCAGGGGTGAGAGGTATCTGTCAGGGATCCAACCTTGTGCAGATGGCCTGTTGTTTTCCAGGAAGGCACAGGCCGCAGGTTTAGCAGGCATGGCCCACCACAAGATCACAGCTAACTCTATAATGCAAGACATAGACTTCCCCACCCAGCACCATGGGCCAACAGCTGGGATTATTGTGTCAATCACCCCAGTAAGGGTAATATATACAATCCCAAGCAGCTTGCTTGCGAGGTCAGTTGATAGGTCAGGAGAGGAGGTGGGCATTGACTTGGGGGTCACAGGGGGTTCTATATCAAGGTGGTAGGTGGGCAAGAAGTTGAACTTGCCTTTAAACAGCTTGGGTTCTGATAGGATCCAGGGACCTTGACGTTGTATCTAGTTGCAGATTTTATATGGGCCAAGGGATATGGTTCAAGAATCTTTTCTGGGATATAGTCCTTATACTTGGGCTTTAATGGGTATTCTGTGAAATAAACGGGACCAGAATGAACACCTGGGGGATGGGGATCTGCAGGCAGAAGGGCCGTATGATCTGGTGCTGAATTGATAGAAGGCAAATATAAAATATTGCAATAGTTGAGTAAGACTTCAGACTTTTTTAACATCAGCTGCAGTTGTATCAAAGCCTGTGCTCAACCATCATCAACAAATTACTATTCACCAAGGATACAAAGGATACAGCTCAAATTGAGATAAAAGTATTATTGATGAGCCTAAACAGGAGGAGATTGAATTGCTTGGAATAATAGAACTGTGAGGGTTTTTATAACCAATTCTATGAAAAGGAGATGATAGGGGAATTATGTTTAAGTGAGATTAACCCATAATTTTGGTTCACAAATATATTTTCAGGAGTAAAATTCTGAAAACTGGAATTGAGGGCTACTGGCTGACACCAGTTTGGGCTGAAATAATTCAGTATTTGCGGAAATATAGGCAATCAAAGATGATAAAGGAGAAACAAACAAATAAACAGAAGTCCTGGCATAAATATCAACAAAAAAGGAAATATCAGTTAGGACTTAAATCCTCTGCCCTGACAAGTTGTGGAAGCTAATATGACATAAACTTTATTTAAAGAGACAATAAGGTTGGAGCATGGGGTCTATAGGTCTATATAGCACCCTGCCTCCAAACTTAGTATTTTTCAAGGGGGCTCTATTAAAATATTGGGAAATGTGGGCCTGGGTGGCCAGGTACAGAAAAAGCAAAATGGCACCTTAGCTGGGCTTTTTCTCATTAGTTGGAATCCCCAAATTGGTTACCTGATTCTCTTGTTCTTGGGCCGTGGTCACAGGGTCAGGCCTGAAGCCCGTGTTTTCCTCTGGTAACTGAACTTGACTAGTTACCTGTTGCCATGCCCTGCCCCAAAGGGCAGGCTCTTTAATTATTGTGTTTATTGTTTTTGCTTGATTTAGTCTTTCTTTATTCTTAAATGTTGAAATTTTAAATTAAGAGTTAATAATTAAATATTTTAATATAATTTACCTTGTTTTACGTCAATTTGTGTTCAAGTTGCCATCATTGTCCTCCTTCTTCCTAGCTATTCTAGTAGCTTATATATTTCTACTTCAAAGTTAGAATATTTTAAAATGTATTTACTTTTTGAATCTCCTGGTTAAATTGTTGCTGATCTGCGGTTTTTACTGGGGTTCTGTTTCCTCTCCAGGTTTCTCCCTGTATTTTTCTCCAGTTGCCCCTTCTTTTGACAGTTGGTTCCTTATGCCCATCACTTCCAACTGGATGAGGTTTAACTATAAATAAAGAGCTTGAGAAGAGTAAGCTTTAAGCCAAAATTCTAAGTGATTCCTTCCCTTCAATTTTTTATCAATTTTTAACTTCAGATTTATAACTTTAAGAATTTCATTTTTAATTTATAGTTAAAGTGATTGGTTCTAAGTTTCTTTTCTTTTCTTTCTAGTTAAAAAATTGAAGTTGTAAAACAACAAGCCTTAGGCTTTTTGTATCCATTATTTTCCATCAAAGAATCTTTTAATAGTTGCATGTATCAGTTTGCTGATGGAGAGCATCCTAATATTGACATCCCCTTAGTTACTCATTTCTCTTTATTAAATACTTTGGTTTATCTCCCATGTTTAGGATTCTTAACCACTATCCCTCCTTTTGTAACCCAGTACAACTTTTTATCAGGATTCTGTAAAATCATATCACAGACTGTCCTACCTTTTATACCTTCTGAATCTTAACCCTAAGGCTTTACACGCTTTGGTTTATAGACTTGCGCCATTATGGGCAAACCCTTACACCTGTGAAGACTTCAAGTTCATAAATTTCCCAGAGGAACTTCCTTGCCTCCATTTGGCAAGTTGAGAAGTCCCTCCTTGGGCGCCACCATTCTCAGGCCTATGCTGGTATTCTGACTTTGGGGCTTAGCTGGGGCTTCAGCTGGCGGGGGCTCAATCCCAGAAAAACGCAAGCGGGTGGCTTCTTGGTCTGTGGGGCTGGCAGCCCGCAAGCATTCAGGGTCAGGGTTTAAATCTTGCTTCTGGGCCTGGTTTTCCAAGGGTGGGGAATTTTGATCCTTACAATATGGTACCTTGAGCTTGTTGGTAGAGATAGTAGAATAGTTAGGCCTTATAGTGTATCTTAAAGATGAAAAGCTGGATGTGATGGGGGTCAATTCTTCATTGAGGATAAAGATGCTTTATATAGATGTTTTGGTGGCATGTGATGCATCTAACCCCAAGGAATAAATAGACTGAATTGTTGCAATTGAGTTTCCAAACTTGCCTGCTAATGTATCCTACAATACACAGGGCGTGCTCAATGAGTCACCCCTTGACATGTCTAATGACATGAAACAATCTGATGGCAATGTCAAATGGCAGGCACTTCCTCCTAATTAGGAGCACCACCAATTCAACTTGCTGATCCCCACACAAGTTATTCCTTGGCTTCAAACCTTACATGGAACATGCCACTATGCCACCCCCTTGTAGCCTTGTGGCTCTCTCAACATGGTATATTAATCACAATATTATACAATAAACAATACCTTATTCTATTCATCCTTGTCCTTTCTATTGGACTGTTGTCTTCCCCAACTCAAATACTGAATCCTCATTGGTTCAGTTGCAACAGAATGATTGCAAGGATTGGAATGTTGTGGTGATAGTAAAGGCAGATATAATCTTATAAATGAGGATTATGATTGATTTAGGGGTTGATTGGCCCTAACCAGCTGGTTAAGGAAATATAGGGGGATTGAAGACACCCAAGTATGATAGAGAAACTTATACTATAAATTCAGAGCCTAAAGGTAAAAATGCGGGATTGTCAAATCCTTGGTCTAAATTTCAAATCACTTTTGCGGGCAACTCAGCTGAGTGAAAAAAATATATTTAATAAAATCAAACATTTAATTTGACTTTTTTGATTTATTTAAATTGGCAAATTTCAAGTCTCTTGAGCAGATAGCTCAACCAACAAAAGACAAACCACAGCAAACAAATGCGGGATACATGAATCAGAAATGTGGGATTCTAATGTACAATTTGAGATTTCCTGTATTTCAAACAAATCATAGACATCATGGAAAACTTAACAAATCTAAAATTGCAGGATTGTCAAATCCAAGAACCAAGTTTCAAATCATAATTGCAAGGGATTTGAAATAAATATAATTTATGGGTGTCTCAAAAAGGATGCTAAAGGATCTAGAGTGGATTTGTGCTAATTCTTTTAGGAATCATATGCATCCTCAAAAATCACCCTATTACATTTTAGGACAGCTAAAATTTAGATGCTTGATTACAGTTTATTTTAAAAAATGCTAATAATAAAATAGAATTATATATTACAATATATCTTATCATGTTGTTTCTTCCTTGATGTGTTGATAGTTCATTTGCTGTTGATAATGTGCTTGCGTTTAATTGGATAGTTTCACCTCCAGTTGCCTTGGAAATAGGAAATCAAGTTGCCTCTGCGACCACAGTTGGTCTTGGGGAGGCAACTTGATTTTCTATTGCCAAGGCAACTGGAGGTGAAACCATCCAATTAAATGCAAACACCTTATCAACAGCAAATGAACTATCAATACACCAAGGAAAAGGCAACATGGTAAAAACAGATTGTAATATATAATTCTATTTTATTATTAGTATTTTCTGAAATCTACTGTAATCAAGTATTCTTAATAACAGTACATGAATACATAGTGTAGTAAACTGATGGTTTATCTTTTCCTCTCCTTTCTTCCTTGAAATTTTTTCTAAGTTTTGTTGGCCCCTTGGCTACGGCGGGGGCCAAAAAACTTTTAAAAAATTTCTGCATCATCAGGAGAGTAGCTCATAAATCATTATATAGTTTTATGGTTGCTATATTAGTGACTTAGAGTGCAGAATATTGCATCATTTCCAGTTTAGACAATTTTACATTTCACTTAATTTCATGTCTAAGCATGGTTATTGAGATTGAATTTTTAGTTTGATTTTATCCAGAGTGGAGCTTCTTAATTTGGGTTGATTTGTCCTAGTTTCTTACTGTACATTTGATTTGGATTCCAGTTCCTGCAATTAATATCTGAGTTTACTAGTGGCATTAAAAAGTGATTTGAAATTTGGTTCTTGGATTTGACAATCCCACAATTTCAAAAAACATAGGAAACTTAATGAAAATGGTTGATAGATTTGAACGCTGCAAATCTGATTCCAGTTAATTCATTTCGTCCATTGGAAATATGCAGTTTGACTTGAACTTTGCAAAGTGTCTATGAGTTTCCACGTTTTCAAATATTCAAATAAAAATACAAATAATTCAATTTAATTAAAAAAAGGCCATCCCGCAAAAGTGATTTGAAATTTGGACCAAGGATTTGACAATCCCTCATTTTTACGTTTAGGTTCTGAATTTACAGTATTTTCAACACCAATATTAAAACAATTTGGGTGGTTGGATTTACAACAGTGGAAAAGCCATTGTGATATGATAAGGATTGGCATTGGTCTGAGGATACAGGCTTCAGGATCTTTGGTGTTGGAGGTGTAAATTTGTCACATATCATATAGAGTGATATGAGATGTCACTATACTTTCAGGTTGAGTAAAGCTCTGATATTAGAACTGTCATCAGGTGACTCAATGAGCACTCACTGTATGCTATGAGATATGATGGAAACTGGGTTGGTCAACTCAGCTGCAACGAATCTAAACATTTTCCCTTTAACTACACTTTCAAGAAGGATGCTTGTGGTAGGATTAACTACTGTAACAGTTAATTTGCTCAATTAATTGTGTTCGTTTGCTATGTTGCAGTGCATAATGGATCGCTTGGGTATTTCAATCTTTTTGGATATATTTTTATCAACCTTTAAACCATTGGCCAGAATCCCTAAGGCATCTCAAGGGTGTATGATTATGGCTGAGATATCCTCTTCCTGGCACAGTTTGACGGAGAGCAAGTTTGCAGGCAAGGGGTTCAAAACCAATTTCCTGGAACTTCCTCATGGCTATTATGTTCTAAGCACCCAGAAGAAATAATGTATACCTAGGTATTGTCTAGGGTTTTCCTAGAATATGTATCTCAGAACCCTATCCCACAACTGCTTACTGTTGGATATATATATTTATAATACGTGCCTAGGTGAGCTAGTCCCTCACAGTAAATCAAAAGGTATCTTATACCCATAAATAAACTGATACTGCAGATGTTGACCAGCAACTCAAGAGAAGCCAACGGTAATGGATCATAATTTTTATTTTCAATGTTATCCCAAAGAACAATGTTTCCTTTCGGGGTTGGTTTAAAGTAATATGTGAACGTGTGGCTTGGACTGTGTATTTTCTATGCTAGCTTCAAGGTAATTGTTTCTGCTTCGGATTTGTGCGGTCTTACCAAGCTAGCTTTTTACTATTTTTGTAAGTTGTGACTTGTAACACCATGCCTGTGATTTGAGTGAGTCTAGGGCTGCTCGGCCAGCCGTGGTAGCTTCTGGCTCTGGGTCATTCGATTCAAAGAATTATATAAATATTAAATTAAACGGAAATGATGGTTTGGCTGGAGCGGCCCAGAGCCAGAAGCTAGTCGATGCTGGGCTGAAGCATCCCTAATCCGACATCTTTTTGATAAATAATTTAAACGATTGCTTCAAGACGGATTTCATTAGATATTTTAGTGGAATCTGGGCCCTTGTTAGTATCACCAATGGGCTCCCTGATTTTAAGTGCATAGATTCACAAAGGAAACTTTACTTTAACATTTATGTTTAATGTGGTGAAGGCTGGGGATCGTAGTTAAATCACAAATTTTATGATTTGTTAATGGAAGCATGCACTATATATATCCCAAATCCCTTTATTGACTTATGCATAAAAAGGATACCGTCCTCTCATTTCCTTATCTCAATAGCGGGGGATAGTTAACATACCTAAGAACCCTTTTCTAGCACCATATAGCTAATTTTACTCCCAACTGATCACCTATCCAGGTAAATTAAACAAACCACTCTATTTCTTCCAAGGTGCTGCATGCTGCTTGTGACTATTTCCTCCTTTAAATTTTGTTTATTACTTGTATAGCAGCGGAATCTTCGGCTCCCTTAAACTAAACCTTCACTAACCTTTCACAAGTGAAATTAGAGGCCCCAGACAACCAAAATGCACTCTATCTCAGAATCGGAAAAGTCACCCTTACCTCGATTAAAGATGGCCGTTATTGGATCAGGTATTCTTCAAAAACCTTTACTCATTGAACCTTTAAAACCCCTCTTTTTAAGAGAGACAGCTTTATTTTTATCAAAATTTCGGGCGAAGTTCAGTCTTACAAGAGCTGAGCCATCTTTGAAAATCGTATGCGAAAAAACAGGAATTGTTTCAAGGCACCTTGGAAACAGTTGTATTTGATTCATTCTTGAGTACTGGGGCTGTTTAGAAACGACTAAGAAAATTTCCTTTATTTAAAATTGAGATCGACCAAGTTTAATGTTTAAAGTTAGTTTAAGGCTAGTTAGCTGCCTGCAGGTTACCTTGAACTGCTTTCATGTAGCCTATTTCACCTTATTCAGTTCCATTCAGTTTATTTTTGATAACGCTTGAGGTTAATGTGAATCAACTTTCAATGTTCACTTCTCTGTCTTAACCCCCGGTAGTTTAAAATCAAACCCTGTAATTTTATGCGATGTGAATAGCAGTACTCTGATTAATTGATAGATGCAAGTTTTTAACCGCTCTTCCCATGAAAGTAGAAAAAAATAGCTTTGAAATAAATTCCCTGTTAATTTATCGAGCCTTGCGCTAAATTTAAAAGCATTTCTCAAAAATTGGAGGTTTGAATGAAGCAGTCATATAAGAAGAAGGGGCATTTAAGCTCGTGTTTCTTCTTTTACTACATGGCATTTACCTTGAATTTTTATAGGCCTGTCTGGATTGACCCTGGCAAGCCTTGCTGGCTTATCAGAAAAGTATGAGGTGACAATATTTGAGAAGGAATCCAAGATCGGAATGGAAGCCCATAGCGTTGTAGCAGATATTGGAATAGAAGGGGTCACCAAAGAGGTCAGATTTGATGTGCCCTTGCGTGGAGTTCTTGATACTTTTTATCCCCATTTAGTGCGCATGTATCGGTATTTCGATATTGGACTTGTCAAGTCCGAGAACAACTTCAGCTTCTCTTGGACTGACCCTGAACTTATGAACGTTGAACCGTTTTCTTCTTCTTTAAAGTACAACTTTATGGGGTGCTTTGATTTAAAACTGATTACTCTGCCTCTATGCCCATCTGCCTTCAGTGAAGTGTTCGGATGGCTTGCGGATATCTTCCAGCGAGGAATGCTTTCACTCGAATGGTTGCGTCTGTTAACTACGGCCGTTTATCTTCGCCGCAGCGGAGGATTTGTAGACCTGGATGAACCTCTAGGGAAATACCTTGAACGCAATAAGTACTCGATTGAGTTTTCTGACGGAATGGTGGTTCCACTCTTCTCTGTCTTTTGCACGTGCTCGTTTGCTGCCGTGCGTCAATATCCAGCTCGAGTTATACTTGATATGTTGAGCGGCATAGCCACAGGCAATTCTTTAACTGCTCAAGGGGGCGTGGGCACGTTGTGTGCCAAACTGGTGAGCGCGGTTGGCTCGGTTCGTTTGAATAGTCCTGTAGTTAAAGTGCTACCTTTGGTGACACCTAAGCTTAAGGACATTCACCTCTCTGGAGATGCTGACCGGTTTCTTCCTTGGACACTGATTGAAGATGATTCTGGCAAACATCTGTTTAATCATGTCATATTTGCCACTCAAGCCAATCAAGCATGCCAGCAGCTCGATAACTCCACACAGGACATGGCTCTTGAACAGCTTAAGCAAGTTCTAGGCGCCTTTAGCTATGAGGTCAATACAGTTGCAACTCACTTTGATGAATCTCTGCTACCTCTTTCACGCCAAAACTGGAGGGCCAACAATATCTTTGTTCCAAAGGGAGCCAACGGAATTGCTATGGACACGATTCATCTCAACACACAGTGCTCAATCCCTACAAATACTCCTGTACGTGATGTCTTCCAAACTTACAACCCTTTCAAAAAGCCCTCCTCAGATCTTCTCATTAGCCATGCTTCTCTTCAACGGGTCCTTGTCACCTCTAGTTCAAGCTTGGCTTTAGACAAGTTAGATCTTCTCCAGGGAACATATGGACTCTATTTTGTTGGGTCCTATACATACCCAGGCCTGCCTCTCTTGGAAGGCTGTGTGGCAAATTCAGAAAGGCTTGCTCGGAGCTTAGGCATTCCAATTCCCTGGGAGAAACCCGATGCTCTAGCCCCAGTTGATTTGCCTATCCCAAAGCACATTGTCACATCCCTCAACGAAGCCTACTTCAGCCTTTCCTCGCTTATACGAGCTCCTGAAAACACAGTAGCGGATAAGATTTACACCGTCCTCTTCCGCTCTATTTCATATACCCTACGCCCTTCATCCCTGACATTGCTGGCGTTCTTCCTTTCCAGCCTTTTCCTTTCGTCATTATTATATTGAAGCTCCCGATTAATTAAAAGATTGGTTCTAAATTTCACTCAGCTTCTTAAGCCAAACCGATCCAGACTGCTCGGTACTTGTGTCACTTTAAAACCGGTTCAATGTACATGCTACCCGATACCTACAATGTGACTGATTGGATCTTCTAGCTGGCCTGAACTTGGCTTTCACTGGTTTCCAACTCAAAGGCTACCTATGCCGACTTCTCCGTTACATCTAGGGCTTCAGTGGTTTAAAAACGTGCCGCTTACAGCAAATGCCATAATCGACACATCCAAGCCGTAGCGTAGTCAGATCTCGGATCCCCCTAAATCAGGAGAATCCCAAATAAAAAATGAAAACCGGTCATCGACATCTTTCCGTTCTCCGGACAAGCCAGATCTTTACATACCTTTAGATAGATTTTTACTTCCGATCCAAGTTGAAATCCGAACCCCTAAATTTTATTGTAAAGCCGGAAAGAAAAAAACTGCTTTTATTCAAAAACGAAGTCCGGAAAAAGACATCCGCCGGGCGAGCTGTAGTGAGACGATGGCAGGTTAATAAAGGAGCCGCCGTCGGTCTCGGATCCGCCGCAGCCCAGGTTACATCTCAAGCGACATCACCATCAGGTTAGATAAGGGTCCCAAGTCTATCCAACCGGGAGCTGCATCGATAAACGGAGGCGGGATCCATCCTGCCTCAAAAGCACGGTCGCTCCCCGTCCAGCTAATCTATCCCTTTGGTCGCCCAAGGAACCTGGATACTGTATTCGGTTTACACAAGGTAGCATACTATCAAGATGTATATCTACTCGTCCATCTTAGCTGCTGATAAGTGCCATTTCCCCCTTCCAAGTGCATCTATAACCCTTACTTGACCATTCACCAGATCCATGTGGTGCAGATACACTCTCCCAGGTTTAAGCTGCTGATTGGCAAGCCATCTGAGTATATTGGCAGGAAATTATCTTGTACAGGAGGAGACCTAAATTGACCAAGGATTATACCCCATTCCCCCCAGAAGCTTGGTATATTAGGTAGGGAAGGGATGTACCTATTGGATAGATGGAGCTGAGTCAGCTTAACCCTACCCAGCCATACTGCTGGGTTATGGCAGAAGGCTCTACCATACAGAACGGTCCAAGTTTAGCAGTAGTTGGAGAAGGTATTGATCCCCAGGCTGCTCCTTTCCGGCCCATAGTTGCTACAGAAATCAACAGACAGTAAGAGGAGGTCTCCATGCGGTGGAGGATAACCACAAAAATCCATAAAGAGCTACCAATCAGCCACCACCAAAGCTTCAGATACCATTTAGCAAAATTTTCAAACAAACTGCTGGGGGTTAACAGAACATTTCAACCCAACCAAAGGTGCCCCAGATAAATAGCCTGTGAAAGTATCCAAGCGTCTTCAGCATAGAGCTCTGGACATTGGGAAGCAATAACTGTCTCAGGTTCAGATTCTGCATGAACAGCTCCAAGCTTTGAAGGCATTGGGGTAATGTTAGGAGACATCAACAATGAGGAACCCAAGGCAGGGCCCCATCTTCCAGTAATAATCCAACTCAAGATCAGGCTATACGGGATGTAGCGGAGCAGACTTACTACAGAAAGCATCTGAAATAAAGTTAGACCGGGAGATGATTTGGCTTACTGGGTAACTTTTAAGGGGGCTCAGCTCTCAGAGTTACCAGGGGAACCTTTCCAACATGTACCAAACCTATCAACTGAGCAAAGCCATCTGGATCCATGGCTCCTGTTCCGTTTACATGATCCAAAGAGCACCTCCTCCAGCACGCAAAAACCCCTTGAGCAATTAATTTCTGCCGGCCGTTCTGACAAACAAGGTTGCATCAAGCAGCTCTCAGATCACGCCTATCTATCAGTTCCAATGCGTACAGGTTATTGAAGCATGCTGACAAACCAGAGCGGCACTGACCCATTTCCAACCAACCGTTTGATTTAAATCCGTCAGCTTGGCTAACTTGGTTAACTGTTGACCCGGCTTTCAGGCTTTGTGATTAGGGTGGGCTATACCAGGCATCATGGAAGCTACTGTGACAATAGTGACAAGAAGATGCACTAGATGAGATGAGATATATTTCTGGTTATAGGTGCTGCCCTGAGCTCCCTTTAGACTTCAGATCAGGTTTATACCCCTGCCATATAAAGAAGATAACAAAGTTCTGGCAAAGCTTCACTGGGGAGGGGGTAAGTTCTGGCTCCCAAAATAGACAAGTGCTGTATCTGAGCTTGCCCTCACAATACACAGAGCAGTATGGTCCTGCTTTTGACCCCCACCTTGGAAGAGACTCGTGCCAAGTTAGGCTATGCATTGGTTTTTATATGAGCCAGTTCAGAAGGGCGAGCTCTGAGATGCTTAGACCCAGCCATGCTAAAAGTAGAAGGCTTGGAAAACTTTGGCCCGCTGATATGTCCCTTAGACTTCCTTCTGGTACCTATCCATAACCCAGCTTGGAGCTCTGCAACCCTTGCTCCAGCCTTCTTTTAAATAAGGCAACTGAGGTTTCTCCTTCCCCACCTTTGTTTATAATACACCATTCTCTTTGACTGCTGCTATGTGGATCCACCTTTTAAACCCATCAGAGATAGCATTGCATGGGTTTGAAGCAGGCCTATAGATACATCCTTGCCTTGAAAGCAGCTCCAAGATGCTATGGGGCAGATGCCAGCCTTCTGATCTGGTTCTTATTGAACCCCTTCGGACAGGATCCCGGCATGGTGCAGCTTTTAGATCTATTGAAGTTACCTAGGCAGGTAGAGTTCCTGCTGAACCTACCGCTGTGCTGGCAAACCAAGCCCCCGATGTTTTAAAAAGATGGATCGGCTGAAGCCTGTCAGAGTAGCACCAGATCTTTGGATAAACATATCAACCGCTTGTGCAAGGTCTGGTCCATAATGGTGCAAGGTTATAAACTAGAGTGTGTAAAGCATTAGGGGTAAGATTCAGAAGGTATAAAAAGGTAGGGTGGTCTGTAATATAACTTTACACAATCCTTCTAAAAACTTGTACTGGGTTACAAAAGGAGGGATAAAGGTTAAGAATCCTAAACAAGGGAGATAAAACAAAGTGTTTAACGCGGAACAATCAGTAACTGAGGGGATGTCAATATTGGGATACTCTCCATCTGCAAACTGATACATGTAATTATTAAAATATTCCTTGATGGAAAATAATGGATACAACAAGCCTAAGGCTTGTTGTTTTACAACTTCTATTTTTTACTAGGAAGAAAGAAAAAACTTGGAACTAATTACTTAAAAAAATGAAATTCTTAAAATTAGAAAGCTAAAGCTTTAAAATTGACAAAGAAAGATCAAAGGGAATAAATCACTTAGAATTTTGGCTTAAAGCCTACTCTTCAAAAGCTCTTTATGTATACTATTGCTCTTCAGTTGAAAGAGATGATAGGCAGGAGAAAACAGCCAAGGACAGGAGCAACTGGAGAAGACAAAACACGAACCTGGAGGAGAAGGAGAAGGAGAAAACAGAAGCTCAGGGAAGACCACAGATCAGCACATAAGCTGGGAAATGAGCAGCAACAACGTAACCAGGAGTTTAGAAAGGTAAGTAGAATTTAAAATCTTCTAACTTTATAGTAGAATATATAAGCTATTTAAATAGCTAAGAATAAGGAAGACAACAATGGCAATTTTAGCATGAATTGACATAAAAACAAGGTAAATTACTTTAGAATACTTAATCATTAACCTTTAACTTAAAATTTCAATATTTAAAAATAAAAAAGATTAATTCAAAGCAAAAAATAAAGAAATATAAACCAAAGAGCCTGCCCTTTGGGGCAGGGCATGCCAGCTCAATAAATCATTTCATTGATTGCAGCATTGATGTATTGATCAAAGATCAAGATGAAACAGCCCAATATCAAACCCCCATGCATGCCAACAGCAACCAATCAGAACCCCTAGAGCCAACCAAATCAAATCTTGGACCACTCAGGATCCAAGCCCCCTGATTGGAATAGAAGAGCAAGCCTAACATACATGGGCTAATATGGACTGGCGCTCCTATTTCCAGCACCACCGTACATCTTTCATTCTTGCCAAACATTACATTGTTTTCCTCCTTCTACCGCCTACCCACTCAATAGCCCATAGGCACATGTAGTGTTACCAAATTCAAGAGTCTGATGTTTCAAAGGTAATCAGGTGCTCTACCAGATATTGAAAGCCTGGTTTATTTTCACCATGAAATCAATCAAACCCAACCCGTACAGATGGGCTTGAGCCCTGTTTCTCTATGTGTTATTCCCCAAGCCAAGCTATATGGACCAAGTTTAAGCTGTTTGAGAACCAGCTTGATGTTGTGATACATTTCTACAGCAATAAAACTATCTATAGCCCATTCTGGCTCATGATCAATCTACATTTATCACTTTAGACAATAGAATGGGAGTGACTTTGGAACAGATGCTAAATTTAAGCACTTTGCAATCCAACCCTATCACATTTGCCATTATCTGGATAATAATGATAGTTTTGTATCTCACATACCATGTCAACCTGCAGCCTCAAAAATTTGCCACACATCCCAGGGAGCTCATTGGAGTTAGGTGGCAAGCACCATCATCTAACAAGAAACATTGCGGGTATAGCAAACAAACCGTAAGTTGCTTGAGCAACTGCCCACCAAATCAGGAGGATGGGTTCGTCATAGTAGACCCCTAGAAGTGTAGCAAAGGGTTGAGGCCAAAGTTGAAGCCAGGAAATTGCCTGCAAGAGAGAATCAGATCAATACCTGGATGGGGCAGTGATGCAGAAGTTGGTCCAGGGAGTCCAAATCCAGATGCACCCCTGCAGCAGGTAGACTCTCAAACACTGGGCCATCAAGCCCAAGTACCCAAGCATTTCTTTTGAGGGCTTTCTTTATTTCCTGGGTAAGTAAGCTATCTAGAAGCAAGTTTCTGGAGCAGCAAGAAAAAGTTAAAAGGGGGTTTAGAATGGGAGAGAGATTTGTGTGGCTTTTGTTTGGCTGACCAGAATATTTTTAGCAGTTGGAAGCCCTGCCTCAGAATTTGGCTTGATGGTGTCATAACATGTAATGTTTCAGCAACCGGCAGGCTGAGCGCTGCTAATACCAAAGGATAAATACTGTAAATTCAGAACCTGAACGTAAAACTACAGGAATTTCATATCCTTGGTCCAAATTTTGAATCACTTTTGTGGGATGGCCTTTTTTAATTAAACTGATTTTTTTGAGTATTTATTTGAATATTTGAAAATGCGGGAACTCATAGACACTTTGCAAAGTTCAATTCAAACTGCATATTTTCAATGGACAAAATGAATTAACTGGAATCAGATTTGAAGTGTTCAAATCCATCAACCATTTTCATTAAGTTTCCTATGTTTTTTGAAATTGTGGGATTGTCAAATCCAAGAACCAAATTTCAAATCACTTTTGAATGCCACTAGTAAACTCAGATATTAATTGCGGGAACTGAAATCCAGATTTAATGTACACTAAGCACACTAGGAAACACCAACCCAAATAAAGAAGCTCCACCACAACTAAAATCAAATGAAAAATTCAATCTCAATAACCATAATTAGACATAAAAATTTATTAAACTTTAAAATCATCCAAACCCGGAAAATATACAATATTATTCACTTCAAATCACGGATATAGAAACTCTGCTACTATTCTAGGCTAAATCAAGAGAAAACAACTACCCAAAAATAAACCAATAAATCCAAATAAATACATATTTAATCTAAAATATATTTTTTATTTTATTTTTATGGACCATCAATTGCATTCCCAACCTGCTCCTGCACCAGCCCGCAGGGCAGCCTGTCCATGAGGGCGTCCCAGAGGGTCCAAGAACAGACCCAGAACACAACTCAAGGGGAGTCATGCCAATACACAGGCTTCCCAAGGTGTCATTGCCAGCCAACCACCTCCTGCTTCCCAAGCCAGAACTACCAGCTTGAATCCCAGGCAGAAACCACTTTCAAGGCCTGCTACCAAAGTCTTCTACACCAGGGTCACCGGGAACACTGAGGTTACTTACACCTCCACCATTTACCCAGTTGTCACCCGGCCCCACACTCTTGATCCAAGAGTTGCTACTTCCTGCCCCTGCGTCTTTGACACCACCTACAAGCCATTGGCCACCACTGAGGAACCATCTGCGCCTATTGTGTATTCAACCATTGATGGCGTCACTGCAAGCAAGTGTGATCCCACCTTCTACACAAAGGTCCCCATCCCCTGTGTTGAGCCTGGTAGCCAGGATGCTGTGGTACCTGCCAAGGGCTGGCGTTGGTTGACAGATAGTGAGCGTGAAGCTCTCCTCAACTGCTTGAATGGGGGAATGGCGGTTTGGGATATTGCATCCCAATTTGGTGTCACAGCCAGATACATTGCCAACATCAACACCAAGTATGGCAACACCGGGAAAATTGCCAAATCCACCAAGGCTAAGCGGCAGCCCAAAATCCTTCAGCCCGTTCATATTGATGCAATCAAGCAGTGGATAGCCAAGGATTGCCACTAGACACACTTGCTGTCCAATCAATGCTTGCCACAGAGTTCAGGCTTTCTGTTTCTAAAACCCTTGTTTACAAAGCAATGGTTGATTTGGGCTTCTCATGGAAGGTGCTCAGAGTTTCTCTGTACAATAGGAACAGTGAAAAGACCATTGAGGATTGACACATTTATGCCAAGACATATCTGGCACTAAAGGAGACTGGTAATGTCCAGTTCTTCTAAATTGACAAAGCATTGTTTTCCTCCTCACTCAGGTCTAGGCATGGGTGGGTTGAGAAGGGGTCCAAGGATGGCGCAGCCCATTGTGCAGCTGTCTGTTCCCAGACCTATTCCATGGTTGTGCTTCTTGGTCCTTGCAGGTTGGACCAGTATCAGATGATTAAAGGCTCCCATAACAGTGGGACCTTTCTCAATTTTCTCCAAGCCGTCAAGGAGTACCTTCAGATAAATTACAGAGGCACAACCAATGTTGTTGTGCTTGATAATGTTGAGCTCCACAAAGTGGATCTGGTTGTGTCCAAGTTCCCCCCATCAACAAAAACGGCTACACCTCCAGCCACCAACTTACCAATTATCCAATGAGACTTCTCTTCCTCCTGTCATATTCCCTATTCCTGAATCCAATTGAGGAGGTGTTTGGTTGGATCAAGAATAAGGTGAAACAAGGCATCCCTCAGGACACTGAGGATCTATTCAATATTCTTGAGATCAGCCAATTTGTAATGCCACCTGATGTGGTGGCAGCTTTCTATGAGCACTTAGAATCCTTCCTCCCAAAAGCCCTGGCCTCTGAGCCAATCAGATAAATGGGCGCTCTGGGTTTTATTTAGTTTTAATTTTATTTAGATTGTTTTTGTTAGGATTCAATAATTATTATTTATATATAATAATTTGATGTTTGAATGTATTATAGACATATAAGAATACATAGAAAAGGTAAATAAAATTAATTATACTAGGTAAGATGGAAATATTTTTATTATAATGCACCGAACATTATTATTAGCTTTTGCGCTAACAAATGAATAAATTAAAAAAAGATAGAAATAAATTAGTTTATTTATATAATTGTGAATCCTTGATGGTAATCTGGCTTTTTTAAGCCACAAATCAGACCTTGCATGTCATCATCTGATCCTTGTTATTTCAGTGCCACTATAACCACACAACACGGCAACCAATGATTTTCATGTATTGCTTACTAATTAGTACTTAGGACGCGGGTCAAGTATATCAAATATTTTTATCAAATCACATTATGAGGGAAAGGTAATTTGAGTTCTAAATAATCATTTTTTTAGAACAATAGTGGAGCAGGCCGCATGATGCAGATAAATTCAATTCTTGATGTTTATCTATGTGATAAATAAAACCCGTACTTGATGAGCTAGTAAATAAAACTATTTTTAACTTAGTTTTAATATTTGACGTTATTGCAACTTTAACTAATGTCTTGTAATATATTTAGATATATTAATATTATAATTTACATTTT